>JAOXNO010000001.1:11175986-11194494 GCA_028565335.1 Limnodromus scolopaceus | reverse complement strand
CTCCTTATTTCCCATGTGCCTTAGCAGAGATTCCAGCAGGATCTGCTCCATGAGCTTGCCAGGCACAGAGGTGAGACGTTATGTTTTCCTTTTTCCAGTCAGTGGGAACTTCACTGGAATGCCACCACTTTTCAAATATAATGGAAAGTGGCTTGGCAACTTCATCTGCCATCTCCCTCAGGACCCATAGATGGATGTCATCAGGTCCCATGGACTCATGTACCTTCAGGTTCCTTAGAAGGTCTCGAACCTGGTCTTATCCTACACTGGATCATTCTTCATTCTCATAGCCCCAGTTTTCACCTGGTGTTTCAATGCTGGTGGTGTGATGAGAGGAGTTGACAGTGAAGACTGAGGCAAAAAAGTTGTCGAGAACCTCAGCCTTCTCCACTTCTGTTGTTACCAGTTCGCCATTCTTGCTTATTATGGGGGACACGCTTTCTTTAACCTTCCTTTTCTGGTTGACATACCCATAGAAGTCCTTCTTGTTATTCTTAGCATCCCTTGCCAGGTTCAGCTCCAGCCGTGCCTTCCTGACCTCATCCCTACATAACCAGGCAGCATCCCTATACTCCTCCCAGGATACCTGATCCTGCCCGTGAACTGCCTATGCAGTTCCTTCTTGGCTTTTAGTTTGACCAGCAGGTCATGACTCAGCCATGCTGGTCTCGTCCCTTTATTGCTCGATTTTCTCACACAGTTGGCTCAGAACATAAATATCCTTACTTTATCTGTTAGACAACAGAGACGTGTTAAACATAAGAATATATATTCATATGTATAAACATAAGAATATATATATATAGGATCTAGGTAGCTTCAGATGTAGGGAAATAGTTTTCTATTTACAACTGCCAGTATGTCATGCTCAAGAGCCATTTATTTAAAATATATACGAGTTGTTTTCAGTGCTTGCAGTGTTTCCTATGTTTCTACTGTATCAGTTGGTTACTGTACATCAGTAAGAAAATGAACAGAACTCTGGACTGACTGTCTACTTTTTTTAAAAAAAAAATCTTTTATAGCAGCCATTTTATTTTCAGCATTCTGCCGAGTGAATAATTTTAATATGTATCAAATCTAGAGTCAAATTGATTAAAAAACATTAATTTGCCTCTGAAGAAAATTTTCTGAATGAAAACTATCTTTTGTTGTTAATCATTTCTATACATCTACTTACAGACTTGTCCCTGTCTACTGTATACACAACTATGTTATTTTTTATGGATGTTCAAAACTCAGTTTATGCATTTATTCATCTGACCTTCATGGTTCACAGATTCTGATCAGAACTTCTAGATATCCAGAAGATTTTCATATATCCTAAACATAATAGTGTTTTCTTTTTCTTTGTATTCCAACCTGTTCACAAAATTCACTACTTCATGAGTTTGGCTTCATGAATAAATGAAACCTTGATGTAATTCATTTACCAAATATAAGGACTTGGAAGTCTGGGGACATATTTTCAGTAGGACCTGTTGAGATAGGACAAGGGGTACTGGTTTTAGAGGAAAAGAGGGTAGATTTTTACTAGATTCAGGGAAGAATTTTTTTACAATGAAGGTGGTGAAACACTGGCACGGGTTGTCCAGAGAGATGGTAGATGCCCCATCCCTGGAAAGATTCAAGGTCAGGTTGGACAGGGCTCTGAGCAACCTGATCTAGTTGAAGACGTCCCTGCTTGTTGCAGGGAGAATGGACTAGATGACCTTTAAAGGTTCCCTCAAACCCAAATTATTCTTTGATTCTATGAAAATCTGGCTCTCGTAGCATTTCAGTGAATTGCATTTTACAGAAACAAATGAAAAGTATTGGGTTTTCCTAATTTCTTCAGGTGAAGAGAGTTTCAAAACAAAAATTCAAGTTTCTGTAATTCATCTTCTATTTGAAAGAGTTGAAATTACATCTATGAATGCACCTTAAACATCATGACCTAGGGAATTACAGTTTCTTGTATATATACTATATAACTAAATATACTAAATATAACTATTTTCTTAGTTTCTGACAAAAACGAACATTGTCATTTATAAGAAATCATTTGGCGATAAGCTAAAAACCCCTTAAGATGAAAAGATAATAATAAAGGAATTGATGAAAATTATAACAGCAATTCTTTCGAACTTCTACTGATTATACGAGCATTTTATCATCCACGTTATGAAGAAAAATGCTAAAAAGACTGACGCTATTTTTTTTTTTTAAATCATATCCACAGGACCTATCCTTGCATTTTGTAGCTATGGCTTAACATCCTTGATGTTTACTTGAAAACCGATAGTATAAGTTGCCTGAGTCAGTCTATTCCTGCAACTAATTCCCACTGAGCTCAGGCAGACCACCTGCTTGCAACCACGGGCCCAAAGCAAGCAAGCCAAGATTCATGTGCCTCTGATTTGAAAAGGCAAAGAAGAGACTCTATTCTGTAAGTGTTGCAACTGTAAGTGTAGGTAAGGCCAAGGAGGTTAGATTGGGTGGCAGGATGAGAGGCTGAAAATCTGAAATCTCCTAAGCATATTAGCAATTAACATAATTTGTTTTAAAGATCTGTGCTAACAGATTGTCTTTCCTAAAACTGACGCAAAATTTTAGTGAGTTTAGTGGGTTGAAACCCTGATTTCTTATTTAATAATCAGAAAAGAATGGAAAGTTATGTTCTTTTCGTATTATTAAGTGTTACAGCTGACCTTCACAGCAAAGCTGAATAAAGTCTGCTGTAGTAACATCAGTATGTAAAAATTCATCTTTGTCTTCTATTTTCTCTTTAACTACAATGTCAGGTAAAATGAAATATTTATTTTAAATATTTAAGCACATGAGATATATAAGGCATATTTATCTTCCTAAATATGTGTGCTACTTCTTTCCCACCCCTAAACTCATGAGAAGCCTTTGCCAATCCCCAGAGTGTTTCAAGGGTGATGAGGAGCTGCCTCGTAATGACATCAGCACATTTGGATCAATCCCATCTGATCCCATCGACTTGTGTATGTCTAACATGTTTCAGTGGTCCCTAAATCTATCTTCTGCTGTTGTAGGAATAGATTCTTTCCGATGGCTCCCAGGCTAAGGCATCTGGCAGACTGAGGCAAAGAAGGCAGCAAGTACCTCATCCTCACTATGTCCTTAGCCACAAAGTCCTTTCTCATTGAGAAGTTTCTTTAGCTTTCTTTTTGATATCACTGTACTTAAAGAAGCACTTCTTGTTGCTCTTTATGTCCCTCAGGAATACAAACCCCAGATGAGATTTGACTTTCCCAATTCTATCTCTTCCCCCCTTGAAGGTTCAGGCAACATCTCCATAGCCCTCCTGGGTCATACATCCTGGTCAGCAGTTCAGCAGTCATGATGTGTAGTAACCCATTTTGAACCTCTCAACTTGATTCTTTTCTAAATGGAGTGATGGCCTGGGAAAACTCAGGAATTTAGGACCAGAGTGTTCACTAAGAGCAATTTTTCTGCCTGCCCTTAAGGTACCGTGTATTGGACAGAACTGCCTACTTCAGTATTGACTTTGATATTGGCTTGACTGGCTAAGATGATGTCATTAGTCAACACTAGGAATATTAGAATAAAGCATATCTTATTCTAACTGATTAAAATGTTACTAGCAGTTCAGAAAAGACCAGTGAATTATTTTTAAAAAAATCTCTTAAAATTCATAACCTCCTTCAAATTATTGTAGTCATATCCCACTAGAGTAATCAAACGTAACAAAATAAATAAAAATATACATTGCTGACAAAGTCTCATAGAATACTTGGTCATCTACAATTTCAGCACCAAAATGTACTCTGGATAATTTAGATTTTTCATACATCATCCAATTAAATTTCAAATTAGAGATTGTTCTACTGTTTATTGGAATAAATTACACTGCCTACCTTTTACCACCCTCATATCTGATTAAAGATCATATCCCTGAAGAATAAGAACTGTTAAATCATCTTAGTGCTTCATTGGGAATTAGTTATAATACCCACTGAATTTGAACATTTAATTAATTTGATTTTTTCATCTCATGCAGTTTTCTTTGCCATGCTTTGCTAAGCCATCAACTGATCCGGTTTCACAGCACATTCTTATCTTCAGCCATACTGGTTAGGTCCAGATTTTGCACATCCTGCAGCATACTAATTGGTTATTGCTTTTTCTTCTTAATTTGTACTGTCTTCCATGTCAATAAGAACATTAATAGCTGTAAAGCCCTGCTTTGAGAAGGAGGTTGGAATACATGACCTCCAGAAGCCCTCCTAATCTAATTTTTTCATGTGATTCTCTGAGTTAACACTAATGGGGCTCAAAACACCATAAAAACATCACTCACTAATTCACACTGATAGAACTATAATGCAGCTTTTCACTAATTAAATGCCAGCTGTATCAAGGTAGATAAAAGTGGTAGGTAACACTAAACCACCCACTAACCTCTGGGTTACATATGGACCATAGACTTTCTCTACACATTAAATACCATATAATAATTTAAGTAAATTGCCATCACACTATGTAAGACTGTTTATATGGTTTTTAAAAATGATAGTATGGTGAAAACCAACAATATAATAAATTAGAAGTATAGCATTCACAGAGACTGAGGGAAGTTTTAGAAAGATATTCTACCCGAGAAGAGAAACAGATTACAGGAGGAAAAAAAACCACAACAAAACCACCCAAGAAGGGAAAGGAAAGAAGAAACAGGTCAACCTTTAGATGTTGAAATAACTAAAAAAATAGCGTGCAAAAGAAAATAGCTTTGTAAAAGGTCAGCTGAAACCGAGTTCAAAAGCTTTTAGAGTCTGAACAATGTGATTCCCAACTGGATCAAAAATTATTTGCAATACACACCATAAAGGAGAGCTGAAAGAGTAGCTGTAATCCACCCTTTCATGTACCAGTGCTAAAATCTCTGAGAGACTTCAAGTCTCAAGGCAAAAGCGGAAGCCCAGATGGCCTTTCACAGCCGTGTGGGCAAGCCTCTGCAGCTAAACCCCAAATTGCCTCCTACTCAGCTCTACTCAAGGCAGGACTCAGGTGCAGAACTACAGAGTAAATGACCTTGCATAAAATGAGAGGCTTCAATTCTGAAGCTCTGCTGTTTTGCCATACTTATAGCAAGTACTGGAAGTTACACATGTTAATGAAGAGAACTGCAGGAAAGGATAACCCTGGATACAGTAAGAAATCCTTATACTTCCTGGTCATTCACTTATAAACACTACAAATGAAATGTTTTATATTAGATATGGTTGTCTTCTTCAGTCTATTTTTTTTCATCTATTCTCTGAAAAAAAAAAAACACAACAGGGACAGAGCATGTTGAGAATGGGTATGTGGAAAAGCCAGGGAGAGGGACTCAGCCTTTTGCAGGTGATATAGGCCAATTCAGAAATACCATCATTTGCAGAGTCAGGGGTAGGGCAGGAGGAGGAGAGGAACTGCATTTCAGATCATTTACACTACAGGGAACTCTCTGAAAATCCCCGAATAGTGTATTATTTCCTGCTTGAGGATATATACAGAATCTTAAACCACGCTGAAAGTATCTCAAGAAAGCCAATGTGGTATTATGTCTCCTAGGTAAAGCAGCATTTCATGTCATCTGAGGAACACAAAACTACATATTTATCTGCCAATCAACTAATAATAATTGTATACACTTCCCAGAGTGGAGATGCCAGAGTGTCTCCTTTGCCACATATACAAACTGAATATTAAAGCCAATTTTATAATTTCAATATTCCTAATCTCAGCCATACCTCTGATGAATGTTCAATTGGTCAATTATTTCATCTGAGATATTAGTAAGCAGTAGGTCAGCAGAACCACAGAGGACACACCTACCAGTACATTTCCATTCTTGTTTTTAACTTAAATTTGAAAACACAACTCAAAGATTTTGGTGATCTAACTATCTTGAGTCTTGTTAGTAAATCTTTTTAAAATATTATAAGTGCTCTATTGCAGTTTTCTTGATCTACCTTACGGTTTTCAAATCCTAGTTCTACCTTCACTCAATATGAAAGCATCAGATTCAGGTATTTGGGATTTTTTGTACCACTTCAAAATCCCAGTGTGACCAGCACATTTCAAAGTGATGCGTCAAAACACTCATACAACATTGCTATCTATAATCAGGCAACAAAGTGCTCATTAAAAATTACTACTTTAAATGCTATAAACATTCTGTAACAAGTTCAGCTTCTGGTATTGCTTTTATTTACCAATAAAGAACTACACTGCATTCACTGCAATTGTTATCACTCATGCATTGGATACTAGTAGGAAATATCCTGAAGGAAGAAATTTTCCATTAAGCTGATGAATCACTAGCTTTAGGGCTGAATTCTGATCTTTGGTGTAGCATAAACTTAGCCTCCACGGGGAGACTTCAAGCACTGCTTTTTTGTGCAAATTTGCCTTCAAGGTAGGATTCTCCACATTAAGAACATCCTCATCTTTTTTAGGACACTGACAGCTACAGTTATCACTCTTGCCATTACTATTTCATAACTCTGTTTCACAGGTAGGAGATAGCTTTGGGGCAGTCGTATATTTCATTATCATGTATTTTTCATTGCAGCCTCGAACATATATTCATTTGGGAGAAGAGACGACTTGCACAAATTTGAATAAAGGAGTATAAACCTGACAGTTTTTTAACCAGAATACTTTAAAAAAAGAAAAAAGTACCCCTGCTCCCTGTGGCAATAGATCATTATAATTTCAATAGGAAGCTCAAAGGAATGCCTTTTCTCCCTTTGGGTTGGACTCAAGCTTACCTATAATGCCTTGAAATGCAAAGGCCTGACATGTTTTGCAGTGATAGTTGGTAAAAGGCACACATTTCCCAGTGAACAATACATAAAGTCTGGGTAATAAAGCAACCAGTGTCAATCATGCCCTCACCATCAGTTCTGATGCTTATTTTCCAAAGAATGGCATCCCAAATACACTGTTAGCAATTATAACACTGGATTCCAGACATGAGAGAGGAAAGTGGGCAGAAAAGACACCGGAGTATGCATTTTGCTTAAATTACTACAAATAAGAACAATAAGTCCTCTTGTATGAAAAGTATGAACAACAGGTTTAAGATAAAAAAAAATATTCCTGCTTACTCCTCCCCTCCATAAAATGTTTTGTGCTACCTTATAACAGAATTTTTGCCTTTCTTCTATATCTACTCCTTTTTAGGCAGTTCACTTTCAAACATATTAAGCCAAATGGATTTTTTTCAATGTATGTACAAAAGTATGTTCTATGAAATCTAGAATATAGTAACTTAAAAGAGTAATATCTCTGAATATGTTGTATATTTCAGAAGCACAGAACAGAATCTTAGAATACTCTCAGGAATAAAAAAGTGCGACAACCAAGGAGTATTTTTGAAAATGGAAATAGTTTGGGACATGTAGGGGAATCTATCAAGTTTTCCTCTCTTCATTTCATAAAATTTTAAATGTGTTATAGGCTTAATTATTAATTCCAAGTATTACCAAAAGATATTGGTTAATATTCAATATATATTTTAATAAAAATGAAAACATAGTTGAAAAGTAAGACATTTATTACAGATTTGAAATTCCTGTTCTAATGAAATTTCTCTAAGGCTTTAAAAATGTTCCCTATATGATTGTATCAACTGTCCTACTCCAATAGTCTTTCATAATAGAAGATATAACTTATACAAGCAAAACTGTGTTTTCCATCTTATAGCTTATGTCGGTCTAAGAGTAAACTACCCTGGCAAAATGCCTCCCTTATCTCTATGAAAAAAAAAAAGTCATAAATATGTTGGCATAGCTAATATCCATTCCAGTGAGAAGGGGAAAAAAACCCTACAAACAAACTGAACCTCAATAAAATCCATGTCATATTGCCAAGAATCAGAATAATTCTGTCACAGATGCAGCCGAAGTTGTCAGTTCAAACTCAGAATACCTCCAGCAAATATCAATCAACTAATAATTTCGTCTATTTGCAAATTTAGCCATTAGCCCATTACGGTATCATGATTCTCTGAGAATGTACAAAAAACCCCATCTAAAACAAGTGTCAAATGGTGTTTTCCAATGAATTTTCACATGTCTAATTCTACCACATACCACCAAGAGATGAAACATTAAACAGAAAATATGAGAAATACGTACGTCAATATAATTTCATTAGATATCTGCAATATCTTGTCCTGCTGAAAATCCCTAGTAAGTTCAGAAAGTTTGGTAGGAGGAAGGTTGGGTAGGGAGACAGAATTATTTTTTTTTCTAAAAAACCTTTCTAAAAAGGCTCTGTACTTTCTGAAGTAAGTAGGGGAGATGTGTCCTGTTTGAAAAAGTTCTCATCTCTCAGCTCACCATTTTAAAATGGGAGATGGATTTAGTGGATGGAAAGAGAACAAGTTATAGCTTACCCACATTTCCCAATGAGGATTAGGGTTTGTTTAACTTTTTTTAAAGACTTAAAAAAATAACGGGCAAAATATATTACAATCAGTTCCGATGTTCTCCATCTGATGTATTCCACTATATATGCCCAGAATTGTGGTATGTTAAAACCCACCAGGAATTTTTTGAATTGATGTTTACATTCACACCTAATCCTCCTTTCTTAGTTTTACAAGTTTTCAACTTGATGTAGATATATTTCTGTTTCTTCATCACTACTTTATAAAAACTTGACAGCTGCCTTTATGCTGCAGTTTTGAACTCAGAGTGCTAACATTTCACCTATTATTCTAAAATAACAAGGCACCACTGTATTAGGAATATTATCTAAACCACTCGACAAAGACTGCTTACCAGTTTCTCCCTGCAAGTTTTATAAAGCAATAAAAAACTGTTTTTCACGTTTAAAACAGCCATAGGCATGCCCCAGATGATTGCTTCTCTCTGGTAGAATACACACATTGACCGTAGTCACAGAGTGAATTCACATTTTGTGCAGATACTTACTCCACAAAAGGACCCACAATTCTGGCACCTTCACATTAATTCAGTAAAATAAAATAAACAGTGCTACCGTCACTTAATACATGATCAACTGCACAAGAAGTCCGGCTCTGTTAGCCATGACTGTAGTCCAACATGAGGCTGCATGAAGGAACTCTAATAAATCACTTGTGCTAACTACAGACACAGCTCTTGCCAGGAGATGCAACCGGCTGCTCCCAATTAAAGCCTAATGAGTAAGACCTGCAGAGTAGCTGCAAACTTCCAATGAGGCATGGCTGGTTTCATGTTAAAGAAATGTTTGCTTATTTGTAATACTTTGTAGTCCTGCCAGTTAAATCACTAAAAAATTTCAGTTTTCTTTTCCTTAGGCTGTTTTAGCTTGTGCAAGAAGGAGTTTATAAAAACATGACAACAAATTATATTGAAAGAAGGTAGAAAAGGAGCAAGATGCAAAGAGGATATGACAGAAACATTGAGGAAGAAATCAAGAAAAAATAAAAATTAAGCAATTGAGCAAATTAGTGCATACTGGAGAGGTGGATTACCTGACTATGTGGACACAGAAAAATTAGATTTAGAAAGGTTCTATAAAGAAGATGTGCAATCACTGGAAATAAAATGGAGACTGGTACAAAAAAAAGAGGAAAGAACTGAACAGTGAAGCAAAGATGACTGTGAACAGGGTGAGGTACAAAGAAGACAAGAAGAGAAAACAGGCAAAGCAATATTAAAACTTATGGGAAAGGGCATCTTAATGTGGTACCACTCAGTTGTCCAATAAAAGCAGTGCAGCATTTGTCCAGAGTCATAAGACACAAGGGTTTGACATCTGCAAATTAAAATACACGACACAGACTGTAATATATCAAACTGAAAGGGTTCTAGGGAATAGGACAGTGAATGAAAACCTGAGACCTGTATTAAATTACAAGTTTGGCCATTATCTTCCTATGAGATATGAAAAATGGGAATATAATACCTCCTACCTTGTTGTGAGGATAAAACTCATTAATTATCATGAAGTGCTCACACATTATGGTGCTGTGGGGGAAATAAGCAGGTAGAATCTAATTGCTGTTGTAGGATAAAGAGTACAGAAGGTATATTACTGATTGATGGACTAAGGGCTTACAAATTGATTGTTTTATCTGAGAGACTGAGAAATCCAAAGGCCAAAGAATGATTGGTCTTCTCATGCTTTTTTCTTTCTTTTTTTTTTTTTTAAAGTCCAAGCAAACACAGCCATTAGATTCAGAAAGGCCCATCAGGACAGCAAATGAAAAATGAGAGAGAAGGATCTCCTGAGCGCGGTACATAAACAGGAAGACGGAAAGCAGTGTATTAACATACACCAGAAAAAATACACAGAATTTAAGTTTGATGACTGTTCTTCTGCTAAAGGTATAATTTTAAAAGGATGAGTGGAGACAAATAAAGACTGGCAGGCAGGACATATGAGATTAATCTCTTCTAATTCTTCAACATTTAAAAGTTAAGATCTAAAAGTGTCCATTATAGGAAGCTGGTCAACAGAGAGAAGCACACAGGCAGAATTGATTCAGCTGACTTTAGACACCTATCTCAAATGGAACAACTCTCTAGTGGTTTCCACTGTGACTAGCTTAGATATCTAATTTTAATAAATAAATTTTGTCTACTAATTATTCCTACATGTACTGAAAGAGAAATTTAATATCATGTCCTGTGATAAAATGAAGGCTCGTAGAATGGAAGAGAAAAAAATATGAACTTGTTAGACACAGCAAAGAAAGGATGGCAAAAGCAGTTTTACTGGCCAGTGCTTCAGAGACGATTCTATTAAAATCTCTCCATATAAAAAATGACGCCACCGAAGTCCTCTGAAGCATTTTTTCAGGCAGGAGCAAGGCAGAGGAGTCTGTGGTGTTTACATACATAGCTGAGACTTGAATGCAGGTTTTCTCAAAAAACCATATAATATTATGTCACTCACCATCTTATCCTTATTGCTGCTTCTTTCAAGTTATATTACTGATCACAATGACAGCACAGGCCCAAAACCAGCTATTTTCACACTCAGTGTGTTTTATCAAAATGTATTTAACTGATTCTTAGCACCTTAACAAGAAGGAAATCATCAGTAAGCATATCCACAACATATCCCCAACAAAGTGCTACAATTAGAATACAAATTTTTCTTGGATTCCTAATCTGCATTTATCTGATCAGCCTCAACTTTACTGATGAAGGAAAAGAATTGCTACATTTTGAATTTTTTAACAAATATTTGCATAAAAATTTTAAAAGTGAAAAACTCGAGACACATGAAAATTCTTTAGGAGATGCATGTTACTGGTTCCTGAAATACTGGGCCTTTTAAAGGGATGCAAATCTGCATGTATAATTTGCATATCTGAAAAAAATGTTCTTCTATAATATGAATGAGATTTATTGCATTTAATAAGAGTAAATACTAATATTGCAGCTGAAGAAGGATAATGTTTAGCATCATTATGAAATATTCACCTTTTCTAAATAACAAGAATTACAGAACCATAGAATCATTTAGGTTGAAAAAGACCCTTAAGATCATAGAGTCCAACTGTTAACCTAACACTGGCATGTTACACTAAACCATGTCCCTAAGTGCTACATCTACACACCTTTTAAATACTTTCAGGCATAGTGACTCAAACATTTCCCTGGGCAGCTTGTTCCAATGCTTGACAACCCTTTCAGTGAAGAAATTTTTTATAATATCATAAAATGGTTTGGGTTGAAAGGAACCTTAAAGATCATTAAGTTCCAACACCCTTGCCATGGGCAAGGACACCTTCCACTAAATCAGGTTGCTCAAAATACCATTCAGCCTGGCCTTGAACACTTCCAGGGACGGGGCCTTCACAACTTCTCTGGGCAATGTGTGACAGTGTCTCACCACTCTTAGAGTAAGGAATAGAGTAAACAATTTCTTCCTAATACCTAATCTAAATCTCCCCTCTTCCAGTTCAAAACTGTTACCCCTCATCCAATCACTACACTCCCTCCCCATCTCTCCTGTAGGCCCCCTTCAGGTCCTGAAAGGACACTATAAGGTCTCCCCAGAGCCTTCTCTTCTTCTGAACAACCCCAACTCTCTCAGCTTGTCTTCACAGAAGTGCTCCAGCCCTCTGATCATCTTCATGGCCCTCTAAAGCTCCCCTGGCATAGCTTGAGGCCCATTCCTCTTGTTCTATCACTTGTTAGTTGGGACAAGAGACCAACCCACACCTCGCTACAACCTTCTTTCAGGTAGTTGGAGAGAGCAAGCTCTCCCCTCAGCCTCCTTTTCTCCAGACTAAACAACCTCAGTTCCCTCAGCTGCTCCTCGTAAGACTTGTGCTCTAGACTTCTCATCAGCTTCATTTCTCTTCTTTGGATGTGAAGGAACAGAATGAGTATGTTTCTCTATGATGAAAAAATACAGCTCTTAGCAGATATGCTCAACCATCAAGGTATCAGTGGCTGAGGTATCTGAGAATGCCACTCTTTTCATGGTGAATTTACAACTCCTGGGGAAATTTTTACTGGTATCTCCTGAAATCAAAACATTTGTTCTGATCAGCTAGCGACAAAAACTTAAATGACTGACAGAAGGCACACACTCTCAAACAACCAAAGCTTGTAAATACTTAACTTTCTTAGTATCTTTTCCCTTCACATTGTTTTATAAACTTAGAATTAAATAAAGAAATTAGAAGGAAAATAAAACAAAGAAGTTTTTTTTTTTCCCTTCTCCCTCTTTAACCTTTTGATTTGAGGATTGTTATGAAGGAAAGAAAAATAACTACTTCAATACATATAGCCCTATAAACATGCTGGCAACTCAAACAGAACCACAATCTTAATGCTATATTTTAATATTTTACAAAGTTCATATAGTACAGATCTCCAAAATATTGTAGCCCATGCCATGCAAAAGTTACAGTGATATCCACTTCAAATTCTGCTCCTTCTGCTCATATGCATAGTTAACTAATAATTCACATGGAATGTGCTACTTAAACTAAGGATCTAAAGCATTGTACTAGATATTGGTAACTGCTATTGAACTATGCAACCTGGTTGAATTTTTCTCAATAGAAAAAGTGAGAAATGAAATCAATCAGGTTTGCATGAACAATAATTAAAATTAATAAGGCTGAAACAACTCTAGCTTGTGCTAGAAATAACTCTAGTTTGTGCTAAAGAATATATATCTTTTCATGCTATAAATGACAGAAACGTTAGAGAAGTCTCCAGTCCTAGGATTTAAAACTTTTCATTGTGATTCAAATAATTTCAGAATAATAACTTCAGCTGGTGCTGAGTTTTGGTAGTGTACTCTGTATTGCTGATGCCATGTTATGGTGTTACTTGTTCCTTGAGAGATAGGTCCTGACTCACAAGAACTATTCTTACTTCAATAATAAAGGTTACTACAAACATCATTCCAAGAGTTTAAAAAGGCAGAAAAAAAACTGTCCCAGAAATTTAAAAAAGACATCTGGTGGAATAAACTCCTTTTTTTCTGGACAAAAATAAATCCTGAGGAAAGTCAAAGAAAACAAGAGTAAACTCTGGAACAGTACTTCCTTTCATGCCTTGCCTACCCAATTTGGATTCGTGTTGTAGTAGTCACCTCAAGACATTTTCCAGTACAATTTAATCATAACAGATAAGGCAGACCCTTTTACTTCACACTATAATCTACCATCGCTGTATGGTACATTTAGATTCAAAATCCGATGTTTAAGCTTTGTACTCCTGTTTGAAGTGACTAGCACCTTCAGTCCTAGTGACTTAAATCAGAAGAGACTAATGTCTTTCAAATTTTGATTAGTTTTAACGGATTTTACTTAAAACATGCAAATTTTAAAACTCAGGACAGTAGCCTTGTTTGTTATATCTGAATTCCAGTACTCGTAACTCCAGATAAGCATATCAAATAGTTCTGCTTGACGTGATCTATGTACCTTCCTTAATTGCCTTACAGCAGAAGCATCAATTACAATAGTGATGCCATCAATCTCTAAAGAATACTTGATTAAAAAGTGCAAATGAAGCATGCTGGCAATTCTGATTAATACATTTACAACATTTTTTCTATGGTTTTATAAATTAAATCTATAATGAAGACAAGCAGTTGTATTATTTCAAGTGAAGGTGAGGATAACTTGTCTTGTCCCCAGAAGACATAAAGATTTTTAATAGTTAAAACCCAATAGGAAACTTCAAACCGTTTAAAGTAAGAGTTTTAGTAAAACCAGGAATTGAAACATCATACATTTTCTCTAAAACTTGGGACTGGATTTTCAGTTTCCCCAAAGCTTATTACAGTGGTATGAGTGATCACAAAGTGCATGAAAGTAGTTATTCAGTAACATTTTACATCTGTTTTCCCCTCATGTAAAAAATTTCTCACAAAGAATACACAATAAGATAATATGAGCTTGGAAAATAGGGCCAGAAAATGGTTCCTTCAGAGTAAAGTAAATTATTTACATTTATCATTTTGATTCTCCAGTCCTATGATTATGATTTTATTACATTTCAAAAAGTGAACGATACAGCTGTCAGGATCTTTTTTCTCCCAGCACATTGCCAGCCTGATCAGTAACTCAGACTGTGTGAGGGAAGACAGACTTTGAGAATTAGAATATAAAATATTATCTCACTCTTGAGGAAACTTTTGAACATTTCTAAGTTTCTTGGTTTTTTTGCTTCTGCAAAATATTTAAATGCTAGTCTTAAAGTTTCATTATTTTTTTCAATCTCTTAATTTTCTGAGATTACAGGCAATGAAACAAAAAGAAATATTTTACTTACATCATTCTGATCATCTTTTGCATTGTAATAGATTATATCGTTATTCTGCAAGAGAAAGAAAAGCAAATCTGTTAGTTTGAAAGTAGAGAATAAAGTTTATTAGCAGTAAGTTGTACTGAAATACATTTTAAAATAAACCCACAACTTTTTATATATTCTCTTTGGAATATGACAGAATCAGACCTTTGCTTGCTCTCTGTTTCGTGTAGTTTTTCCCATGCTCCTGTTTAACTACATTCATTTAATTTTTTTTTCCCTGTTAAGCTACATAAGTCACTCAAAAAGCCAGCTAGAAAAGTACAGACAATGTTGGACAAAATCCAGAGCTCATAAAAGACTTCTGTAAATTGTTTCTTTTACAGACATATGATGATTTCACTATGCAATTAGGTGATTTATGCACCATGACATCTAGCAGGCAATAGTAATGATGACGCATGGGCATTGCTGAGTGGGTTAAGTATCTGTTGCACACATGTCTATTGTTTTATTCACCTCCCACAGTGAACATAAGACCTGGGAAAATACATCACAGGAGGGTCTGCCTGTTGTAGCGTGGAGTGGATCCAGGAAACTGTGGAAATCCCATATCATGTAATTCAAGCAAAGCACTGAAGGAGAAGATTACTAGTTTCCATTGCAAAATCCTACGGAACATGTCTTTGTTTTCTCTTGAAATATTTCTGAACCATTTAAAATCCTTAAAGATTTAGTCTCACTGCAGTAGCTTTCCACTAAATATAATTGCTGTAATATGACCTTTATTTGCTTTTATACTTTTTTTGAATGAAAGTAAGCAATTGTTAAGTGCATTCCCATTGCTCAAGTTTACTATATAAGTATCTCTTGTCACATACTTGCCTAATGCATAGAATGTTTAACACTGTCCTCTACACACAATTTTGTTTGTCTATTTAAACAAAATGATTCTTTATTGAATCTCTAAATTGATTGAAGCCCACATACCCTTGCTTTCTACTTCCACTGGCTGAAACAGTATTTCTTAAATCCCTTACGAAAGAACTATGTTTCAGAAACATGATACATTTATAACTTAGTTAAAATAACACCCCCAAAATGAATTAGATATGTTTTTTTGGCTATGCATATCTTGTAGTTCTTTACTCTGCCTGGATATATTACCTATATAATGCACAAACTAACACTGACATTGGTCATATCTCACTGCTCTTGATACACAGTCCTACAACACGCTAAATGCTGTACAGTTCACAAATTAGAGTCATGGATCAGTTATATCTTTAGAAGAAAATTTTTCATAATTTAACCACTTCTGTCTGACAAGGACAAATTGTTTCGTTACTCATTTGAAAGCAAGTAGTTTAGCTATTTATTAACTTCTTGATACAAAGAATTTGAATTTTCCCACTGCTATACACTTCTGCCACCAGGTAGTACTGCACACTTACTCAGGAAGCCTAAAACACAAGGTAAATATCCTCAATTAATTCTTTTTTCTTTATTCAGTAATGTTATGAGAGAGAGGAGTTTCTTCTATGCTATCCTAAAAGTCTTTTTTCTTCCACACTTTCATTTGTACTACTATCTGCTGAAGTCAGACCCTTCCATTGTTGTTATATTGCTTTTCATTTCAACAGCACTTTGTTTCCCAGCTTTGGGTATAAAATAATTCCAATGGGAAACACTATATATTGGGTAGTATTAATGAATTCCTAAATTTTATCACACAGAATCCAAAGTTTCTGGTCTTTATGGTCTCTATGTCTAGAGACTTGAAGAAACACACAGATTGATCAAATAGAAGAAAAGCATGGGAAAATATAATATGTGAGAACATTTGCAGATAAAATTTGGATTCACACCAACATTAATTTATATTCACATTTTCTGCATGGAGCAAGCTTACAGATACAGTCTAGTGATTCAACTAAATTGCTTAATCTCAACTCAGGATTATAACAATGGAGCTGAATTTGGCTTCTCATGACAGCAAACTATGCTTTTTTTCAATCAAAGTCTTTGAAGAACAACAAAAGGTATTACATTGCAAAAAGGCGTATCTGACCCTACAGATAATTATGTATAGTAAATTGTGGTAATATATCTATGCTATTTCATTGGCAAAATCTATACATCCTCCTTTACTCTACCAAGTACCAAAGATGAAAGCTCTTTCTCATCACTGCCACATAATGGCTTTTGTAAGAAAAGTTGCTCTGTAAATCCTATCCTAGAATTCCAAGAGTTTTCCATGAAATATGGACACCATCAACTGATCAAACCTCTTTTTCAGTGGAAACATTGTGTGTGTGATTTTTACCTGCTTTTCCACAAGACATGTTTGCATGTCATTCATGAAAGAAAAAACCAACCAAACAAAAAAAAAACAACAAAACAAAACAAAACAAAACAAACCCCACAAAACCCCAGAAGCCAGAAATCTTAAGATTTTCAGCGAAGATCTAATAGTATTTGTTCAGAAATGTTGCTTTCACACAAGCTGTGATTAAGATTCCTTAAGCCCTCAGGTGTGTAGATGAGGCTTCCTAGAGAATCTGTGGATTCTAACTTAGATCTAACCTAACTTTAGATCCTGTGATGTAGTTAAAAATGGGGTTAGGCATGCAAGGAAGACTGAAGGCCTAAATTCAATTTTAGAACTTGGTGAGACACTGTAACGGACTACATGAAAAGAAATAAATTAAAAAAAATAGGGAGAAGCAGAGAAACCAGTTTTCTGCAGCTTTTCATATAGTAAGAAATTAATGTAATGTGTTAATTTAGACAGACATTAGAAATACCCTTTTTTCCTAATAGTAACAGTTTTGAAGCATTTGTTGATAAAAACGTGGAATCAAAAAATAACACTCTTTTCTATGACTTTATTTGCTGCAGAGATGCTAGAAGACAATGAACTCCCTCTAAAAGGAAAAGAGAGGAATTTTTGTTAAAGGTGTCCACACCTCAAACATTTTCTGCAATGAACCACTGGAGGAAAACCTAAAATTACTGTGGTAGATTATATTGCAAATATATATTACTGCATAATTATTAATGCATGTTTTATAATCTAAAATTAAGGCCAAATAGGACTATTTAAATTTTGTTTTAAAACAGCATACTTCCCACAACTTCTAAGTATTTTATACTAAATTTGCTAAAGCAATCAAAAAGTTGCAACGTATAGAAGCGCCTTTATATTGCAGTTAACCTCCGAGTAGTGATATCTACCAGGATCCTATTGTTCTGCAAGTAATGAGGTAGAATAAGAAATGAAAAACCAAGGAAAAAGAAAAACAAAACCCCAAAACATATTATAAATATATGTCAGATTTTGACTGTTCAGTTTTAAAATATGTTCTGAGAATTACAGATACAAATTTGGAAAGCATTTTAAAATCATCTGATCTGCTGGATCAAGCACTGGCTGTCTGGACGGTCCCAAAGAGTGGTGCTCAATGGACTTAAATCCAGCTGGCGTCCAGTCACAAGTGGTGTGCCTCAGGGCTCAGTGTTGGGACTATTTCTGTTTAACATCTTCACTGATGACCTCGATAAGGACATAGAGTGTATGTCAGTAAGTTCGCAGATGACACCAAGTTAAGCAGGAGTGTTGATTCACATGAGGATAGGCAGGCTCTACAGAGAGACTTAGATTGGATCGACGGGCCAACATTAATGGTATGAGCTTCAACAAGGCCAAGTGCCAGGTCCTGCACTTGGGCCACAATAACCCCATGCAG
>JAOXNO010000001.1:11159171-11175886 GCA_028565335.1 Limnodromus scolopaceus | reverse complement strand
TAGGCTGCCCAGGGAGGTGGTTGAGTCACCATCCCTGGCTGTGTTTAAGAGCCGTTTAGATGTGGTGTTGGGGGATAAGGTGTAGGGGAGAACTTTGTAGAGTAGGGTAGATGGTTGGACTCAGTGATCCCAGGGGTCTTTTCCAACCTAAATGATTCTATGATTCTATGATCATATTAGTTCCACAAACTTTGAAAAGACATAGAACACTAGTGAAAGAATTGTGAGTCCGTTGCTCAGAAATCAGCAATAAAAAATACTAATAATACTGGTTTATTTAATCTTTCATAGACATACCAGAGGAAATCGGTGTAAATGCCTATAAATCCTTAATTAAGTGTTGGTAAAATCCACATGCTTTAATTTTAAAACATATTTTCTTGTATCTCCTGGGAGAAAGATGTGTATTAAAAAAAGGTCACTCTAATACCTTAAGGGTAATTAAGATTTAAACCCAACTAATAAATCCTATGACAAATAAGCCAGGTAGTTTTAGTTTAATCCCTTAGGTAGTCTGACATGCAGTTTAAGGTATAATTAGATATTTCAGAAAAGAAAGATAAATATGACCTACCACAAATGAAAAATGACATCTGTTTCTAAGGAAAATACTTTAGGGAATAAGAGCCTACAAATAGGGGAAAAAAGGAAAGAATGCCAACTACTATGACCTGTTTTGTTATAACTTTGTAAATTTCTCTAAGTGAAATGACACAGGCAAAATAAGTGGAAACCTTTTTTTCCCTTCCATATCCATTAGTGGAAATACTGATTCACCTCCTGTCTTTAAAATGAACACAAACTCCAGCAATGCAGTCAATTAGTTGCAACTACTGTGTCTGAACATGGGCTGTAAGAAATGAAATTGCATTTAAAATAAGATCTTGAAACAGGACTTAGAAACAAGATCTTTTAAAAATTGAACTATTTTTAATTAAAAAATTACAAATATACAACAGTTCAATAACACCCCAGTGTAGAAATATTTCCCCATATTACCTATCACATGGGCATTTGAGTCACTTGGGTTAGACCTTTTCCCCCAAAATATAATTTGATTAAAGAACTACTTTCTCAGAATATTACACTTCATACACTGATTAATACCTTCCAGGCCTGCACTATAATTTATGATAAGCCTTTTTCATCAGATTTGTGTAAAGGGCTTTTCTCAAGATTCTACTGAGACTAATAATTGGAATGAAAAGATGAAGGTGAAGATTACAGGAAATAACATAAAGGAGGATTGAAGGTGCTGCATACCCTTTGTCACAGAACACTCTTTTAAAAGACGAGAAAGGTGCATTTATTTAGCATTCATTTACAAGTTATTCCTTCACTGAAATTATCAATCTGGAAACCATCAGATTTATAGATGTCTTTCATTAAATGGTCACTTGTCAATTCACAGATACATCAGAGTGATAAATGAGTAATTTATTAATCACCTGCATGCTAGGTAGGGGGACTAAAACAATATGTAATAATCAATGACAGACAAATATATTACATCACAATAAGTCACAACTAGCAAATGGAATGGATACTTGCTCTGCTCTCCCCTCCTCTTCCCCTCTCCTTCCTTTCTCCTGGCCATATGAATAGTATAGTTACAGGGCTTTCCAACTTAGAAAAATTATTATGAACATTATTCTGAACTCCAGATTTTTACTGCATTACAGCATGCCATATAGCAAACATTTTCTTCCTTACATTGACTGATGACAGAGTTTTAAAAATACATTTAGTGCGGATGGTTCAGCTAAAACTCAGAAACTTCTGCGGTGAAAATAAAATTATGAAAATTATGAAAAAATCAAACCTGATTTTTTTTTGTGAAGAAATACATCTTCACAAGATAGCATGTATTTTAAAAAATGCAAAAACTATTTAAATGCATATCCTACATACACTGGACTCCAGTTGAAAGGTCAGGTATTTTGCCAAGTCATGTTTTTTTTAATGGCTTAAGGCAGGCACAATATGAACATACTTGTAACAGTAAATATATGGTGCAAATGGGAGCTCAAACATTATGCTATTTCAACTTTGGAATACTCACAGCTTACAAGAGCATCATGACCTTGCCTTTAACAAGAGTCAAGTACAATGAGCCATGGCCAAGGGTACAAGGCTGAGTGTGGTGGGCAATGGCACACAGCAGGGCAAACAAGGAGTGAGTGTAACAGGCCTTGGATCATTACACTGTGCATCTGTGAATGATAATGCCTGAGATGCTGGAAAAACATGAGAGCGTCATGGAGAGATTTGACAGCCATACTGTGACACCTGTCTATAAAACCCCCAGTGACAGAGGTGTCAGGGAAACGTTGCCACCTGGATGTCTGACATGCTAGGAAAGCAAAGCATCCAGATGGAACCAGCCCAAATCAGTGCCAAGCCACTGCCCAAAGCCCAGAACTGAGATCAGCCAGAGCAAACCTGCCACGTGGCCCAGGCTGGGCTCTGCCGACTCATGGACACCATGACTGGGGCAGGTCTGGGCTAACTGTGCACAGGGAGTGTGTGTGCAAGGATTGCACGGCTACAGCCCATCCGTCATTCAGGTTTTGAAACATCATGTTGTCTCATGTTCGTTCACTCACCGTGACAATACACAATTACATGCTGATTTTAACCACGCTTGATTTAATTTGTCTGGTGTAAATTATAATTAGTAAAGCTGAGTAAGAAGTTGTTTCTTATATCATATTTAAAGCTCGGGAGAAAACCCTACTATTTTATTACAGGGTACAATAAGTAGACTCTTTTGTTAATTCATTTTTTTCTCCAAAATGTCCGTATTATGCTACATTGCACAATTAGTTAGAAAAGAGAGAACTGAAGTGTATTGAGGCTGCATGCACAGCCTCAAAAAAAAGCATAAAATATACTAGAAAGAGTACTCCTCTCTTCAAATCTCTAGAGTTGATCATATAAACTGTTAAAAGTAGGAAAAACTTTTCCATGTTAAACAAAATCCCCCAATCTTCAGATAATTTTAATTGTAACAATTCTTGTAAGAAACTGCCACTGGACTACTTAAACTCTCAAGGTGATACTGAACTTCCTGAAAAATATTAAGAATACATTTTAAATACTAACTATGATTTGGGTGTAGGATAAAAAGACAGAGGTGGTTGGACATGTCAGGTTAAATGTAATACAGCCCTCAAGGTGATGAGAAACACATGAGACAAAAAAAACCCAAATAAGAATCTACACATCTGTCCTTCTGAAATAATATAACATATTCCATGATTATTTTTTTCCTAAAGACATCCCATAGCTCATTGGCCTGTGATCAGAATGCAATCTCCGTTGGACATGCAGATAATGGGTAATATAACAATGGAATTTCATTAATTTGCCTACTGGTAAAGATAGTTTTATCTTTATGAATTATTTTTAACATTTGGGATATTTTTCTATTTTTTTTTTTTAGTGGAACCAGTGCTAAATTAACCAAATCAAATGTGGCAACCAAGTAAGTATTTTTCAATTGCAAAATATCAAAGGCTAAATACTTCATGTAGAAATGAAGAATTAGTGACTGAAGATTTAATGATGCAAAACCACATTGACAATACTCTGATATAGATGATAGTTGACAGTTGATAGTTGACATTCAACAGGATGACTGTTGTTTCAGTTAGTCAAACTGAAATTTTCTCTTCAAGGATAATATTTTGATCACCAGTAAAACCACAAGAACCACTATGCAAGAGTATATGCCAACATAGCTAAGACTATCAGACTATCTCTCCCCAGTTGACTAAACAGCATTTTGCCTTCTCTTACTGCTCACTTTCATGTTGAACTGAAACCCTGACACAACAGATATTGGCAGTAACAGGCTACTGAAAGGAACTGTACTCTAAATAAATCTAAATGTCTTAGACAATAAATTAAACTTTTCCATAAATAATTGTTTTGTTCATTTTTTCAGAGAAGAGACAAGTTTAAGCACCAGAAGTCTACACTAACTTGGGAAGAAGGATCAGGGCATCCCTTGGCAGCAAGACTTAAGCTTCAAAGCTCTTAGATTTTGTTTATTTATTTATTTTCAGCAGATCAAAGTGAGGAATTTTGCCTGTATTGAGAAGATGAAGAAATCTGTAATTTCTGAAAATTGAATTTCCCCCGTAGACAGTAATGGGAGAGGAAAAACAGAAACAGGCTTTGTATTGGGAAAGACTGTTGGTTTTCTGACAGCCTGCAATCTGTTTGTGGGGTTTGGTTTTGGTTTTCTCTCAAGTAACAAGCACCATCTGATTTCAGAAGCACTATACGTTATTTGCTTACTTCCACCCTATGTGTACCCGGTAGCTAAACTACCAGCCAGGAGCTCTACATCTAAGGTAAAACTGTGGTGGAAAACCCTGGGAATAGGCAGTTATTTCCACTTTTGAAAGGGCATATGCTGTAAAACAGCTCAAAAATAAGGCAATAGACACTGACAAAGCTTCAACCCCAAATCTCTTCGCACTGAGGATTCAAAGAAACAGTGTCAGGATCCCTGATGCAAACCATAGCAGTAGTAACCAATGGGGCAGAAAAGGAAGCTCTTGCTCTTTTATCATCTCCGTTACTTTAAGAATAGCTTACTTGATTGTCTGATCCTGTGGTCACCTGAAACCACTGTTGAAATGGCTTTAATCTCCTTTACTGAACTTTTAAAATTGATATTTTGCAATTTTAAATATTGTGGATGGGGTTTTTTTGGAAGAAGTATATGATATAGAGGCAGCGTAGTAATTATCATCAACTTTGCACACAACTATCTTCGACCCACACTATGTTCCAAAGACTTTTTCGAACCATTTTATTTCAGTCTGAGACAAAACTCACTGAAGTCAACCAAACAGACTCTGGAACAAGCCCAGCATGGACATATGTTTCATGTTATGAATAGGAAGTCACAAATAATATTATTATAGTCCCAATGGATACAAACATCAAAAATCAATATCCACTCCCATTCCAGAAGAAAGATTTATAATATGCCTCTGGCTTACTCTGGTAGGTGGATAATGAAAAGTAACAACTCAAAAAGCTATTCTCTGCCTCTTTTTCTTCCAGCCAAATCTCCCTCAATATTTTTATCCTCTCCCAAAGAACGACAAAAAAATCCAGGATTTTATGTACTTGCATGTGTCACAAATGAACAGGAAAGAAAATGAAAAGGATAGTTTTCTGGAGTTACGGAGTTTAAAAGATCTGGTTGCATGTATAAAGATAAAATAACTGTCTTCTATATTCCTTCTCCTGTCCTCTAAGTCAAAAGCAGTGCAGAGACAGACGATCCTGATACAAAAATCTTTAAAATTCTTTTTAATTTTGGTAAATATATTCTTCCAAAAGGTTCAGGAAACTGCTAATCTTCTCATCACAATAACTTCCTCAAAGTATAAGCAACTGCGAATGGTTTCTTTTTATAAGGCAAAATGCAATCGATTATAAAGCAGATTTCCAGGTGGGAAAATGAAATTAATTTGTTAGCAGCTAATTAACCTCTATTTCACACCATCCTATCTGTTTAATTAAAGCAGCAAAGTATGTTCATTTTAATTTATTCAGCATTACTTTCTTTAGTTGATGAAAGAACATAAAAATAAAAAAAACAATAACAAAGAAAAATAGTCTAAAATGATTGCAGATTATATAGATTTTAAACACTAGGACCAGTATAGCATAGGAGGCCAGTTAAACAGTTTGGACATGAATTTAAATTAGATTTATAGGGTATTGGCTTTGGAATTCTGAATTCATTCTTATGTAATGAACTGGGCTACGTTTATTTACATCTCTTGCATTATCATAACTGAATATAAAAAATATGCCACATCTTCAACTCCAACAAATGTGCAAAAATCTTTGAAGAAATAAATTTTTAATTAAGTAATGGGCAAAACAATAACACAACTTTTCCCAAAGAAAACAAGTTTACATTTGTTACATTGTTACTGTGCTCTATTCATTATAGACAACAAATAAGATCATGTTTAGGAATGTTGCAATCAGAGATTACAAAATATTTAAAAGGAATTCACCCTTTAAGCATATGGCACTACAGTGGAATTAAAACTCCAGAGGGTAGTTTCTCAGTTATTCATATTGGTGCCTGAAGACATCAGGTACTTGCAAGGCTTATCCAGACCTAGCTGTGCACTGCCCAGCCACAGCAGTGCCTAGGATATCTCTCTGGGGCTTCATCATCTCAAACTTCTGAACCTAGAACCTGAGGATAAATACTTGTGTCTATCTGAAAAAATTATATTTCTATCCCTTTATGCGTGCAGATTCATATTTACTTAGCCCACACTTGGTGTTAGTCAGAAGCTGATAAAACTAATTAGTGCCGAGCAGAGAAATAGCTAATGAAAAATGCTAATAGATCATGACAGTAGTAGAGGACTCTCAGTGGAGAAACCTTGATTTCCTTACTGCTTGTGTTTATATCAAATGATAGCCAGGTAAGATACAATATATAAAGAATGAACTACACAGAAGTGAACTCAACAAGCCATGACCGTCAATATTACACAAATAAATTTATACTATCCTAACACCTCTTGCTTTGTAATCTACAAAACAAGTGATTGACATAAGGAACTGAATTATAATTTTTCTATTTAAGTAACTATGATCAACTATATAAAATAGAGATCATATTGTTAATGAGATTTTTTTCCTTCTGGCAATAAAACGGACACTACTTTTTTACAAGCAAGGTTATTCTCCCATTCAGTTCCACACTCTTACTGCGAAAATAGTCTAAATGTATCCAACATAAGACAAACAAACTTATTCACAAGCAATGTCATGAAGCTTGCACTGCAGCCAGTGGAAATCCATTGACACAAGAGTTCAGATAAAAAAACGTATATTTTTTATGCCAGAATAAATTCTTTGAAGTTTTACAAAAGGCTGCACACACTGTGTTTTAAACCCATAATTTAAGCTCCTACTCCCTTGGTAATTGCACAGCAGTTAATGACATTAAAACAACAACTAATAGTAGGAAAATTAATAAGTTATAGGCATTTGCAAAATGTTGCACGAATTTTGAATTATCAGTGCTGGTAATCATTCTTAAACTTGACAATATAATGAGGAGATTAATAGTTGGATTAATTTTCAGAAGTCTAAGGACCATCATGTGACCTTAAAGACTATGAAGGCAAAGGATTTAAACACAAAGAAAACATTTGTTTATGAATATGTCCATTTTGGCAATAAATTAAGAAAAAAAACAACCACATTATTTCATTATATGTTTGGCTCCAAGCAAATGAATTAATTTGAATTTATGGCTTGATCCCTTCAAATTATTTTATTAAATTACTGAATATAATATACAGCAATCTGAATGTAATATATAAATTAACAAAATGTAAAAATATTTTCCTTACTGAAATTACACCAAACAAAACCAAACCAATGTTATCAAAGCAATATTTCTGTTATCCTCTTGTCAAATCTTTAGTTTTTCACAGAAAACTTAGAGATGTAATACTGATAAACATTGTTTTCCATGGAATATCAGCTACTACAAATGTATATCTTCATCTAACTTTTTAAAAAATGCTTTGGAATAAAAAATGAAAATGTCTAAGACTAATGTTTATATTTACATAGATGTGTATGCTTTCAGAATACATCCAATAGTTGAAACAGTTCCACAGAAACAGAAATTTCCTCCTCTATTTAATTTTCTTCTCTATTTCTCTCTTCAGAAATAGTATATGGCAAGGAATATATCGCACAAAGTCACTGTAACTCAATTCTAAGCAAAAGTACCCAGACAACATTTATGTCTCTTAAGAAATCTCACTGGAATATAAAAAATGTCTACATTTTGCATAGTTTTTCTTAAATTGCAGCAGCTCTCTTTCCTCTTTTTTCCATATGTAAAAACCAAAATGCAAAGACATTATAATTTGTATTTCTGCATGGAAATTGAACACACACTTTTTTTCTTAGTATTACAACACTGTGTGACACAGGAAAAATGAATTTTCATATAAATTATGAAAGTCTGATCTAAACTTTGGATCATATCTTACAGAGCTGACACTGACCTCGGAAACTAATGTTCTTGAATAATTTTTTTAAAAGTATTTGATTTCTTTTTCTCTCTGCATCAATTCTTCATTTGGTTTATTCAATCACTTGAAGTGTGTCCTCAAAAAAATAGAGTTACAATAGCCAAAAAAGCAATTGCTATAACTTATCTAATAAAATGTGGATGAAAATTAGGAAAAAACCAACCAAATCTCCCCAATTCCTCCTAAATGTGAAAAGGGAATAAAGTTCACAGCACCTCGGGTCATGTCTTTTTTTCAGATGGCTTTGGTTCAGGCACATCACAAATGTGTCTGGCATATTGACTTTTAATTATTTCAATAGGCACAAAGGTAAGATTTACCTCCTTCCTTGAGATTTCACTTCTGATGATTTTGCTAGATCTCTGATGCCTTAGAAGGAAAGTAACTGTGGACAGCAGTTACAAGGCTTTAAGAAATATCCCATGTTCACCTAATCAACAAGGAATCATAATTTAATTATTTAGCTATGACATCTATTTTGTGAATGTCTTGCACCAAATCACTGCAATAAAGCAAAGCTCCATGAGTAAACCTTGTTTTGGAAGCATTTCAGCAGCATGAGACAAGCCAGCAACTGGAAAATGTCATTCATTTTACTATTTAACATAAAATGATGAAGACTTTTCCAGTTAATGTCTACAAACAAAAGGATCGTATCAAAAATAATTAAAACATAATTACTTTTCTTCTTAATTATTGGATAAATTATGCTGATATGCTGGAGTTTATGCAGAAGTGCAGTAAGATTTAAGAGCTGTATCAACATCTTCCTGGTTTTGATTCCCCATCTTAACAACTGCACTAAATGAAAAGTTATTCACATTTTCTTCCACAGATGACAAGAGGGGGTTTTGCTCACCATTTATTTGATGCTTATGCCACAAACTGCAGGGAAATACAGACACCCAAATTTTTGAATAAGCTGGTTCAGATAAACCAGCAGGGTAAGGCACTTGGATGAACATTTGCACTGTCACAATCACAAGCTGCTTTATTTCAGGGAACATCATACATCTCTTGACTGTGAACTGTGCAATTTAAAAAGTCTTCCAATTGTTGTTTATTTTTAAAATGAAAAGATGTGACTTCTTTTCACCACCCAGCTTTGTCATTTTTTAGAGCTAATAGAGAGGCCTTTCTTCTTTTTGTTTTCTTTCTGAATACTGTGAAACACAGGTAAACACTACCAAAACAAATGTTCTTTGAGAGTGGGGAACAAACAAAAATAAAGGAAACCAGATGCTACATCCTCCAATGCTTTTTGGAATATGCTCCAGTAGTTCAGTACTAAACTAAACAGAACAGTGCAGGATACAAGTAGGAGGGCAAAAAAACCAAACAAACAGAACCAAAACCAGATTCTTCTTTAACTGTCTTTTCATATAACTTAGGCAAATTAATTTATAACACTAAAAAATTGAGAAAGAAATAGTAAAAGTAGTAATAGCAAAAAGCAAGCTGTTCAAACATAAGTTTATATAAAGAATATGAGTAAGATTAGAAATTAATGCTGCTAAAATACATTACGGATTATTTCAGATATTTTATTATTTATATAGTAATATAAATGCACACACACATTTTTGTAAAGTGCACACAATGATATAAATATAATTTATATTTTTTATATATTTTTTTTCATTATGAGGGTGGTGAGACACCAGAACAGGTTGCCTAGAGAAGCTGTAGATCCCCCATCCCTGGATGTGGTCAAGGCCAGGCTGGATGGGGCTTTGAGAAACCTGGTGTAGTGGGAGATGTCCCTGCCCATGGCAGGGGAGTTGGAACGACATGACCTTTAAGGTCCCTTCCAACTCTAACCATTCTATGATTCTATGAAAATAAGGCTAAGAATATATATCCTATATACATCCTGCAACAGTAAGCGCAGTTGGGACCCAACATGTGCTAACATCCACTTATGGACAAGAAGTTTCCCAGGGCCCTGCAGGCCCTTATGTGCCTTCTGGCACTGAGTAGCACCCAGGCTTTTCCCACCAGCCCATGGGCCCAGGAGCCCTGTTTCAGCTCAGCCTGGGTTCTTCAGTCCCTGCCTCAGTGACAGGCTAGGGTCGCCCGTCTCCAGCCCTGTCTCTGGCCCATACCCCAAACTCTGCTGTGTGATAGACCCCTTGGATGTGCACTGCAGCTCAACTCCAGCTCATCTCCTTCCTTGGCCCCATCCTCTTTTCCTTCTAATGGAAGCCCCTACATGGACCCTGGATTTGGTTCTTCTCTCACCATGTCTGGAACCACTGATGGATCCTCTTATCAGCACCCAGCTCTGCCCACCCTGGCCAGCCTCATGGAACTGCACCCATGGGTAGGGCATGGCCTGCGTTAGGTCACCTCCATTTCCAGTTGCCTGCTTTGGAAGCAGCCAGCCCTTGCTCTCCCTTACCTAGTGATACTGCAAGTGTCGGTTCCCCTTTCTTCCCAGCTTTTTCTAACCCTGCTTAGCCACTTTCCAAAGTTCTTTCCTGAATCTAACCCAAATTTTAAGTAACTAATGGTACTTATATTTGCTTTCCATAATTTCACCCAAAGTTCAGCCATCACTCATATCGTATCCTCTGAAAGAAGATTGTTATTAGGTAATGGGGAATTTTGCAAATGAACTAGAATAAAAATGCTTCAAATACTTAAAATAACCATTTTCTGCCCTAAAGGACTGTAGTAAACCAGTATGACCACCCTGATACTTCATTTGCTCTCTACTATTTTATTTCACTTACAAAACTGACAATGTTATTTTGTAAACTTGGGTTACCCAGTTAAGTACATGGCACCTTTAATCTGACTCCAGCTGCATCCTCTTGATGAAGAACAGAAGCTGTAGGTTGTTTGTTTGCTTGCTTGCTTGCTTTCCTGTTTTGTACTTTTTTGTGTGTTTGGGTTTTTTTAATTGGGAAGGGACTTTGGACTATCTGTGCCAGCATTTTTCCCCAGACTGATTTCCATACTTATAAAAGAAAGGCCACCCACATTGTCTGTTTCCACTCACCACTGGATAAGAAGATTTAAAAATTAAGTCATAATAATATCAGATATTATTTCACTTTTATTTAAATGTAGTAATTTCTATCAAAAATGCCCCAGACCCTCAGAAGCAGACTAAGCACAGGCAAACCTGCCAGCTACATAGCACATTAAACTTCAAGGACGATAAAATGTAGCCAAAATTTAGTCTCCTTTAACTGTACCAAAACCTTGGAAATTCAGACTGCTGGCTGTTGGTGGGATGGAGAGAACAGCAATCTCTCCTTGGAAGAACGCTCTCTCCCTTAAAACCAGTTTCAGCCCAAGCCTGCACACAAGATCCCAGCAGCAAGACCAGCAAGCCTGGGGATCACTTCTGATTTAATGTTCCAGCTTTGCCTGTTTCTTTGGACTATCCCTAATCTTGTCAAAGTCAGAACAGTCCCTGGTCTTAACAACTCAGAGAAGGAATCAGCTAGTTCTGAATTTGGACACCTTCCTAGTTCAGGAATAGCACACCATTTCAAAAATATCTCAAATCTAATATATGTAACTGTTACTAGGCAGAGAATTACTGAAGTTCACAGCATTTTAGCACTCCAACCAGAATCTATGGTAACACACGTAGGTGTGGGCCCTTACACTTTGTATAATTCACTTTAAAACTCTTATACTGTTCAGCATTTCTTTGAAAATCATCTCCTTTCTAAAATTCAGAGTGTACAGATAAGCAGATAACAGAAGATGTGAGGAAAGAGACAATTGGAGAAACTTTAAACAAGAGAAAGAGCTATCTGTTGTGAAAAGTCAAATTAATAGAGGTATTTGGTGAAACAGGCCGTTAGAAAGATTCCACACACCTAACCCAAAGCATTACTGAAAAAGAGCTTACTACTGGAAGAACATAATAAAGGAAAGAATATGAACTAAATTGAAAAGAATGTATTAAACTGATTTGAGTTTGAAGAAATGCATCATTTTTTCTCAAAATTCATCCTGTGATTCTTGAGGACTATTTCAGCTCAGCTCTCAACAGCACCGTTACACAGTATTATAGAAGTACAAACTGAGATTTCAGCAAGCCAAAGAGAAAGGAACTACAAGTGTTTATGCATGTACAAGTATACGCACAGAGGAAAATTTATGCAATTGATATGTGCATATACATACTTCCCACCTATTTAAGTGGGACTTAAGTAGGACTATAAGTAAGCTTATGCCTTGTCTGATTCTTAAAATATCACCTCAACCTTGTTTATGAACACTGAGAAATAGGAAGAAGCATATCTAATAACTCAGAAATGTGTAAGCTTTAACTCTTGTTGTCTTGAAGCAATAGTAAACATTTTGATCTGTGTCATATTAAAGCATTTAAGCTCTTGCAAATATAGTACTGCAGAGCTCTGATGCACAGATTTAAGGTTTTGACATATTCAGTTGCATTTCTTTTAATGTTTCCTTATCGATATATAGACATGAGGAGGTGAATGAACTGATTTAAGTGCATCCTATTCTTGACAAGCATACCCCAAGTTCAATTAGATGCATGGATTTGCACTACTCTACTCTTAATTGTACATGTAACTATCAAGTGACTTCAGTGAACTATTCTTCTGTCAGCAAAACCTAGTGATATGAATCTGCAAATGAAATCTAGTCTTGCTGTCCACGTCACAGTTCTTTTTCATAAAATCAGTATTCATTATTGATAATCATAGCATAATTCATAATATCATAAGTCTTTTCATAAAAATATTGGAATATTTGCCCTACTACTGTTAGTAGAATGTCCAAGAAAGTCATTTAACTGATTGATTTTTCCTTCAATGTTCCGTCTTCCAATTTTCAAGCTAAATTTATCCATAACTGCTATATATCTATTGCTCTAAAGAAAATTTATTTTCTCTTGAAGAACATCTCCTCTTGGTGTTTATTCTTGACACGGGCTGTTTACTGATCTGTGACCATGGTAATTTTTAGGACAGAGCATGCATTATTCTCCACAGAGAGTATGATGTCTGTGTTTCAAAATAAAACACAGATCAATCCTGAACACAGACTGCTGCTCATCCACACTGTGCTTGTTACAGCTGCCCCCAAGACACCTCAGCAATGTCCAGACACATTCCATGGCATAACATGCACGAGGAACCACCCTCAACTGACTGTTCAGGCAAGCCTCTGCAAGGTTGTATCCTGTCTTACTTTCTACAGGCCTCCAATGTTATCTCAACAGGTTTTATGCCCTTGATACTCTTACATGTCCTGATGTTACTGAAGCATGCAAACTCCCTCATTTCATGCCTTGAAAACATTATTTTTTGAGCTGCACCACTTTCTTCACATTATTTCACAACTTTGAGCAGAAAAAGTACATAAACTTGCAAACACATATTATGACTTAGAGCCTACTAGATATCGCCAAGAGTAGTCACAAGACCAAGTCTAGTTTGAACACTGTCAGTCTATGCCACTTGGTCCAACAGTCAGGTCCATGAACTTTTTGTATTCATCAGTATAGATTTATAGATGTAAGATTTAGAAATGTAGTCCAGTTCTAATCTTGAACTTGTTTCTTAGAGAAATGCCTCAGGGAGCCAGAATTAAGAATTCATCCCCTTCTGTGCATAAAATATGCACTTACAAGACTGGGTTAAGCACAGGAAAACATACAGATTCGAGATTGCTTCTGCTACCATAGGGTCACTTCACCTAGAAAAGCCTTTCATAGTAGTCAGGTGGGCATCTCTGGCTCTCTGCCTTTTGCCCCCTTCCCTGCACTTTGCACGCATTAGAAAGTGTTGAATGAGCCGAGGTTTTAGGCGAGTCCCAGGCTCTATTCAAAATCTATCTCTGATCCTCATCTCCTGCATTATCCACGTTTTCCTTCTTCCTATTCATGTATCTAAACTGCAAGTCTCCACCTTGACCATAGAATCTCAAAACATGACTTAAATTATCTGAAAGCATTATGCAGCAATGTTAATATCAGCAAATCTTTACAGATATGTTTCATAAAAGTCTGACCCAAAGAAGACTGTACTTCAGTGTTGCTCTGTAGTATCATATCTATGCTGTGCCAGGGCTTGCTGTCTTTTCCTCAATACCAAACTTAATGAATGGTATCCAGGTCAAGGAAAGCTTTGAGGCAGAACTGCATTGTGAGGGCCGGGGGGGAAAGAAAGAGACCGAGAGAGATACTGGAAGTGTTTGTGTTCCCCTATAATAAGGAAAAAAATCTATTTCCAAACAAGCTGTCAGCAGAAGAAATGGCAACAACCAGCACTCGCGATTAATAAATGTATTGATATTTTTAAAAATAATTCAGTCTAAATCCAGTCTGTGTTTCTTTCTGCTGGTATTCTTCACCACAAGGATAAAAAAATCACACTTTGCTGCAGTAACACAACCCTAGCACAAAATACCTGCATATATTAGTAAAATAAAATGAAGATATTCTATCTGAGAGTTGGGGAAGTGCTATGGCAAGACTACGTACTTCCTCAATGCATATTTTAAACTACTTTAAGTCTAGAAGTCATTTAAACTACTATACTCAGAGCAAATTGGATGAACTTAAACTTGCCCACATGCAGAACATTCAACGTGGTAGAAAACTTTTACTGGAAGTCTTCTTTCACTTTTTAGGTGGAAAAAAATCACACACAAAGCATAAAAAGTTTTATCAGGAGAAAATACCAGAACTTTGTGCAGGCATAGAAAAATATCAGTTGAGCCAAGCTCCTTAGTTTTACTGTTCCCATGTGTAACTCTTAAGAAATGCAAGTCCCTCTCTTGAGAAGTGGCAATGCCCAAAGGACTTAGAAGAAAATCCTGCCTGAATTAATAATTCATCAGGGAGTATTCATTCATATTTAAAAGCAAAGATCTATTTTGGATTAGCATAGTCATATTTATATTTATTCTTCATATTTTCAAGACAGTTACAAAACAGTGTTTTAGTGCAGTGAAATTTGGGACTAATAAATGGGAAACTGAAAATAGAATTATAGTGTTTTCCATACACACATAAATTAGAGATAGTCACAGAGTTGGCCTCGAGCTCTCAAAACTTGCTAAATCCGTATGTTCCTCCAATGAGACCTAGAGCTCATGGCTGATGGCAAAAGTGACCTGGAGAAAAGTAAAAAAAAATGCTTAACAGCCCACTTTTCTGGTCTGATTTTTTTTAGTTTCTTTGCACGATGGAGAGGAATGTTAGCATATTGCTAACAATTGAAGAGTATCTCTGTTCTGTGTTATGCACATATCTTGCTTTGTGGGAAGTCTACAGAAATATCTGCCATGACTTGAATCACAGATCGTAATTTGCAGGACATAAAAGGGTCACAGTTACACCTTTTGTTTAAATTCTAATGAGAATTACACTATACTCAGGGGATGGAAGGATAAGAATTGCCAAATCCCTTGAGCGAAATGCAGCTCTTAATAATAGGATTGTCTAGTACTCCCATAGGATTTTAAAGTCAATGCAGAATGAAGCTCTTATTATAAAATTTCTATTGTATTTCAGCTGCAAAATACTACAGATATCAAGCTTTTTCTGTTTCCAACTGCTTCACAAGCCAATGTTTTCGGAACACCAGTTCTTCATATATTTTAAGTACATAATGCCTGGAGAATACCTCTTTTTTTTTTTTTTTTTTCCTTAAGTCATTGGGGTTTTCTATTTTATTATTTCTTTGTTTCATGGTATTTCATGAAATCTCTCAGTTCCACAAACTTTTAAGTAGCTAAACTTTCCAAATTCCACATTAGTTCCTTTTTCTCTTCCTAAAGATGATGAGCTGTGACAAAGGCACCCTGAATTTTCATCTGGTATCTTACAAGAATCTTGTGTCAATAGAACAAGGGAAGCTACCAAGACCTGCATGACTCATGTTTTTTTTCATTTGATAAAGAATGGAAATTTGTCACTTGACAAAGAAGGAAATCGAGTGAGGAAAACCACAAATACCTCTACCCCAAAAAATCCAAAACACTGATCTCAGAATTTCAGAAAGGCTGTATTTTTAATATGAAATAATATGCGCAGTCCTAAACCCATATGTATATATTCCCAGTACTTACGCCTTTTGACAGGAAACATTTTAAAAATATTTGGGGTCTAATTTAACTTAAAAATACATACATATATTTCTCCAAGGTTTGCTTTTACAAATTGCACTTATTCTCTGAAGTAAGAATCCAACATTTGTAATAATTTCTGAATTTCCAAGCCTTTTAGAAGTCTGTCACTATTATGAAAACCTAGATTTGAATGTTCCTGTCTAACTCCATTAATTACTCTGTTCCAGAGGGCTGAAGCACCTCTCCTATGAAAACAGGCTGAGAGAGGTGGGGTTGTTCAGCCTTGAGAAGAGAAGGCTCCAGTGGCACCTTATAGCAGCCTTCCAATACCTATAGAGAGCCTAGAGAAGAGATAGGGAGGGACTCTTTATCAGAGAATGTAGTGATAGGATGAGGGGTAACGGTTTTAAATTGAAAAGGGGAGAGTTAGATTAGGCATCAGGAAGAAATTCTTTAGTGTGAGGGTGGTGAGACATTGGAACAGGTTGCCCAGGGAAGCTGTGGATGCCCCATCCCTGGAAGTGTTCAAGGCCA
>JAOXNO010000001.1:11134984-11159071 GCA_028565335.1 Limnodromus scolopaceus | reverse complement strand
CCTGCCCATGGCAGGGGGGTTGGAACTAGATGATCTTTAAGGTCCCTTCCAACCCGAACCATTCTATGATTCTATGATTACCATTTTGTGCATATTCAGTTATTTCAGGTTTTTTTTTCCTTTAAAAAAAAAAAAATTAGACCTTCTCTCCTCCTATTAGTAACACAAAACCACAGAGTTAAGTAGGTTAATACTCCTTTTTCCAAAAAATCAGTATATTTCCTAAATTCAATGTAAAAAAGGGTCAGGATAACACAAATGTGGTGGGCAATGGGGGAAATGAGTTCGCCTAGGAGATGATGGAAATCGAGGAAACTAGTTAGATCTGAGTCATAGTGGCAAGAATGAATCAAGGAGAAAGATTGCTAGTTTTTAACTGAATGTATTTGGTAAAAAAACTTACAAACAAAATAAGCAGCATCCTTGAAGTCCCTTTTTAATTGATTTTACTGATTCACCAAAGTGGTAAAGCAATGCTAAAAATTACTTCTCACATTTTTACATTAGCAACTGAATTTGAAGGTGAAAGGTAAAATCCAAAAACTAGTTCGCTTTCTCTGTGTTATGAATTCAATGAACTCTTAGAAAATATGCACAACATCATCCAGCAGAAAGCTTTTTCCTAACATATTGTACTTCTCTATTGTGAACTAAAAACCTACAGGGTGTTAATAAATTGAGTACAATAGTACATCTTGCTTTTAATAAGATGTTTGTTCAGAAAGCACGTTAATGCCCCATTCAAAACGAAGGCGATAATGCATATGTATGGTGTCTTAATAAGAAGAAATCACACCTTTATTTCTTTTTTTCTTTTCCAGCTTCTTCCCTCCACCCCGTGTTCAGAAGCTGCATGTTTTTTAAATGAGTTGCCTGGTCAATAAGTAAAAAGAGTATTAGATGTCTTTTAACGTATTTGATTTTTCAGATAAAATGGAATGCTTGAAAGATTCAACAATGATTAAAGATGTTTCTTCGCTTTACTCTAAAAGCTTTTTTGGCAAGTTCCCTACCAGGGATGCACTTCACTGCCCAGATGAGATCCTTGCTATGATTTATATTATAAAGTTACACTCCCATACTCAATGTAAGCATATCAAGAGATAATAAATAACCAAAATCTAAAGACCAAAAGATATGGCAGAGAAGCTATGTTCTCTATAGTTACACATTTTAAATCCCTGGTTATATATATTCTTGATTCTGATTGTAAAGCTATCATTTGCCATCATCTTTATCCACTATCTAATTGGTTTAAAATTCTTAGAGTGCGGAAAAATAAATAAAGAATAAAGAAAAAAGAATAAAGAATTAAAAATGTGGTTACAAATGTGTTCAAATGATTAATTACACTAACACTTATATTGAATTTGTCCTTATACAAGATCACATTAGATCTTATATAACGGAACTAAAGCTTGGAAGAGCTCTCCTATGGCAACCCAGATTTTAGAGGAAGTCAATGATTTCTAGGCTCAAAGACTCACCTGAGAGAGCCCAGGTTTTCTAATGGATTTTTTTTTCCTTTAGGACATATTTCTTAAATCTAACTAGTGCATCCTAGAAATTTGTAAAGCAGAAGGTATCTGAGACTGTGAAAATAAGAATCCCAACAATAGGGGCAGGATGCTGGGGATGGACAAATGGACAGTGGGATGCCGTTCCTGGTAAGGAATGACAGACAAAATCTGGTGAAGCCTATTGCACATATCTCCACACAGGCTTCCACGTGAACATGTTCACTGTGAATGTCTACATTAAGATGAATCTCTTATTACTAATTATGGAGATCCTGGGAAAGTCAGGTGAGAGCGCTTCAGATGCTCTCACTGCTGTATCTCCTGTATCCCCTGTCTTGTTTTAAGAAAGTACTATTCAAAAATTGCAGAAATGCCTGCTCCTGCAGTACTCACAATGCATTTTTATGAATAAAAAAGGTATAGATGGTTTGATAAGCATAAAGTAAACACCAGAGCAACCCTTAAACCCACTCAATTTCAGTAAATATAATTCATTCTCATTTTCTTTTCACCTCACCTTCCAACCACTTCCAGTGCACACACAGAGCTCTGTCCCCCGAGCAGAGAGATGTCAAAGTGCAAGCAATCACTGACAGAAAAAAGCTGATTTCTTTCCTTTCAGTGAGACATGCCACAATTATTTTAAATTATACACAAATGAAAGCTATATGTCACAGAAAAGAAGGTGGCACACAGCCCTTCAGAGAATAAAATATTATCCTCCCTAAAACCTTGACCATCTGCCTGTCAATTTAAATCAATCATTGGGCATATTTTTTTCCAAATCACATAGGCCTTAGATGCATGAGGCATTATCCAAAATGAATCAAAATTAACAGAAGATTCATTTCACTGGGTTTTGGATCAGAGCACTGTGTGAAAATACAGACAGCTTTGAAACTTTGCCCAATTTTAGTGTTGTAAAAACTTCCAGAAAATTACAAAGTATATATGACTTTGCTGGGAAAGGTTCCCACACCTACTGTGTGCCTGTGGGGACTGGTTCCCTGTACCCCAGGTCTGGAGCCAAACAGAAACAGTATCATTTCCTACAGACGCTTTTTGCACCCAAGAGGACTATCAGGGGTACAAGCCTTAAGAGAGCTGTATCCTCTCTCTGATGATCTGAGAGAAAAAGTATTCTAGTATTTCTACACAGTTTTTCCCTCTTTCAAAAGACAAAGTATATTTACTAAACTGCCTCTTTAGCAGTATGAAAGCTGAAAGTTTGGTGATTTGTGTTTTTTTGTTTCCCAGTTGAGGCTTTTAAAATGCAACATTTTAGCCTTGTTGTAACATCCACAATAAATTGCAGACAGTCCTGAAAATCTTCAATCAGCAAGACACGTCAAGCACAGAGAGATGCCTACCACTGCTCTGCTCTTGCAGGTCACCTCTTGGATCAACTCTTGTGATGCAAGGCTTGTTTTATCTGTTTTCCTTTTTATCTTCCATTTCTTTGCTGGGCAACTTTTCGCCACAGTTTTATACAGACAATATTTGCAGTAGAAAAAAAAAAAAATCGTATTCCACTGTAATATTTCCATGACCTTTTTTCTTTTCTTTTTAAGCCTATTTGGTACATAAACAACAACCTACATATTATCATCACAGCAAATGCTATCTCAGAAATACCAGGACTCAGAAAATCGTCATTTACATGGAAGAATATAAAATTACACTACTGGCTAAAAGATAAGGTATATTGAAAGAATTTTTCACGTGGCATTTTAATGTGATAATTAATTCCTAAAAGTCTGAGTTTCAGTCTTCATATAAATAAGTGGATGCTAATAGACCATCCATAAAGACACCCCTTGTTAAAATACAAATGAAATATTCCTTATGTTTATACATGTGTAAGTACAATTAATATTTCAACCCAACTGGAAACAAAATTGCTTTAGTTAACCAACCATTGCAAGGCAATCAAATGTGGTATCAAAAGTAATTGTAGAAGATCTGTTTGGGGAATAAAAGCAATTATTTCATAGAGAATTCTCTCCTCCTCCTTCCAATTCACGTACAAATTTTTTCATGCATCTCTATGCCAGAGAAATAATTGGACCATCACAAGTGTCAAGACCACCCTCCTTTCACTCTGTAGCATACAAGAAAATTCAAACTGACAAGGCTGTTTCATTTAGAAATATTGGTTTGTACCTCTGATTTGTAAGTGCATTAATCTAAAAACATTTAAGTAGGTTTTATTTCTCCAGCTGCACATGCAGCCAGGGAATTGGGCAATACTGATGCAGTAGGAAGCAGAGAATGGCATTTCTTTATTTGCCTGAAGCTAAGTCCTTTGGATATGCCTTCATAAACTTCACAAATATCCTCTAAAGACTTACTAGTTTTCTAACAGGTAAGTATTATTTTAGGGCTGTAGATGTAAGCTGCAGTTCAGATATTTTAATTGACTTTGTCCTTAATCAGGAAACAACACGTTACAATTGAATATTAATGATTTTTTTCCTTTTTACTCAGTATTCTTAATTATTATTCTTAATTAATATTCCTGTGAATAATTTTGCACTTTTTAGAAAACTAAAAAGTAATTGCCAAAATTATTTTGGTATTTAATTATCAATGCAAAATACCAAAATCCGTTATGATCCTTATTTCTGTTACTTAACTAAACACTAATGGTAAATATGTAAGACACGTGCTCTTAAATAATCTTACATTTTTATTTTTGCTCTTAAGACATTCAATATACACCTGACAAGCATTTATTTATAAATAAAAAGAATATATATAGCCCCCAGTGTCAAACTGTGTATTTAGAAATCTATGCAAGGTGACAGAAAGACAGAAATACGAAAATACTTTAGCTAATGCCAGATATTTGCTGCCCAGTAGGTTGCTGGGTCACAGCTTCCCAGGTTCAAATTAACATCAGTCTGAGATTTCTGTGTTCATGGCTATTTTTGGTTTGGTAAACATGAACAGTTTATTTCAGATAAAACCAAAATAGAATTTTAAGATTTTTAAACTTTAGTAAAGATTTCTTTTACTATTGATCCTGGCAAGATCATGGAGCAGATCTTCCTGGAAAGTGTGCTAAGGCACATGGGGGACAGGAAGGTGATTTGAGACAGCCAACATGGCTTCACTAAGGGCAAATTATGCCTGGCAAATTTGGTGGTCTTCTACGACCGGGTTATAGCATCAGTGGAGAAAGGAAAAGTGACTGATGTCATCTACCTGGACATGTGCAAAGCATTTGATATTGTCCCACACAACATCCTTGTCTTTAAAATGGAGAGACGTGGATTTGATGTGTGGACCACTTGGTGGATAAAGAATTGGCTGGATGGTTACACTCAAAGAATTGCAGTCAATGGCTCAATGGCCAGGTGGAGACCAGTGACAAGTGGTGTCCCTCAAGGGTCTGTATTGGGACCAGTATTATTTAACATCTTTGTTGGCAACATGGACAGTGGGATTGAGTGCACTCTCAGAAACTTTGTGGATAACACTAAGCTGTGTGGCACAGCCAACAAGCTGGAGGAAAGGGATGCCATCCAGAGGGACGTGGACAGGCTTGAGAGGTGGGCCCATGTGAACCTTGTGAAATGCAACAAGGCCAAGTGCAAGGTCCTGTATGTGGGTTGAGGCAATCCCAAACACAGATACAGGTTGGACAACGAGTGGATTGAGAACAGCCCTGTGGAGAAGAATTTGGGGGTATCAGTGGATGAAAAGCTCAACATGAGCTGGCAATGTGTGGTTGCAACCCTAAAAGCCAACTGCATCCTGGGCTGCATCAAGTGCAGCCAACAGGTCAAGGGAGGTGATTCTCTCCCTCTACTCTGCACTCATGATACCCCACCTGGGGTACTGCACCCAGCAGTCTTCTTAAAGTGGCTGGAATTTAATATACTATAGTAGTAGAAATATTGGAAGAAATTCTACTCTTATGCAATTAGTAATAGTAGGAAAAAAGGATTTTAATAGATGTGGATTAGTGTTTCTACCAATGGTTTAGTCTGAACTTTTTTTCCTGAAAGGCAAGCAAATTCTCTCCTTTAGACAATTCTGACAGACTTTACATGAAATTATTAGATGAAATTTAATTTAAGAGCCGTTTAGATGTGGTGTTGGGGGATATGGTGTAGGGGAGAACTTTGTAGAGGAGGGTAGATGGTTGGACTTGATGATCCCAAGGGTCTCTTCCAACCTAGATGATTCTATGATTCGATGATTCTATGAAATATCACAAATGAGGCTGTGGGACCAAATTTGGATCTTCAAAGACTTTTCTCTGTACTAGCTAATTTCAAAAGACCATACCTGAGGATGCTGAATTTTTATTATACTGTGACATTAACTTGCAAATAAAGTCTTTAAAGTCTTTAATGCTTATATGCAGCTCTTTTGCTGTAAACTGTGCAGTAACTCCCCTTCTTGATGCAGCGGGGTTGCACTAGATGATCTTTAAAGTTCCCTTACAACCCAATCTATTCTATAATTCTAATAAACATTCATATTTTGAATAAGTTGTTAGAACAGGCACTCTGGCAGTCTTTCAATTGACACATCCCTTATAGCTCTATATAGACCTTGGTATTTTGGCCAATTGTCTTTGCCCTTCCTCTTTTGGATTTAGTCCACTGAAGTCAGCCCATATATACTTCCCCAGAAGGAATTTTTGTGATATTTTCTCCTGAAAACTCCACAGGCTATTATTCGGCTGCAATCTGTCAAGGACGTTGTTGATCATGAGCTCATTAGAAGCAGAAATAGATTGTCCCAAAGAGTTTCTATCTACAATGACTCATGTGCAATGCTGCTGGAAGGGCTTTCATCGCCCAAAACCAAATCCTGGCCAAGAACTAAACCTTGTACAGCATAATGTAGACCATTCATAATGCTATCAGAAGTACTTTAAGAACCCTCATCGGCAGAAAGTTTTACTTATTTTCCATCACAGCCATTAAGAGAATGAATCTTCCACTGAAAATTAAGTTTATCAGGAAGATCTGTGTGCAAACTAATTTGAGCAGGCATTTTCAAAAAGTAGGCCAGAAGAGAAGAAAGATTACTTCTGGCAAAAATTGAACAAATTAAATTATAAGAGGCTTAATACATTTATTTGAAATTTAATTGCATAACCTAATGTCAAGGTTATTATATGGTGCACACTGTTCTCATCCAAATTCAAAACAGTAAAGCACAAGCTCAGTTTGCAGTTACTTTATTATCAATCCAACTGTATTTTTTTTTATTTTATTCTGACCACAGTCTTTGCCTGAGCTACAACATTATTACAAAATCACATTTCAAAATTACTTTGAGATCGCTCCTTGGCAACAAATTCTGATAAGACCAGAAGCCTCTCTGGTATGACTGACTTCTACTGCAAGCAAAGGGCAAAAAGACAACCAAAAGCTGAGACGGTGTTGTTGATGTGGTACCAATGTGTACAGTAAGAAGCAAAATGATTAGGAAGAGCATCTGATTATATTCACACTGGTCTGCGTGGAGTCCATCAAACCTGCAGGTTTTGTTTTTTATTCAAACCAGAGACAGTTTAGCAGAAAAGGTCGCTGTGGCATTCTCATTATTGCATCCCTATGGAATATGGGTTCTGTGTTTTACCGTGTATTAGAAGCTGTGCCTGTGCAGACAGCACACTTAAAAGCATTCAGGCTGCGTCCAGACCCTCTTTGCTCTCCTAAAAGCCAGTCAGTCACTCTTATCTGAATTATTTGGTTTGACCTTAGGGGTTTTTTTTCTCCGTTTATTTTCAGATCTTCAAGTATGTGAAGGACACTAGATCAGAAAGGACATCATAGAAAACCTTTGTGCGTTTAACTGTGTGCCGCTGTGATTCTAGTGGATGTGCAAACACGGACCAGGTTTGTAGCAGCATCATGCAAAAACTCCATCTGCTTTTATTTCTGGAGGAACAGGTGATAAAGGCATAATAAATGACTTTGACACTTTGCAGGGAACTGTAGCCTAAAATTAACAGGCTTATAATCATGCAGTACAGTATTAATTTGGCTTGATTGATAATAAATTGATAATAAAAAAAATTAATGTTGTACATTTTACAATCATCTCGCTTGTTTTTCAGTGAAGACTGAAACGACTGAAGAAGAGAGTTTAGTGTTTGACTAGGTTAGGGCCTCTTTCAGTAGTGCTAGAATATTGAAGAGAAGAGATGTAGCTATTAAAGTATAGAAAAGGTATCTAAAAAAATAGTCTATGACTCTCAGTATAGACAGTCATTTAGGTAACCAAATTCTTCTATATTAAGCTTTTTACTACTTTTTTTTCCATCACACAAGCAAAAAAAATACTTGTAAAAATGTTTTCTACAATTCTGTGTTTCAGTGCTTGGAGTAGCACACCTTTAACTTAGAATAACCACCCCTCAGGTGTCTTCTCTCTTTGACGTACGCTTCTTGTATGTCAAAACAACCAGATGCCTTGTGTAAACCTTAGAGCTACATCCTTGGGTCTGTGAAGCTCCTGATGAGCTTCTGAAATGAAAAGTCCACTTTATTCTCTAGATACCGAGACTGAGACTGTGTTTACTGAATGAAGTAAAATGCCTATTCATAGTTAATGAATCTTTCTGTGGTGGATATATGAAAAACACCTTTGTAAGAATATAATTAACATTTCAAAGAGTAAAAATCTGAGAAGGATAATAGGAGAAAACCTGAAACTTACCCCAAACTCATCCCTCCACTGATGTGATGCTTGGTACTTCTCTGCTTCTTTAGCGAGGCGCTGAAGACAAAGAGAGGACACATATTTTAGTCTTTACTGATTCTTCACAAAGAAAAGTCTTTTGTTTTTAATCTCTTCATATACATGTCTTCTCTAAATAATTTTCTATATATCTATGCTTTTTGTTTTACATTTATTTGAAAGTTATGTGTATTTGAGTAAAGATACACCATCTCATTTCAGAAATGTTATTTTCTGTGTTATTTCCTTATTTAAGTACTGTAATCATTTATCAGAAAGCTTAACCCTCATTCTAATGTCACTTAGGAAGTTCTAGCTCAGTTCAAAATCCATCAAAATCCACCTGAAAACACTTTCTCTTTACACACACCACTTTGCCTTATATGTATCAATTTAATCTGCCATCCAATGACAAGTATTATGTACATTTATTTCTACAGTAAATTATTTAGCTTCAATTATAGGAAGTACTGACATCCCCTGTGATTATTAGGGAGCTATAAAAACTCAGTAATTTGGACTGGCTGTAGTCTGGTCCCATGGACTGAATACACATTAGCAGTTGGAGAGTAAGAGGCATGCTCCTAGACGGCATTTTTCCTGTTTAAATTAATTTGAAAGAAATCCAGTTTGTCCACTCCACCCCATGGGAAGCAAAGCACAGAGAACAGGAATGATCAGATTATGTGCCTTCCAATCAATCTCTTGTACAGACACATCCATTGGGTAGTTGACAAGTCCCTCCTCAGACAAAATTATGTCTTTAAAAAAAAAAAAAAAAGCAGTTTGTATATGCTTATGAGAAGTTTACTACAATTTTGGATATACGAGTTGCCAAGAGCTATACGGGTTCTCCAGCTGAACTGCCCACAGCATCCCAGTGCCAGCAGCCCTGGAGCAAAACACCCAGCCTGAAAGCAAGCTCACTCTGAAGAAGCAGCTACCTGGTGTGAACCAATTTCATGGGGACTCAAACATGTCCTAATTGCTGAGTACCTTACTTGGAGGACTAAATCATCTTATAGCCCAAAAAACATTTGAGCAGTTATTTCTGGGGAGTTCTGGTTCCTTTTTAAGAGAAATAGCCTGGCTGTATACACAAATAACTAGGGATGAAAGTGCTTTACTGTGTAATGGTATGTACGCAGTAAGAATTTTAATATTCAGACCAGTTCCTACACAAAATGGTGGTCTAAGCCACGTTTCAGTTGTGTCAGCTGTCAGTTCTTGCTAACAATCAAAAGGAATATGGCCAGAAAGTTCACGTCAGTCGGAATTGCAGAGTAGGTGCTATCAGAATCTCACCTCAGCCCCAGTCCGGGACAGTCACCGCTAAGTTATCTGAACCTGTGAGGGCAGTCCCTCCAACAACTATCAGAATGATAAGTTTAAAAAAGCAAAACTTAAGACCTTTTCCTTTTTTTTTCATTTGCAATCACCCTGTACAAAAAAAAACCACCAAAACACCTGTCTGCTCTGTTGCCAGATAATGTGTCTGCACTCATTCATTTTATTGACAATTCAAATGATTCTCAGCTAGTAGAAAGTTATTGGCATCTTACACTGCCAACTGGAGATACCCTCCAGAGTGGCCAAGTACCACATTTACAAAATAAAATATATAATAGATAAGATAATATAATATTAGATGCATTACACTGGGAAAAAGCACAGTGCGACTCTCCCTTGACTGCACTGCACAAACACCTCAGATACCTGCAGTATTTTCCATTTTCTGGTAACATACTGGAACAATTTTGTCCATCTAATTTCTTCACTCACTACAGCCAGTTCTGAATTTAAATTCGGTCTATCCTCTGATGAGTTTGAGTTGATTAAGTCATGTATCACCAGATTGTAGCGAGGCAAGATATGACACTTATTACACATGGAAATAGCTGCAGTTAACACTGCCCTTAGATTTCCCTCACAGTCTGCTTCATCACCCTAAGGTACCCAGTGAAATGCAACTGGTTTCTACCCAAATGCACAAAATGACAAATGGGTTATGAAGAAAAATTTGTGTCAAACATTAACATTACTATGGATTTTGCATGGAAAGGATTGCAGCCACACTTGAAATCCCTCAGCTTCATGAAATGTGGGTGGTTGTCATCTAATCTGTGCTATAAAGCAAAAAATGCTAAAAGCAAAGTAAAAAAGTAAAGGTTTTTGTTTGGTTGGGTTTTTTTGTTTTTTGGGTCGGTTTTTTGGGGAGGGGAGGGGGGAAGTTGGTCTCAAATGGAGAAAGAAAGAATATTCCCAACCAAATTCTTCTCCTTGAAGAATTCTTCAGTTAGGTTTAAGTTAGAACCCATCCTAACTGCCTGAATAACCTGCCAAATAATACTATGCACAGTTTCAACAGCTCTCTATACTGTAAAATAGCTTCCAAAATGAGAAGTTGTCATTTGAAGTATACGGAGTGTAAGGTTAAAAGTAGTTAAAGGTAGCCAAGCTCATATAAAAGCACAAGCAACCAGTTACAAAGATAAACAAGAAGAAAACAGCTGCATTCCTTGACTCAGTCAAACCACAACCCACACATAACCATCAGCCAGGCCTCTCATTATGCAGCCCACCACCAACAGAAGACTTCATCAACTTTTATGTGCAGTTTATCACACAATGATCAAGGAAGGACTTCATTTTTGAAGAAACAGGTATTTTTTCAAAAGACATGGGTTTGCTGATAGGAAGCCTGTGCATGCAAAAATCAGAATCCTTCTCTCCTGTGTAATATCTTTGATATTTTCAGGAAAGATACAGGAAGAGTATTCAAAATAAACTACAAAAAAAATTTAGAATTATTTTATGAAGCTAAGGTGTTCTAAGGAGTTCCTCATTTCTATGCAAGGAGAAATGCATACAGAAACAGCAACATGGAGTCTAATGACTGAGATGTTCACTCTCCCACATAGAAAACTTTGTTAAGAGCAAGAGTAAGAAATCAAGAGTACTGGGTCAAAACCAGCTCAACTGTGAAGAAAACGCAAGTTACCTATGCCCTTTATTGTGACACAAGGAGAGACTAATTTTTCATGTCTCTCAAAGAAACCATGCCTGCTTCCTTTTGAGATATGCAAATGTCAGATCTTGTCTTCCCTATTTTGATGGAAGAGTCTCTGGAGACCACCAACAGAGAGTAACACAACAGCCAGCTGATACCTGGCATTTCCCATTTCCCCTCTCATTGCAATGAGGGTTTAATAAGGTAACAACTTCTTTAACACCATGACCCATGGCAGTTCCCTACAGGTTTCTCCAGCAAATGCTGAAATGTCGAGATTCATATTTTTATATGCAAGAAAATAAGCAGAAATGGTTCTAAGATAAACATCCAAAACAATATTAGACTTTAATCTTTTCTTACTCCATGCCTCCGTATGAGTGCTATGAAGATGAAAGCTATGAGATGTTTTTAGGCCTTGCATGAAGCTCCATTTAACACCTTCTTTTCAGATAGAGGGGATGAAAAACCGAAAACCACCAAAAAGAGAAGAAAGAACAAAACTAATACATAACAGAAACATTCTAGCTTACTTCAAGGTATTTAAAAAAACCCTGCTTTTTACAGCCCACTGGAAAACAACTTCTCAGATTATGGTTGGGATACTCAAATTACTGTGAAATAGTACACAAAGTGAAAAACCAAGACTAGCAAGAGAGGGCTGCAAAAGCTAACAAAATGTTGTTATTCTATTCCTATGATCCTTGGAGGATGCCTGAAAGAGCTGGAAGATGGTGCTTCTAAGTGAGAGATCAAAAGGGCTCATGTTAGATTTAGCCACTGCTATTGAACCAGCAGCTGATGTCAAAGTAAGGTGCTTGAAAACACTGTAGTTAAACAAGCATTTGTTTAATAAATGTCCCTAGATGAAACAATTATTTCTTCTTTTTTTTTTTTCTTTTTTTCTTTTTTTTTAATGGATGAGAACTGCTTCCTGTCTTGCTATTTCCTAAATATCTGTTATTCAGGGTGCATTATCTTCAGGAATTTTCAGAATATTTAGATCGTCAATAGAACAATTTTCCCTTGAAAGACAGCCACTGTCCACAAACAAGCATTCTTAAACAAACTTTGAAAGAAGTTGAGAGTAACTTGCCACTAGCATTTCCTTAAGTCTTTCTAAGAATTGTTACTTTTAAAGCCAAACAGCTATCGGGAAAGACAGATATAAAAAGATGCAAGTCAGCCTATCAAATTTTCTTTTACTTTTAAAGGGATTGCTAAAGATTAAACAGACACACAAAAAAATGTGCACAAAAAAAAAACCACCAAGAAAAACCCCACAATCAAAATCCAAAGCCCATCTGCCTGTCAGTCTCCAACCTGTCCATCTTCAAAGGTCTTGTCCCCAGGTTCCAAGTGCACGTTACTATCTCTGAAAGACAGTCTTTGATGTAGCACAGACTGCAAGAAAGAGACCTGAAGAATCTTTATCTGATCTGTAAAGATCAACTCCCTAGAAGGCCTATTCATCTTTCAGCCTTCATTTTTGTGTGCATATGTCATATCTTTATCTCCTCCTAGCCGGCACAGAATTCTGTCAGCTAATGGCCCAATTACAATTATATTCAGTACAATGAAATCAATCTCTTTTTTTTTGTGCTTCTCACTCTCCTTTAAGTATTTTATCTTGAAGATAATATTTGACTATCCCTTGATATATTAACCTATTATAAAATGTGTAAGCTTAGAGTTAGTAGACATCAATAGCCTCACAAAGTTTTCTAAAATACCAAATCCATTGAATTTTTAGGTTATTTTTAGAACATAAATACCCAGGGAGAATATATCAAAATCAAGCTTAAATAGAACAATGTAGAAACATACAATAAACTTCAAATCCTGATTTTAAAATATGATCCAAATACTCAGTCCTGCTTTTGCATGAACAGTATAAAAGCCACAAAAAGTATGTGCAAAAACAGTTTCAAACCTGTTTTCCATATATATATCTGAAATACAAATATTGTTCTTCTGTAGATGAGTATGAATTGCACATGAATAACAAAACACAAATACGAGGAAAAGATTTAGTAAGGCTGGGATAAGGTGCCTGAAGTGCCAATTAAAGACTGATACTGTAATTTCACTACAGCTTCAATACAGACTGACAGAATTTTAAAGAATTGCATTTTCGTCTCAGTAAGCTGTTACATTCTGTATTAAAACAAATTAGAACTATTTTATTTCACCTTTATTCTACTGTCTTTACTTGCATGGAGTATGTTAAATTTTCATATAAATTCTTGGTAATGAATTAGCCAAATATCCATGAATTACTGTGTTCATTAATTTCTTATTACCCTATTGGATAAAAAGATCACCCTGTTTGGCTCAGGGGGTGTGATTTCAACAAGCCAGACTTCTAAATTGGAAGGTCAGTAGCCCAAGAGTGAGCATGGAAATGCTAATGATAGCAAGACCATAACCTCCACATAAATGCATGGGGATTTACTTTTCTTTGTCTATATTTCCATACTCCCAGTGGAGCATTGGAGGGGTTAAAAGGAACTGATTATCTTTTTGCATGTAAGTCTTATGAAGATATTTGTTGTATGACCTTTCTCACAAGCGGGCATTCATAATAATTATCAGCACAAAAGCTTATCTAGATTTGATGAAGCTGTGGCATATTAGTTTTGATAAGATGTCCCCAACCACAAAACAATGTCTTAGATGGAACCAAATGCTTACCTAATTTTGCTGATTTAAAATGTAACCAAAGGTTTAAGATCTTCTCTTCCAAGTAATTTTTATTCTTTTAAAAATATTTTGATCGTTAACACTGTAGCACATAAGTTTCCATGATAATTCACACTTCCCTACCTCAAATAAGAACTGTTAACCTATGCATTGCTGTGTTCCTTTAAGTAAATACCATAATCCTCAGTATACGCATAACTAGAATTTTAATACTTAAACAGATTATTTAAGATTTTTAAATTTTTTTTATGGTGACCAACAGTAGGGTGTTTTTTTTGTGCTGTTCTGCAGCGTGGTTTTATTTCATGTATTTACACAGTAGAGTCACAGCCACTCTCCTGCTCTGGCATCTGCTGTGTCATATGAGGGCAATCTGATCTGTGGTATGTTAATGAGGAGATCTGAAGCATATAAGGTCACAGACAAAGAATATAACTGGCATCCTACATTCAACATAGACTTCGTATGATATATTCCCCAGCCACTTTCTGGAGCCAGATTCACTTTTGTCATCTGAGGCAGCAGATGAGTCATAGCTATAAGGAAGAAAGGTCTGTTAGAGGTCTGCTCACACTGTGAGACTTACCAAAGCACTCTTCATATAAATTACTAGTCTAAATCTATATGTAATCGAACACAATCAGCAATTAGCACAATGTTTGAAAAAGCAGATGCTATTATATTCTGGACCATAATTCAAAATAATGACTCAAACTTTGTTTTCCACTCTTAAACATTACCAACAATCTCAATTGCTAGATTTATTTTTTTTCCTAGTCCAGCAGTAGATTACAAACCTCAACTTTAATTAAACAATAAACATAAACTTACTTTACATATTTTTTATGATTGTCTGATGCATTTTAGGCCATTTCTGCTTTATTCACAGAAACAGTAATTCTGCTTCAGACCTTCTTAATCCATTTTTCTAACAAGATGACCTCATATCCAGCACAAGGCTGTCATTTTGGCTAAAAAGAAATCTAATGGAAAAATTTTATTATCACCTTCCATATATTTAGGAGACAGAGCTTTAAAGGATTTCTGAATCTGTTAACAACTATAATGAAAATCATTCTTTATTATTCAGGACAACATTTATTCTTACTGTTTGATTAAATGGCTGAAGGAAGAATCAGGCTGATTCTCTACAGAGAAATTTTACCCTTCTAGTGGTTTTTCAATTCCAAAGCAGAAGACTTAAAATAAATGAAGCCACTGGTTTAAATAAGATCAAAAATCAACAGGAAGCGAATTCTTAACTAAAGTACTTGAGATTACAGTATTACAGGTAAAGGTAATGCTTTCTGACATGTATAATCATATTGATTTTAATAAGGAAAACTGAAATAGGGAGACTCTAAGCAAATACATCACACATGCGGCTTTTAACATCTAAAATGTCACACACAATCACCTGTCTCTCTAAAACTGTCATATAAACAAAGTCAAAAAGGATAAAAACAAAAGACCATTTGGCACAGTAACACTTCTCCACTACATGAAAACAGTACTTCTCCAAAAGATGAACTTGAAAGAACTCCTTATTTCTTCCTTTCTCTTATTGTGTGGATTTAAAAATTTAGCTAATGGTAGCAAACTATCAAACAGAGAAGGCAAAAGTGACATAGTGCTAGTACTTCCACTCCTGAAAGAAAGCTGAAAGTTATTTTCTTTAAATATATTACACTAAATTAGGATTGTCAGTGAAGTTTTAGTAAGAATCTAAAATTCTTCAGAAGCAGTCAAATGTATAGTTAATGTCAAAAAATCTTTGATTCTGTCCTGACTGCTGGAACTATATAGACCACTGAAAATCATCCCTGGAGAATAAATAAATAAATATGTAAATAAGCTAAACCCCATACATTTAAACTTCTGGAAAAGCCATATAACTGGATATGCACCTAGGGGAGTGCACAGGCCATGACACTTGCAGGGGGGATTCTGTCAAGTACCAGTCAGCAGCTGTCTGAAAACTTACTGGTTGCCACCCCAGCTTGAGCTCTAATGTTCATAATCTGAACTAGTAAAACCATTGGTACTAGATGAACCTTATATTACCAGCCAAGGGGATACATGAACTACAGGTGCAAAAATACTGCCAGAGAGCAACTTTCTGAGTACCAGAGAATAGGACAAAGCAAATAAAGCCATGATGAAGAACTGAGGGAGCACAAAATTACCTTCTATGACTAGAGCACTGAGTCCAGTCCATGAAATATGAAATATGGTTTGCCTGAAATATCCCACAAACCTAATATGCTGCAGAGTGAGCGTACTAAATAATTCTGTTCAACTATTATTAAAAACCAGCAAGGAATGTAGAAAATTCTCATCAGAATGTAAAGAAGCAGCACTTTTTAAAATTCTACATTTTCCACATTTACAGGGAGAGGGAAGGAGGAAGAAGATTCTGTTCCCAAACCTAAGTTTCTAGGATGTAGGCAATCAGGAGATTCGACAAGCTAGGCAATATTATTTCAGCTTGATACTGCCAAAAATGTTTCAGTAGACAAGAGAGTGAGAGAACTGCAGATAAAGGCATAAAGAAAAACCATCAGTAGAGTAAGAAATAGTCTGTCAAATGCATCTTGATATCCAGCAGAGAAATTTTGCTATACTAGTGTATAGAATCAGCGAAAGACCAGTTCTTTTAACATCTAATTTGTCCTTCTCATTTGCAGAGGTTTCAAACCCTTGGAGCTTATTACATTTTCCCTCTAATAATTCATGTGCTTTAAATGCAAGTCACATTAGTGTTATATTTTTAAAGAGGCTCAAAGTGAAGGACACACACTGAAACCATTAGACTGAAATTGCCAACTGCTCCAGCAAATCACAAATTGCATCACACCACCAGCTCCAGTTCACTGCCTGCCTTAGAAAACTCTTTTAAGCTTCACAGCTGAGCTAGTAACTTCACAGGCATGATTCGAAGATGACAGGCATGTTGAGTAGGCATCATGCCTTCTTACCCTGCTTTTGCAACTGGAGTGTATGCATAGTTTTTAAGAACTCAGGGAGAAATCAGGACCACATACGTTTCTTTCAGAAATATCAAAATTAACTCCACTCCAAAACAAGTGTTCTAGAATGTCAACAAATCAATTTTCCTCTAACTTAAAAAAAAATCCAAACAACTTCGCTGCAGTTCAGCTTGCTTTAGAGCTCCTTTACTATCTCCTCATTAAATATCCAGTGAAAACAAAGAAAACCCACTCAGTCGCTCAAAATTTACACCTGCTAGCACTTCCATTAAAACCAGGATCAAAATGGGAACAGACACGATGTAACTGTCTAATTTCAAAAGCAAAAGTGGGAAAAAGAACAAATCGAGTAAACACCTTCTTACTAGGGAAAGGGAGAAGAAAACATTGATAGAGGCTTGCATCACTTATGCAACAAGAACACTAATGAAGCCAGTTATCTTTAAATAAATAAGGGATGTAAGAGCAGCTGCATTTTCCCTGATCATATAATTGAACTGAACAATACATTTAACAGAATGTTATAGTTTTACACAAGTTAAATAATAATATATTGATTTACATCAATATACATTTGATATAACTCCATAACAATATTCAATATATATAATATATATTGAATATTCAAATTACTGTTTGGGGGTTTTTTGTGTGTTTGTTTAAAATGCAATTCAAAGAAGTGGCAAATAACCATGACGAAACACTACATTTAAATAAATGTAGTGAGTTCTGGATTTACTGATACTTTGTGTGCTACAGAAGACATTTAGATCTAATGCTGTTATAATCCCAAAAGAAGATCAGAAATCTGGCAATTTAAAAACTCTGCCGAAGAGATCATCAAACATCTTTTTTGGCCACATCATCAGAAACAGCTTTAAGCTCTCTTGGAATTGCATAGGTATTTATATAAAGAATAACAAAATCCAGGATTTTAAGAAATAACAAGAGTCAACAGAGCTCATTACCACCTCTTCCTCTGTAGAATAGGACTAAATTGTTTTATTTCATTAAGACACATTCATAACCTAAACTAGCCTGATAAAGTCTGAAGGAGTTAATGATTTATATTAAAACCGAGATAGCACTGAAGTCTTCAGTAGCAATTCCAGAAATGGGCTTATGAAACATGTAACTCTGTGCATAATAAAATTCAGAGCTTGAATGGTAGGACCATAATGTGAACTTAGAAAAAGAAAAATCAGCATCTCCCCTAAATTCTTAGCTGTATAAACTAGAATCAATCTGAATTTGACTGATTAAAAGTCTGATAAAAAAAATAATAATCCACTTCTGAAATATATTTATATCTTTTTAAAAGCACAACTGAATAATAAATGCGGCTTTAACAAGGCAGGATGGTGTGTTAACAGCCTTGCATGTAAGGGAAAAAACCAGAGCAGGTGGTAGGCTATAGCTGCTGAATAATCAACTTGATCTCATCAAGAGTCAGTGGGTGAGAGCCAAGGAAACGTGTTACTGTTGGCAACAGCAGAAACAAATGATACATTAATACTGCATGCTATTTTCAGGCAACATTTCCCTAATGGAAGTAATTCTAGTCAAAAGTGTTTAACTGAGAGTCCTGGAGAAACCTGAGTGCAAAGGAAAATGACTTTCTACTGGCAAACCCTAATAATGTCTTTTATTTTCCCAGAGATGATATGTCAATGATGCCAGCCATGATGGAGACATACCACAGCCTCATCTGCTCCTAGCTTTGCACTGGGGTAACAAGATACCCAAAGCTCCTTCATTTCTTTCTTATTAAACAGAGTGCTGCTTCCAAACTTTCCCAAATATCTACTAAAAGAGGCAGCATATTCCCAAACTTCTCTCTCTATTGCACAGGTTCAAGTTTTAATTTCAAGCATAGCCAGACACGACAGTGTGTTTCTGGGCAGTCTTGTGATTATGAAGAAAATCTAACCTGGTTCAGGGATACCATTAACATGTTAAGTAAGTTGGTTTACATTTCTGCAGTATAAGATCACAAAAGTGGACTTTTATGTGAAACCTACAGTTTAAAAACTAATCCTGCATATTGCCATGGCTAGAGAAGTTCTTAACATCCTTTCACAACCACTGTGAAGTAAATACCATTAATGATATTTAACATATAAAGGAAAATAAAGTAGAAAAGGGAAATGATTCGACCAAAGTCACACAAAACATTAGTGTCAGGTGCTAGTAACACCTAAGTCCATGAGATTTATCCTATGGATTAATCCCTTGTATTTTCCTTCCAGTTATTTTCCCCCTTTAATGATTCTATATATGACCTATAGCTATGCTTAAAATGTATTTGATTGACTGTCCCAGTGAGTAATGCACATATTTGAGTCAACATTCAAATTATAATACCCTTCCAATTTGTCAAAAAAAAAAAAAAAGAAAAAAATTAAGAGACTTTTTTAGTGTTACAGGTGACACATTTGAGAACTACTACAAGCGGTTTGGGTTTATCCATGATGACTTCCACCAAAAGGTGTTTAATTAGGATGTCTCACACTTTTCTGTGTATGAAAATCTAATTGCCACCTTCTAGCTCAAAGAACACAATCAAGAAGCATTATCCCATCTCAAAATTGCCCAGGCATCTTCCTTCATGTCACTTCCACATCTGGTGTTACTTCATTATTTTTTCTTTTCAGTCTCGTACGCTTCTTTTCTCTAAAGGAAATATACTGAACCATGCCAACAAATTTTGCACCCTCCAAAAAGTGAGTTTTCTTTTATTCCAGCTAGGGTTGCCTAGTGGAAGTCATCATCAGAATCAAATTGGGAATAGCAAAAAGAAATATGAAAAAAGCCCAAACACAATTATAAAAAAGAGAAACTAGATAGACATGTCAAGAATGTCACAGTGCAAGTATGTCTTAAAGCAAACTATGGCAGTACCATGCCAAACTGGATGTGCGATGCAGCTGGCTCAGTACAGGGCAGCTGCCTGCAGTTGACCTGACCTGCACTTGACAAAACCTCATAGATCCTGCTCACAGGGAAGAATTTCTTCCTCAGTCCTGTTAAACTGGCACATTAGACAGCAGAGATGATTTTCAGAAAACAATCTGAATCTTAAATTAAGAGATCTGAGCTGAAACTTGAGGGGTTCTGGCAGATTGTTAGAGAACTTTTTTAGACTTAATAGAATGTTCCTGTAGGATTCCATGGAATTGTGTTGGGGTTATATTCTTAAGGAATTTTGGAAAATAGCTATTTTATGTAAGTGGAAAGGCAGATTCTCCTGGGCTCTTCCCTATTGTATGAAACATTAAGGTTTGAGAAGTCAGACACTTTGTGCTCTCATTTGGGCCATTAGCAGCATTGAAATGTTGAACCTCTACGACCAGAGCTAGACAGTGATTTTTAATGCTAAGCACGAAAGCATCTTATTCTGCTGCATGAAATCAACCTCTAGATTTAGATGTGTATATATTAGCATGGATTGAAAATGCAGCTTCATCTTCATGTTGCATCAAACAATGACTTTTGATTCATCATAGGTTAGTATTCCCATAAATTACAATTCACTTACATACAGAACAGAAGCTTCAAGCAAATAAACCCCAACCTTAAAGACTTATTAAATTAAATTACAGCTAAGTTTAATCCTATACTGAACTGTTTACTTATGTCCTGTGGTCAGATGGTTATAGCAAACTTGAACCTAGGGTATAAGGAGTTGTGAGCTGAGAAAATCACCTACATGAAGGTGAGAAATCAGCAACATGAAGACCCAGGTGAGAAGCAAAAACAGGGATCTTTTTTCTTTAAAAAAATCATAAAGAAAAAAAATTTCCCTTTGGAACTGGCAATATTAGCAGGCACTGAAAGATGTGTGATGATGGCATAAACCAGCATAAAAAATAAAAAACTCTATGACAATGTAGCAACCACTCCTCCTGGCTTCTGGATACACACCCATCCCTTCCTGTTAGCTCACCTTGGGGCTGTACCAGCAAAGCTGATGGTATTCCTGTACTCCAACACAAGTTCTCCACAGGACAGGCGGCAGCCAACCTCCTGAGGGCCCAGAAAGGTGCAAACAACCAAAGAAGCAGCAAGTTCTGCCAGCTCATAATTGTTTATAACTACAAATCAAAGAGAAGTTACTTAAATGCAAAGCTATCATGGAACTCAATCCCTCAAGTGCGCTGTTGTTATTGAACAAAATCCAAAGAGGTTTCTCACATATGCATTAAGTTGCTGGAAAGATCACAGCTTTGATTATCAATTTAACTGGAAACAAAGGCAAATAATGTCACTGATGTTCTGAGTGGTTCTTCATAAAAACGCTGGGGAAAGATTTACTTCCACACTCTGTGCTTGAATTTTACAGGTACCGTATGTTCAGTAAACTGCACAATGTAGCACTGTATTATACTACATATGTCCAACTGAATTTGTAAAAAACATCCTTATATTGTATTTACATAATAGAGTAAGAACTGTATCATAAAACATATGCTCATTTTCTGAAATGTATATCTAAAGGACACATCTCTGCTTTGAGTGCTTCCTCAAGTAAAAAAAAATAAATACACTAATTAATGAAAAAAGAAATCCAACATTTATAACACAAACAGTTTTGACATATGATTTTGGACTGGAGCATATAATTCAGACAGATGCCTTCTTTACAGTAGCATCATGGGGTTTGGCGTTTGGATCTTTTTTGCTGGTGAATTGCTCAGTTGACTGATTACTTTATTAGTTTGCAGCATTTTAAGTTTCTGTGGTTTTAGCCTCAAGAAAACATAAGAGAACAAAAGACAAAAATTTCAAAAAAACCCCTGACAACTTAAAAAACCAACAAAAAAAAAACCCAACAGGAAAAAAAAACCCAAACAGGTAAAAAAACCTCACCTTACCTAAAGTAAGGAAATTTGTAGACTCCTTAAAGTGACCTTTCTTATTTCAGAGTCCTTCCTACCTTCAAAAGCTCATGATATTCTAAAAGTGATACCTTTTTATTCCCTGAATCATTAGTCATTCTATTTTGTGATTTTTTTGCACAGGTAATTTTGTGCATAATCTGTAGCCTACTGCAACTATATATGGCTACATTTACACATATAGAGTGATGAGTGGACTATTGTAAGGTGAGGTGACTGTAGTCATTATAGCTAAGGTTGTCAAAACAGTATAACAATTTATTATAGTTCAATCAAACTCTTTGACTCCTTACATGCTGAGGAAAAAATCAAGCTTCTGATACCTGGATTTAGAAATTCCTTTACAGTCCAGCATTGTCAAATATGAGACATTGTATGAGAAAGCTAAGAAAATGGGGTATTAATGTTGCATTAAGGCCATCCTTTCCTCTTCTGTGATTTGCATCAATGCTTCCCAGATGTAGTTGTGCCTTGTCCTGGTTTCAGCTGGGATAGAGTTAATTTTCTTTTTAATGATTGCTGTGTTTCAGATTTGGCATGAAAGGAATGTCAATAACACATATTGTTTTACTTGTTGCTGGGCAATGTTTATACTATCCAAGAACATTTTTCAGCTTCCCACAGAAGCTGAGAAGGAGCCTAGACAGAACAATAGAATGGCCAAAGGAATATTCCATACCATAGATGTCATGCTCTAAATGGACACCGTAAATGGAGGTTTGATGGGGTGGGGAGGGAGGGGAATCCATGATCACTGCTCAGGCTGAGCTGGGCAACCAAATCAACAGGTGGTGAGAGTGACTTGTGTCTTGTACATTCTTTCACTATTATTACTATTGTCATTTTTCCTTTTCCATTATTGTTCTGTTAGACTTCCTTTATCTCAACCCACGAGGTATTTCTTCCCCTTTCCCCTCCTTTTCTCCCTCTTCCCCCTACCCTCTGGAGGAAAAGCGGGAGGTGAGTGAGCAGCTGCATGGTCTTATTTGCTGGCTGGAGTTAAACCACAACAGTCCTACATCTGAATATTTTTGTCAAAGATAAGCAAAGCTAATTCAGTCATTTTTTTTTAAAGTAGAAGGTAAAGGAAACACTTTCCTCCCACTTTGAGCAATACCTTGCAATTTTAGCAAGTGAAGGCTTCATAACAGTTCTAGTATAGTGAATCTAGAATAGTGAATATTTCCAAACAAGGATTTTGTGTCACAGCATTTAAATAAAATGAAAGTCTTGCTAGGCTGAACATTTTCCCAGGTTGACATAACACTTTTACAATATTTAAGCTTATTTCAGTGGAAGGACATCTCTTCTGGCTAACCATCCCATATATTTCACTTGTAATCAGAAAGGATTTTACACTGGATAGATATTTATGCACCTGGTTTTACATACAAAGAACTATTTGTGCTTCTCTTGAGCAATAACATTTGCAGTGGTTGAAAAGCCGAATCTTCAATATATACTTGAATCTTCAATGTATATTTTAGTATTACCCTCCTCATTTTAGCCAAAAGTCTCAGAAAGAAATCATGTTCCAATTTGGAATAGAAGGTTTTTTGCTAGTAATACTTGAAATGTTTATTTTTCAAAGATGTCTTTTCTAGATATAGCACGTTTGACAATGTCATAGAAATACTGTTCTTTCTTATTTTTAAACAATCAAGTTGTCAGATTTCTTTTAAATGGAATCCACAATATTGTATCAAAATCTGTTCAGTCAGAAGTAGCTTATTAAACAGATTGAGGGGTTTTTTTGAGTTTTATGTTGTTCTTTGTTGTTTTACTTTGGTTTGTTTTTTAAATTACGGAAATAGCGCTGATCAGATGACACCAAGAATTCTAAACAGATTATGTCATTGGTGCAAAACCCTGGGTAGATAGTCTGGGGAGGGATGGAAGGTAAATCTGAGAAGCTGCAGCACAAGATAGCCATGCCGTACTTGCTCCTAGAGATTCAGGTAACTTCCAAAAATCAGTGGGATTTATTAGAACTGTACTGCATGTATAGGCAATTTAATTCTGGTGCAAATATATTCTTTCCCAAAAATTTGGCATAAGCAGAATCTCCATGCTTTTTTCCAGGGATGTAAACATTTCCTACTACCTTAAAATAGATGAGAGATGAGCCCAGACCCACTGTCCACTGAAACCTGAATCTTTTATTTAAGAGCCTGACCTGAGGAAGCCTGTGGCAGAAGTGAAGCCAGAAAGTTATCCCCTACAGAATTGTTCCTCTGTCTATATAATTATGATAAAAA
>JAOXNO010000001.1:11122825-11134884 GCA_028565335.1 Limnodromus scolopaceus | reverse complement strand
CATATAGAAACTTACTGTAAAAGGTAAGATATATGGAGATTTCAGTACAATCTCATCTATGCTACCATTATTCAGTTTTACTCTCTTGTCAACTCTAATTTCATATTCTGCATTTAGGATGCTATCATCCCAAGGCAGGTAAGGATTTAACATTTGTCACAAAGACTCAGTAAACCACGTGCTCATGTGTACACCACGCTGTTTCTATCTCAGACAATATATTTATGCTAATATATCTGGGTTTGAGCGCTTCACAGCTCTCCAAAGTACCCACATTCAGTACTTAAACAGCTTTATGAAATCTAGTGTTATGGTTGCCTTACAAACAAGTACTTTTATGCATATTAAAAATACTCCTTACTACTGTATGTTAACCAAACTGTTCTTTATTGTAAAGAAACCTATTACTTGTTATTACAGCACGTGTATTCCATCTCGTTATCAGTCAGCGGACCCGTTTCTGTGCAGGCACCACAGAAATCACTGCAGAATTGGAATGTAGCTATACAAAGCAAACTTTTTATGCAGCTGAAGCCTTTGCATACCAGAACAGAATAGGAATCCCTAAAGAATAAGCATTCAAACACAATATTAGAGCACATCTTGAAGTGTAGCTTAGCTAATAGCAGAGACTGAGCTGAATTGATTTTCTTCAGTTATTTAAATCTCATTATATATGCCCTATTTAATTCCCTCTCCATTTAAATTGATATGAAATATAAAACAGACCCTAAATAATTTAGTATGAAAAAAACATACAAGCTAATTAAAAGCTAAAACTTGAAACCCAAACACATTATAACCAACTCTTTTTTTTTAAGATGTCCTTTTTTATTATTTTATATTATTCTCTTTTGAAGCTGTCTTTTTTGTTTTGGAGAGACAATGAGTTTCTGTAGGGTTGGGGTTTTTTCCAGAGTAAAAAGAGCTTACAAAGCAGCCCTTAGGTTTCAGTTCCTTTGATTGTATGCTACAAATATGGGTTTGTGGTTTTCTTAATGCTGCTGAAATTTTAATTAAATTAATAAAACCTAAATGTTGCATTCTTAACCATGCAATGTGATTTTCTGTAATTACAAATTAAAATAAATGTCATCTTGATTATTAATCACTCTCTTTAATTATAACTTGAGCACTTAAATGCCACCTCACATGACATTACCAAGGTCGGACTTTGCTGGCAGATGTCATTGGGAAGGATGGAGGGGCAGCAGAAAGACAGCGCATTAATGCAGCAGCACTTTCCATGAGCAGATCCGTGTGTCTCAGACATGTAGAAGGCAATAAATGAAAATAAAAAAATCACCTCCTGTAATTCAGAAATTGCACTACTCTATATCTCATTTCTGTCCTAAATAGATATTACAACAGATATTCATACTTTAAGAGCTGAACTCTTCTTGGTCTTCAATAGTTTTTAGGCAAAGATCTCCCTGAGAACATAATAAATGTAACTAACATATAATTCACATTTTCAATTAATTTCTATTATCTAGCTTCAAACTCATAAGAATTATCCCAAAAAGATTTATTATCTTCTGTTGGTCTGACCAAAACCATATAATTATCTTTTTTTTCTTCTTACTTTTTCTTGTGGTTTTTAAGTAGTATTTTTATCCCTCACAAGACCTATTTCCAAATGCACATTAAGACCCCTGTGCTCACATTCTTGCTCAGTGCCATGTATAGAGTTCTGCAAATAGTCAGTACACGGTTCCAAAACTTTTCAGTTCCACTCTTACTCTTTGATTTTTCAATCACAAAATCTATTAATAAAAAAATATCTTTTTGAAATATGAAATATGAGTCACAATTTCTGATAAAATAAAACTGTGATTATTATTTCCAAGAAATAAAGAAATGCTTAAGTAACATTATTCCAAATAGTGAATTCTTACTTAGCTTCCTCATTAGTAAGAGCATCCTGGAGACAAAGCTCTTCTTGAACCCATTATCATCTATTATCCAAACTCTTCTCTGACTCTTTCGCTCACACATACACACACATAAATTGGTGCCTGCAATTCTCTAACCTAGAAAGTCAAATCATATGGAACCTGGCAACACCCTGACTTTATATTGTCAATTTGAGCCTTAGATCTCAAATGCGAGAAGAGACACCTACCATTTTTTATTTAGAGAGGAGTTGCTTTGTAGCTTAATTAAAGCAGTGTCTGACAGTTCAGAAGATGAGAATTTGCTTCCCCTGCAAGGTCTGACAGCACCTTCAGCTGAAATGTGATAATGCAACTTATGCAAGAAATAGTGAAACGTGCCATTAAACCTTAGCCCCCAGCCTTACAGAATTCAGACTTTAATAGCCTTATCTTTCTTTTATTTCCACTAATGTATTTAATAAAAATACATGACTGCCAACTTAGTAAGTATATGTATCTAGGATCTTTTAATTGAAATTTTAATATCTTTTAATAGAATGCCTGTAATGAGCTTTATAACAATTAGCAAACACCAAGTGGATTATTTTCATATAGTAGCCTACTGTTCTTTAGACCTACTTTAGGGAGTCTGTACACATTTAAAATTAAATATCAGCACAGTAGTAATTCAACTATAATCCAAGTGGCTAAGGAATTTTTCAACAATTTTTGGGAGGGATTTTTGGGGCATTTTTTGTTTGTTTTGTTTTTTTTAATTTAAAACCAGCCATTTTTCTGAATGAAAAACTTTTATTGAATGTGTAAAAGTATGTCAAAAAATAGTCCCTCCTATCCACTGTAGAATTATTGATCCAAATAGGCATTGCAGCAAGGAAAAGGAAATGGAAAAGGGGGGTTAGAAATTAATATTAAAAAAAAAAAGAAACACCAAAGAAAAAAAGAAAAAAGATTACATAAATGAGTGAGAAAGGAAAAAGGGACCGTAAGTACACATTTAACATTAAGTTCTCTGTGGGTCAAACTTATCCTCCAAATCAAAGAAAATAAGTTCTATAGCCACAGGTCTTAAAACCTCAGTTGAAGGGCCAACTGTGAAAGGTAAATTTCTGCTAGATTCACAATAGGGAAAAAGTGGCACGTGTGCATCTTACTGTAAGACTCACCTACATCTGAAAGTTGTTTTGTTTCTTGGTCAGGTTGAGCAATATAATGTATTTTACATGGATTTTTCTATCACAACCTTCAGTGTAATGCAGTTAAAAATAGCAGTTTCTTCCCTCTGGCATGTACTACAGAAATAAACTTCCATTCACCCTAGTTTACATGAAATGGGAAGAGAAAATCTTCACCAGTTTCCATTCAAAGAACACGTGTGCCTAAAATTTTAGTCCTTTCAGGTGTGGCTAAGAATACCTTAAAGGTACAATTTGGCAGACATAGTGTCATTTACTTCCAATTGAATAAAAAGGATGATGTGAAAGAGCTATCCCACAGAACACACAATTAATTTTATTCCTTTTCTTTATTTTCTCCTCTAGCTAGCTGACACAATGGAACAGTGGAGAAAAAAAAATAAGGAGAGGGGAAAAAAAAAGGCAAAACATCCCAGTTTTTCTGCTATATCTGCTCTCAAATAGTTTTTAGTTTTGATATTTTACCTTTTTTTAATTTTCCAAATTCTGTGATTTTTCTAGACTAAGTTTGTGCTCACACTGAGCTTGCTGGCTGCTGAGGGCTGACTCCTGGAACTCCAGCAGGCACAAAGCTCGTTGTTGTGTTTTCCAGAATCAACAAATGGAAACAATGCTGCAGCCAAATCCTCTGGGGTATCCGCCACCCCCATAACTCAGAGACCCACAGGAATGGACCTGCTATCCCTGCCAAGTCTCAAGAGTCAATCTCAGGGCCATACCAGGTGCTAAACCACCTGGCAAATTCCAGTGAAGTGTGAAAAGTGGAAATATCGCTGGGACTACATTTTATCACACCACTAATAACACCTGGCACAGCACAGACATAGTGAACGAGGCCTTGACTCTGCTTATTCCAGTCCCTTCTGCAAGAAAATAATTGGTAGCGAGTTGTCAGCTCATTGTGCACTGCAAACCCGGCCAGTCCTAAACTGTCAGCACAAGAAAGCAGCGAGTCCATCTTCCTTACCCTGCACGGCTTCACGAGCGCCCAGAATGAGCCTTGCTTTAAATGCCAGAGAGCACCCAGCTGCACGTGGCTGTCACTGGAAATACACATCCAAACGCTACCGGATCTTCTCACAACAAAGTTCTCTTTCCCAAACATGCATGGATGGAGAAAGAGGCCAGATTTAATGTGAGATTAAATTATAATAAATCTACCATAATTGTTTTTTTAATGAAATATTTTGTTTATCAGGAAAGCAAGTAAGGATAAAAATCATAATGAATCTCCATCCCCTGCTGCATACAATTTCTTGGTAGAAAAGCATCCAATGAAAATGAAAATGAGAGATGGAAGCTGCTCAACAACGCTGAAGGCATGCTCTCTTGCTTCTTTTTATTCAGCAAAAGCTGTCAAAAATCCACATCCTCTGATGTACTTGCATTTAGCATAGGGGCTTGTCGATTATTTATTGCAGAGAGTTCTGTCAGACTGGGATTAAGATGTCCTAAAATTCCCAAGAGGGTAATTCATCATCACACAATATAGTGCGTGAATAATGGACAGCCACAAAAGGCTCGGCTGACATGATGGAAGTGAATGATAGGTGAATTGAGGTCACGGGCTTGATGTGAAGACATCGGACAATGTATACCCAGGCTGTCAGTCAAGCCATTAAAAAGGAGAAAATACATGAATATGAAATAGCAAACAAACAGATTGGCTTTTGTTTCCTTTTTCCTAACAGCTCAAAGAAAATAGATGCTGGAGCTAATGAACACATCCCCACTCTGCATCAGTGGCTGTTACAGCTCCAAGTCAAAGAGAAATATCCTTTAAATCTTCCAGTTATGGATTAACAAGGCCAAGTCTAGGGCTTTCTTTTGCCAGTGATAATGTGGTTGATTTCTGCCTTTTTCTACTCTTAACATACTTATGAGAATTGTGTTTCAGTAACATACAGCATTTTAAATCAAAGCAAATTTACATTACACATGCTTTGATTTACTGCTTGTTTTACTACCACAAACCTATAGATCTAGAAATACCATTGACTCTAAACTATTCCTCAGGAAAAGACTAAGTGAATAAAGTTAGCACCTACCAAACAAAAAAAAAAAGAAGTGAAATGAAAATCCTGCCAAGTTCACCAAGGCTATAAAATTCCTGGTGTTCCAGGGAAAAGGACATTTCGCAAAAGAGGTCACTTTACATAGGAAGACAATTTATGTTACTCCTAAGTGTAATACACAAGTGTTTCCATTCAGTGCACTCCTCCTCCCTTTCAGGTGCTTTTGTACAATAACAAAGGTGTTCTTTATCTTTCTTGCTCTTTTCCACCAAGACAGGGATAAAGACAACATTGCAACCCACTGGGGGGTTGGACTAGATGATCTCCAGAGGTCCCTTCCAACCCCATATGATTCTATGATTGCAAATACTGTGTCCAGGTGTTTGCAGGATCCATCTGCTGTTCTATCCCTGCCATCCTGCTTCATCCGCTTATGTAGTTCACTGATTTAATCTTTGGTATTAATAACATATTTACAGGTATAGCACATGCACACAAAAAATAACCTCATGTCAGTGTATGGTATTGTCTTGTCTAGTCTGGTCTGGTCTAATCTAGTCTAGTCATGGAGTCTCAAAATGCCTAATTTTTCCTGCTCCTGTGTAAGTCAGTAGATCAACCAACCAGCCAGGTGTGTCCATGTCTTACTCCTCTCTCCCAACTTACTGCAAATTAAACATAATTCAGTATCAATCAAAGATGGAAAAGCAGATCCCAGCTGTGGCTTCTGCAGCTACCTTGCCTTCAAATATTCTTATATATCAGAGCCTGCCTCCTCAATCTGCTTTCTTCCCTGAAGATCCCTTGCAGTAGTCTCCACAGCTTCCAGTCCCTCTTATTTCAAGTACTGAAGAACCAGTTTATTTTTGCAGAGATGGACACATTGTTTTCAACTTTTCAACCACTCACAATTCTCAGTCTGAGCCATCCCTACAAGCTCTAACCCATCCTCAGTATTCAGGAGTAATTAAGCATCATGTCCAGTGCTGAGAAAAAATAAATTATACCATGACATCTTTGGCTCCCTGGGTTTAATTTAAGATTCCAAGTTTCCCCCTTTGACCGCACAGTAGCAAACCCCTAGTTTTCAGAGATCATGAAAAATTCAATAAACTTTGCCTTACTGAAAAGTAAATTGTTTTTTGCTTTTCTTATGGAATTTTTATTGTTTATAAGTACAATTACAGTGCAGTTTCAGAACTCAAATATGAATTAATATAATAAATAATTGAATGTTGAGCTGTTTTTACCACAAAGACCAAAAATCTTTGCTTGGTTTATGCAGCTATTATTTTGTGGATAACTTCCCTCTCCCAAAATGTTCATATTTATCAAGATATCTACATCTTTATTGTTATATCTGTATTAGAAAATAGCATTTTACAGTGGAGCAAGGAAAGAAACTCCATCTGTAGAGTGAAGCAGTTGGTGCTGAGATCCTGCAGCCCCAGTACACATCTCAGTGAGTCGACTCTGGACTAGCTGTAGACCTGTGAAATCAATGCCTATCAGAGGTGGGAAAAAATTAGAGGTATTCCTAGACGCCACTTTCTCTCCCTTCCCACCTCTTTCACTATTGTTTGCTAATTCAGCCAATGTTATTCTACAGTCATATCATAGTTGCAGAGCTTCAGCTCAGAATATTCATCGCTCATGATTAACATTGCTAGATTAACATTAATATTCAGGGCCAAGTCAAGTACTAAAAAAATCAGGAAATGACCATAAAAATATATTTTTCCCCTTATAGGAAAAAATACCTGAAAAATGTGTTTTCCCCCATAAATTTCCCTTCTTTAGTACTGTTTTAAACGTTATTGAAATCTGTCAGTTTGAAATTCACTTTCTAGCTTGCAAAGTATTAAATCGAACTAGTTTCAAATGTCTCTGACTGTTTACTTTCTCTCTGCTCAGTAATCCAATTCTCTGAAAACTAAAATGATATTCCAAAATTTTCAGAAATGTCGATTAGATGTTATTTTGTTTCACATAAGGAGCTCCCTAAGTAAAACCAAGTTAACAACCAAAAGTTTGACCATAAAACTGTGGAATAGACTGCTTAAAAAAAGGACAGCATATTATTTTCTATACCAGTAGCAGATTTAATATATTTTTCATGATTTATCTACTCTATAAATACAAGCTTTCTGTCATTCTGAAGGTGATGTTCCTATATATCATTTGGTTTCAGCTATGCAAGAATGATAAATGTTTAAAAAAGTACATGTAATAAAAAAATCAGCATAGGTTTATATTATTTTGCAGTTATTAATTACTTACATTTTAAAAATTTAAGTGAAACAGTCACCTTCAGCTAAATTTCAATTGATGAATGATGAGCTTACATTCAAGCATATATATGTATAAGTTGGAATGTAAGTCAGGAAGTGGCAAAAGAAAGATGTATATGCCTGACATACCGTACAATGTTCCTTCAAGAAAAGGAGGAAAGGAAATTTTAATGCAGATGAGCTTAAAAAGATCCTTTATAAAAAGGCATGTTTGCAACAGAACTGGCTGCATAAACATGAGGGAAGTGAAAAATTCTATAACATCATATCAACTGATAGTTTGTATTTTTATGTGAAAATGATGTTGATGCTGTGACCCCACTGACCTATAAAGAACAAGAACATGACAAGCATTATGACAAAAATGTGCATGCACTCTGTTAATAAACTTTAATATATATACCACCACATGCAAAATAAGTGATGTGAAAAGAATACTCAAAAATCAAACAATGGCTAAATTCACCTCTCCAAGACTCTCTTTTCCGTGTGCATTGATGTTAGTAAGGGTGCAAAGAAGAACCCTGGATTAAAGTATTGATACCTGATATAAACAGCCCAAACCAGGGAAAGGAGACTTGAGACTGAAGCCATTTATGGCAGCCTGATATAATGACCTGATCAAGTGTAAGACTTAAAACATACTCCAACAGGAACATCCTCAAAAATAAGTAATATTTTCTGGTCCTTTGTCAACTATTAGATTTACACAAGGATAACAGCAGGTGCATTCAAATGCCATCGTTCCCTGAAGTACTAGTTTCTGTTCCAAAAGCATGAGAGAAAAAGGTTTCAAAGATAAAATCTCAACTGTTTCTAACATGGAGACAAAAATGGCTTGTCCTGTTTTCCAGCTTTCTTCCTGGAAATGACTAAAAAACTATTGTCTAAATGTTTTTAAAAAATGCAGCCTGATTCAATTGTAGGGAAAAAATTTAGAAAAAAATGGTTAAAGTTTCTGATAGAAGTGAAGAAAAATTGATTTATATCATGAAAATAATGGTCAGCACTTAAAATTAGGCATGTCTCACCACAGAATGTCAAGTTTAGACTTACTCTGAATTGTTACTTGAATACAGTTAATTAAGATTGAAAAGGAGGAATATGCAACAAATATGCATGTGTCAGTTTGCTGTGTTTACCTTCAGTACCTTTTCCGAGTAACACTTTTGTGGCATTTTAACACAAACACCTGAGTTCTATCAATTATGACATGTTAAAATACTTTGTAATTGAAAAATTCCCATTCACAAAGAATTACACCTTTTACTTTCTTTTCATAGTCATTCTGCCACCTCCTGCCTCCAATTAGGAAAATAGGACTCTTTTTTTTCTTTATTTATCCAGGTAAATCCTAAGTAGATTTACTATGTCATCTTCACATTTCTCCTATAAATATCCTTGTATTAAGATTCTTACATTGTTTTTTAAACACAGATTAGTTGCGTTCATAACTAAATAACGAAGAACTATTAGTTAGTGGAAATTATGCAGATCTGTACTGGTTAGAGCAAAAGTTGGTGTAGCCTCGAGAAGCAGTCTCTGAGGAGGGAACCTCCGGAACAGGAATTTGAATCTGCATCACAGTATTTAATAGCCTTTGGTAGAATAGCTTTTTTAATCCATTTGTATTTTGACATTCACAACAGCCTTCAATCTCATTGTGTTCTCTGAAGGAACACCAAAGTATCTTTTGTTTGTTTTAAACAAAGCCAAGACAATAATTTCATTTGGTGCTTCCTTGTTCTTAATACTTTAAGAAAATATCAAATCATTTCAAAGTCACCTTCTCCATGTCATTTGTGAAATTATATATTTCAGTCAGCCTTCCACCACAACCTCCACAACCACCTCAGTCCTACTTTTTACAAGCTGAAGAGTCCAAGTCTATCTCATCTCTTGAGTAAACTCTTTGTAGAGTTTAACAGGAAAGTGTTTGCAACAAATCATTACAAGTCCATCTTCTTAACATACTGTAAATAGCCATAGAAAATCATTGGGAAGCCTTGCCACTCCTAGTCTGCCGTCTTTATATCAGATAATACCCTTCCTCAAGTCCTTCCCTGCTTTGAAAGGACAGTATTTTCAAAATATGATATTATTCAACCGGGAGGGCAACTGGCTCTGGGGTGGCCCTGCTTGAAAAGAGCTGCTGGAGCAGATGACCTCCAGAGGCCCCTTTCAACCTCAACCATTCTATGATTCTGTGATGTTGCTTCAGATTAAGATACTCTGTTTTAGATATTTACCCTCCTCTAATGTTAGTAGAGATATAATCAGTGCAGTCATTCGTTTCTGGACAGCACTTCAACTGAACAGAGGCGTCCACCTAAAAGTGAGTGTAATGGCTCACTAGAGTGAATTTAGATATCCTACAACAGAAACTGAATCTCTCCCAGCGTCAACAATAATTCTAGATGTAAACCTAGAGACATAAGACTACACCACTCTGCAAGAATTCAAGGGGATTACTTAAATTCACTTAAATTCCACATGGAGATGCCTAGTTTTGTTCTTGAAAAGGATGAATGTCAGGTGATAAAGATTGCTGCTATGGAGCTAGAATGAAGAAGAACGTGGATTCTGGTGGTGAGTTTTTGATTGGGTTTGGTTTGGATTTTTTAAGGTTATAGCTCTACAGTAGAATTACAGTATTTTTGTCTTATTTTGTGAATTTTCCATATTTTAAGAGATTTGGATCTTCTGACAGTTTGATTCTATATTCTCTGCTTTGTGAGTCTAAGAGGTAATATTGATCTGTGTCTTCAGAATTTACTTTCTCTAACAACATTTGATACATGTCATTAAGCTGAGACCATTTGTCACTCTCCTTCACTAAAATGAGTCATCTTCTGAACATTTCCTTTGTTGTTTTTAAGGGCTAATATAACTATTGATTTATTGTCAACACATCATCTCTTCTCTGTTAACGAAATCTATAGACTTTATTCTTTCTCATTCTTTTCTTTAATTGCCATCTATGGAAGTTACAGTCAGTCACTCTATTTTGTGCTCAACTCTGAAAAGCAAAAGGCTGTTGTGATAATAGTGACATTTATTTATTTTCTTATTCCTGTCTTTGTGTTTTGACATCTTTTCCCTTGCTATGGATAATGATTCCCTTTCAGGAGTTAGAAGTATTTCTTCTGAAGACACTGGGTTTTTGTTTGAATATAACAATGTTTTTGATAAGCAGTGAGGCACATTACACTCAATTTCAGACTGCTTTCAGGAATCAGAAAATGCTTTCATTTCGGAGGGACCTCTGGTGGTCATCTGCTCCACTGTCCACTCAAAGCAAGGTCAACTTCAAAGCTAGATCAGGTGGCCCAGGGTTATATTCAATTGTTTTTTTGATTTATCTCCAGGATGAAGATTCCAAAATATGTCTGGACAACCTGTTCCAGTGTTGATCATCCTTCTTAAAATTATTTTTCCTAATATCTAATCACAATTCTCATGGTGCAAGTTTTGTCCATTGCCTCTTGTCCTTTCTCTGCGAAAAATTTCAATAGTATATTGAAATGAAAGTATCTGCATTTCAATAAACACTCCTAATTGTTAAAAATTCACATTAAGCAACAAGCATTAAAGGAAAGCAATACTTTGTGTGTATGTACCTTCTATGGTACCTTCCATAACAGTACTTTAAGAAATCACCTCTCTTTTATGCTCATTTTCAAAATACCTTATTTTATTGAATTAAGATTCTTTGATTCTGGACCCTTCAAGAAGAAAAATTAATTGTATAAGCTATCAAAAAAGTACCACTGTAGAAAGAGCAAATGTAGGTTTAATGAAATTTACTAATAAATTCCAATAATGTCAATATGTTCTTCTTAAAATCTAAAAAAAAAAAAAAGTTTGAAATATGAAAAATTGAATAATTAGAAGAAAAATGGGAAGTTTTCAAAGACAGGGGTTTTCAGAGCATGTGTGTCATTATGTCTCTGTTGTAGGAACAGACATGCATCTGCTGTTTATCCCAATTAAAATTTTATGGAGAAGTTCCTTGAAATTTCTGTAGAATTTGCATTTCTAATTTACTCTGGGTTTTTTGAAAAGAAAAAAAAAGAAAATAATATTTAACTTTCTGATACAACAGTCACTGAAATCCACCACGTGGATTCATATAAGTTTGACACTAAGCATTGGTAGAGAGTAATCTAAGTACACTCAACAAGTTATGTGTAAGATTATGGTAACTATCACTACTGTGGAAAATATTACATATTCATTCTTATTGAAAGCAAATTTTCTAAAGAGTCATTTCAGAGAATAAATTAATCTGGTTTCATTTTTTTATCTCCTATTCATTACAGAGTCAAAACAGAAAGTCTTAGAAAAGGCAGCTAATGACACAATATAGATCTTTTCTGTAGGAACTGAATGTGAAGATTTATCATCACTAAATTTCAAAATCATAGTGAATAGTCCCCATGTAGTTTTGATACATTAGTACCTTCATTAGTACTTTGGCTCAAACTATATACCATAAGGAGACAGGCACTTGTGGCGGTGTGCTCTCCCCCCACTCCCCCACCGGCTCCTGCTCAGGCCTTGGCCACCATGGCCATCACAACATCTGACATCAAATCTTGTAAAACACTATCGCATTTACTACTGGTTTTATTGCACTTACTGCTAATTTTGTTAAATCAC
>JAOXNO010000001.1:11091662-11122725 GCA_028565335.1 Limnodromus scolopaceus | reverse complement strand
ATAGTCCCCATGTAGTTTTGATACATTAGTACCTTCATTAGTACTTTGGCTCAAACTATATACCATAAGGAGACAGGAACTTGTGGCGGTGTGCTCTCCCCCCCCTCCCCCACCGGCTCCTGCTCAGGCCTTGGCCACCATGGCCATCACAATATCTGACATCGAATCTTGTAAAACACTATTGCATTTACTACTGGTTTTAGTGCACTTACTGCTGATTTTGTTAAATCACTGTTTCACTTTAATAAATATTTCACTACTTCACTCTAACTAGTGAAGTCAATCACTCCGTCCGCGACAGCACTGTAGCATTTTAAAAATTGCACATCTTTTAGCAAGCTTATTTCTTTCAAACAAGGACTTTTAAAAGGGAATGAAGAAACCTTTGCGGCAAATTTTATTCTGGGTATGTAACTCTTCTGATTTAATATAATTGCCCCTTTATGTAATACAGTAAATGGTGATATATCAATATATTAATAAAATAGTAAGAATAAAAATATTTATTTTACCTTTCAGGTACACAACAAGGTTTTTGTACGAGATTAATCAGAACTTACTCGATATGATACTTAAGTAATCTTTTTGCCTGCGTCCTTTCTTTTTTTGGTTTAAGAAATGAATGCAATTCTTGTTCTTGTCATATGAGTAGGTTTCTTGGAATGCACTAAGAAATGCAGGTCAGGAGCAGAGCCGGGGAGGGAACTGCTCTTCTGGTGCACCCAAACTTCTCTGTATTTCAAAAGGCAACAACTTTCCCTTATTGTTTCCTCAAATGATCCTCTTTTCCCTGTCCCAAGGCTTACATTTACCTACAGTTTTGAAAATTAAGTAGTCTGCAAAATGTTTTCTGGGAGATGGGATATTATCATGGTGTCAAGAAAGAGGGATTCAATAGCTCAAGTCCCCAGTCTGCATGAGAGTTGCAAGCATTTTACTCTCAAGTCATAAGAGAACTGGCTGCAGGGCAGTAAAAGAAGCAAATGCTTCTTCTAAAGGCAACTTACTCCATAACTAATCATGACAGGATTCACATTCTAAATCATTACATTAAAACACCTTATTAAAAGAAAAAAAGCAAAACAACTCTTCATAATAAATGAAGAAATTACAAATTCCAATCCGTATTTCATACTGTGAAAACAGGAGCTCAACAGATGCATATTTTATGAATCCAGCAATAAAAGTGCAACCAGTTTTCCATATTCATGAAAAACGTTGCTGAAAATATTCATCGTATTCATCTTCAGGAAAATGTAAATTCTCCCTATCACATTGTGTAATGTTCTATAAAGGGAGAAAAGGAAAGGCTTTTCTTTACACGACAGTTTGTTCATCTAGTTTGCCTTATCTGGGCAATCCAGCCTTTTTCCTCTTCATCTTACTATACTAGGCTATTTGCCCCTTCCAGTCTGTTCTCAGCATTGTATACCTAATGACTGGCAGCAGTCGCCTTTCTAACAGACTCTTTGGAATTATTTGAAACATTTAATGACAGTAAACTGCTCATAAGTAAGTTTTACCTAATAATTGACCTCAACAGTATGGTTAAACATTTTTTTGACTTTGCCTTGGGGGTCCTAGCTGCCCAGCACATTCAATTATTGCCTAGAATCAGTGCTTAACTATTAATATGTTAAAGGATTTGACACTTCAAAAGGAAAGTGATTGAAGAAATTGCTGGGTTTAATGTGGCAGCTCTCACAGGCACACAGAGCACCTCCACGCTGCAGTTCAACTAGCGAGCAGCCATCGTCCCCATAAGGAGAGAAAAATGCATCACTTTGAGGAGTCAGATTCTCATTTCTAGATGCTGCTTGCAGGTCGAACTGATGAAGTGGCCTCTCAATCCTATGCCATGCCACTTCAATGCACAAGAAGAGCCATTCCTGCAGAGCTATTCTCTCTGTGGATTTAAAGTCCTTCTTTTAAAACATGAGCCATGATAAGAAACATCTTCCAAAGAAAGATATTGCATTGGAAAAATGTCTGCTTTTAGGGAGGCCTGCCCATTTTACAGTGAATTTCAGTAACCTCTGCAAGGCTTCTAAGAACTTAGCTTTTTAAACTTTCTCCCACTTGAGGTATGAGTCAGCTACAAATTGATGGTTAGAAAAAGCTCACCATTTGAATATCCCATAACTTCCTATGAGCTTTCCTCTGAAAAAGCCGGTACCAGTTACTATCAAAGACAGGATCTTAAGAGCAACCATTGGCCTCACTCAAGATTAGCAACTGCTACGTTACGGTTCAGACATGTCCCAAAGATGTCCACTACAGCTCCCATGACAAACAGACTAATTCATCATAGCAAAGGAATATTTCTTTCCTTGATCAACAACTAAATGTTGCGTATGATGCAAACACCATTCTCCTTTCCCTTAAGAATTGCACATATTGCCAATGCAACCTTACTTCTACCAGAATGTTTGCATATCCCAAAAAGCTTGGTATTTTCTCTTGTTGCTTTGTTTTATTTTCATGTGCCTGTTAGAACAGGCAGCACTGCTGCTGAAGCTGCTAGTCAAAGCCCTATTAATTGTGTTTCTCTATTCCTCACTTGATCCACAATAACAACATGCAAAATGGAAATGCCAGTGCATCAGCCAGAGCTCTTGTAACCCAATAAACACTTAGCAGACGCAGAAATGGGCTGCTCCTGTTCAGCTTGCCCATTTCTAAATCCCCTAAATAAGCCTCAGTTGTTGCCATCCACTGAGCGACAACTTTTGAAGACAGAAAGGTCTTGATTCAAAGACCAGAAGACTTTTGAAACCTGTGTATACTGGTGTATTCAAAAACCTTTCCATTCATGGCCCTCTCAGATGATGCAAATTACCTGATATTGAAATGCATCTAGAAAATAAATTTCCCCTTTCTAAATCTTTGCAAACACTCCACAGGAGAACCATCCCAGCTCTGCACTAAGATTATTATTTGCACTAGTAATCCTGTCAATTAATTGTATTATTAATTCTTCAGATAATGGAACCTCTTGTTCCTTTGAACCTCAGAAAAAAGGTACCAAGTCAATCTGACTCCTGCTAAATACCCACTGTGTTAAAAATCTTCCTACTAATCAAAGCAGAAGAGATTACTGGATTTGGCTGTGGAAAAATAATATTTCCATTTTAAGTGGTAATGTAGTCAAAAAAGACCCAGTTGCATGCATCTCTCTTTCCTGTAATTACCTCTAAGGAAAACAAAACAAAACAAAACAAATCAAAACAAAACAAACAAAAAAACCCAACCAACCAAAAAAAAAAACCCACAACAAAACCCCAGAATAATTTCCCTGAGAGAGAGGAAAAAAAAAAAAAAAAAAGAACTGAGTTACCCCTATTTACCTGTCACCTGCAAGTCCTTGCAACAAATTCCAGTTGAGAGAAGCTGAGTTCATCTTCATTTGGAAGCAAAGATGAATAACTACCATAACTATACCCGCTGCTGTATTTATCAATACTATAATTACAATATTTCACACAGCATTTTTTACTGTTTCCCTTCTTCAAATTTTTTGACTAAAGCATTTAATTTTCAAGTCCATCTGGTGCAGCAGAGTGTTGGGCACATAAAATAGTACTCAAATGTAACAACAACGCCTTTATGTACCCTTTATGTACTAATCTTTGCTTTAACATAGTCAGGCTCTTTATCACAGTCTATCCTTATTCTGTCATTGTTTATTCATTTAATGGTATTTTTAAAGATCTGATTTGCATGTCAGAAAAGATTGTTTCAAGAGTATAGCACAAGACTATAGTCAATTTATTCAAACCAGAAAATAAAATAGTATATGAATGAGCATATGTGGACACTGCATGTATTCTCTTACTGCAAATCTTCTTTACAATGCATATGCATACTACAAATTTTTTGGTATATTAATTATCATCATGGTGCCTCAAACACAGCAGTTTCTACAAGCTTCTACATACAAACCAGAATCAATCCATACCACAGAAAGGGATCTGTTTCTACTTATTACATACTTCCCAACATTCAGAAGAATCATGCTCTGAATATATGTGTCTGAGCCTAATTCTAACCTGTTTATTCTGTTGGAACATATTGATTCCGTAACTTCTGGCAGTAAACTGCAAATCCCACTAGAAATAGCCATTAGGCTGGATAATAAATCAGTGTCTTGACAATGGCACCATATACCCATCACAGTAAAAAGCAGCTGTGGATGACTTTCTGAGTCTGCCAACACGGCCACAAGTTATTTGAAACAGTCACTGATGCTAACTCATCCAACTGAGGTGGACCAACCTCTGCCAAGCTAGCCTGAGGACCTCAAATGTTACAGGAAGAAAGCCTTTCTCAATAATAGGGAATGGAACCGAAGTAAGTCTCTTTCTAACCCAGGCAATAAATAAAAAAAAGAAGGTAAAATAGATTGGAGGAGGAGGGAGGAGAGGAAAAGTAATTTTCTTTAACCTTAGCAGCACTCTGAATTCCAACATGGAACAGCCTGAGCGGTACCAGCTCCCCAGGGCTTGCACATGACGATGGTGTGGGACAATGACACACTCCGATAACCTCTGAATTTTGTTCTGCAGTCTGAAGCTCCATTGCCAAGTTCTCCATGGCTGAAAGGTTTTAGGTTTTTGCTTTTCTTTTTTAACCCCTCCTTATTCAGCAGAAATACATATTTCTGCCTTTCCAGTTAGAGTCAACAAGGTTTAAGCACTTACGTAAGCATAATCCCATGCTTCGTAGGAAACAGCTCTTGAAATCAGGATGAGATACAACACTTAGTCCTACACGATCAGTTCTTTTGAGAAGGAGTGGTATGTCTGTTGTGTATTTGCAGAGCCCATAGCACATGCTGGACTTGTGATCCCCTGGAAGTTCAACAGTAAAGCTTTATAATCATGAAGAGCAATTCCACATGTCCATTAGCCTACTGTGATACAGTCCACTATAGTCACAGTGTGACACAGTCTATTGTCTTATTTTATTCCATCTGACTACTGCATACAGTGTTTACTATAAACACGAATGGTTTAATGCACTCTGTTGTGTTGCTCACACCTTGCTTGGCCCCGTCGCATTCCTACTGGCACTACTGCCACTTTCTGTTTCTTTGGGTTAAGGGCATGATTTTCTTCTTTAGCTAGAAATTGCTGTCAGTGTAATGAATCGTTTGCACTGCATGTGCTTAGTCCTGTAATCCTGGGGAGTCATTTCTTCTCCTTGCACATCTCAATGAAAAAAAGAAGTTTAAAAACAACCACTGCGATAGATAAGGAAAAATCACATCACAATCTCCCATTAAAAAATGGGAAGAAAATCAGCACAGCTTATTTGTGCCTAAAGAATGTCCTGTCAGTCCTCCGTGATTTTCTATTCACAGCAGGTACCCTGCCTTACGCATCCAGTTCGAAGCATCTGTCAATACCTCAGGCTGCAACGAAGCGGCTGCAGTTTATTGGCGAGCCCTGGCTGGAAGGGTTCTCTGGGGAAGCTCAGATATTACAGGCTTACGTTAAAAATGCTACTGGAACAAATACATTTCTGCTTGGCTGCAATATTAAAAAGTGATGCCTGACCAGTAATTAAAGAAGCTGCCATATAACACAAGATGTGTTGGGCTAGTTAATGTATGCAGATGTCACTACAGAGTGTGATCTCATAAACAAAACAGGAAACAAAGCACTAGCACAACAAATTAACCTTTATGGGTGAAGCAGTCTGTGAGCAATGAATGGGGATAGGATGCTCTTGTGTTGTTTTTTTTTTAAATTAAGTCACAAGAAGATCTTAACCCTTTTGACAAACAGGATGAACATGAGCATGTCATTAGGGCTCCTGACCCCTACTTGCTCCACAGCCACTATATACCAGCCATTATCCTCATTTCTATATTTGAGGACTGTACATTCTTATTGTACAACAACTTATTGTGCTTCGTGCTGTACAGAGTGTTTTTAGCTTGTGTCTGTCAGCATTTTAATCAGATGTCACATTATGCGAAAAATGCTGGTAACACAGACTACCAGCCTTGCTTGTGCATAACACACCTGCCAGGGTGTTCCAGCTTAGTTAGGCAATGCTTCTAGAATGCCTTCTAGATTTTAAAAAATAAAAAAAAAAAAAAAAATCCAGGTAGGAAAAAAAAATCAATGTGAAAGGATATTATCACTATACCTTGACAGGCAGCTGACCCTCCATAATGGGTGAATGAACCACAGAAAACCAGAGTGGTCTTTAGTACTGCAACTAGAATGAATTGAGTAATTTGGGGTAGGATATGAAGGAACTTTTGTTTTCCTAAAGATAAATCCAGGATCTGGAATCCCAAAGAGTGCAGGTTTATACTTGTCACAATTTTAAACTGGAAAGTTTCCACGTGTAGCCCCATATATACTCATATTAGGATTCTTTTGAAGCTGTGCTAAGCTACTTGCCTTCCACATCCTTCAGCTGTTAATTCTTTAGGTTAATTACAGACTGTATCTATGAATATTCTGTAAACAGTTATATGAAATAAATAATAATTTTGACGTAAATCATTCTTAGGTGCTTTTTGAGGAGACGGACTTTTGAACCAATATATCCTTACCGTCTGCCTTGTCAACTCTTCTTAGTTCATGCATTATTTACCTGCTAAACTATGGTGACAGTGGTGAAGCAATAATGCTCTGTTCTGAACCTCCAGCTGCCATCTATGCAAAACAGGTTGAATGCCAAAGAGATATGAAATATTCATGCTTGCTTTTTTTTTTTTTTTTTTTTTAACTGACAACATGTTAACGCATAGGCGACTTTAAAGGCTCAGTATTTTGGTCATTCATTTGCCTCTTCCACTCAAAATCTCCAAAAAGTGTGAAAGACAACATAGGTAATATTATTATCTTGATACTATCTCTTTATATAGAGGTTAGTTTTTAATTTATTGATTAGTTTATTTTACTTTATTATTATTATTCTTGCTTCCAATTTAACTAGCTTTTAACTTCTTGATTTCTCTGAACAAGCCAACCTTTAGCTTCTAAACAAAAAGACATAACTTTTGTTTGCAACCTGACTACTAGATATCAGATTCAAAAAATTCTGAGATATGTACAGATTTCATCGTTACAAGTAGGAGTTTCATCGGTTTTAGTACTTACCTCATCAGTCATGTCTTACGGCATATTAAGAAATAAAAACCTGAATTCCTTCAGACTTTGTTAGCATCATTCAAGCATGTACAGTCTCTCTCCCTGGTAAGAAGTTTATATGTGAAATTCATTGTGTCACAGAGAGCTTCAGCGAAACAGCAGAGGATGACAGATGTCTAGAAAGTTGCATATGTGTGTATGTTTGTATTGTGAATGCAGCTTTATTTTTCAGCATACCCCCCTCATCTTGAAATAAATATTTATAATATTTCAAATAATATTTTACAAGGTTTTTTTCTCGACATGAATTAAAACTTAAATGTAACTTTTAGTTGTAATTAAAATAGAAATGATGGTATGCTTTATCTTACCCCACTTTCAGTGAAAACAATCTAGTAGATTCAAACAAAAGGCTTCTTTGTAACAGAATAATTCATAGTCTACATTTAGTCTTCACTGTTTCCAAAGTTTTGGAATAGATAATATTATTGACTTGTAATACACTCATGTTTGTTTCTTATATTAAATTGTAAAAGCTTTGAAAAGGCACAATACTCTATTCTGACTTTAGTAAAGTGTTTTAGGTACATTGCTAGACTGATTATAGTAAAGTTTTCATCTTCTAGGGTAGTCACACAATTCCCTATTTGAACACAGACAGAGTAAAATAGTAAAAGAAAAACAGATCTCACATTAGGTGAGTTTAAAATAAATGTATTATCTGATATTTTTATAGAAACACTGAAATATTTTCTTTTAGTATTTTATACATGCATTTTAGTATTTGTATTGTGTCCAATTCTGAGCCCCTAGTTCAAGAAGGACAGGGGACTACTGGAAAGAGTCCAGCAGAGGGCTACAAAGATGACCAAGGGAATGGAGCACCTCTCTTATGAGGAAAGACTGAGAGACCTGGCTCTGGAGAAGACTGAGAGAGGATCTTATCGATGTTTATGATTATCTAAAGGACAGGTGTCCAGAGGATGGGCTTGGGGTCAGTTTCTTCTCAGTGGTGTCACAACATGAAGTAAAGCATCTTTACTTTGAGGGTGACACAGTACTGGAACAGGCTGCCCGGAGAGGTTGTGGACTCTCCTTCTCTGGAGATATTCAAAGCCCGCCTGGAAACATTCCTGTCCAGCCTGCTTAGGGTGAACCTGCTTTGGCAGAGGGGCTGGACTAGATGATCTCTGAAGGTCCTTTGCAACCCCTACAATTCTGTGATTCTGTGATAAGTAGAAAAGGATCTTATCACTAGTTACTACCAACCTCAACGTGAGAAGTATCAGACAGATATACTGAAACACACTGATTTCATTTAGCCCCAAATGTCCCGTTTTAAATTGTCATACAAAATTTCGCAACTCACCCTCACAAAATATTGGCACAAAATACTTTTAAAAGAGCAATCAAGGTTTAAGGATATCTAACATAAGTTTGTAAAGAAATATTCTGCTTGGAGGTACTTCGTAAAGCATGTCTTCCTAATTATCTCTAAGCAAATGACATTTTTGAAAGAAATGTAATGGTCAGTTATCAGATAAGAATATATTCTACTATATTTACTTAAATTGCTTGAGTCCATTACACTGTCAGTAGTCCCACTCAGGCTCAAGTCCTTTCTTGCTCCACCAAGAAACTAATTTTCTGAAATTCCGTCACAGCACAATATTCTTTTACTCTTGCACTAGCTAAACTCTGCAGACATTCAGAAGGAACTGAGGGGTCATGACAATCTCTCCCCCCATATTCCTGCTATGATAAGAAAATGTCATCAGAACTATGAGCAGCTGAGGAAAGGATTTTATATTTCCTTGGACCTCAAACTGACAAAAGTAGTTCTGCTTGAGAGAAGAAAAGCAAAGTGAATGATAGTGAGGAAGCTCATTAAGCCAGAAGAGAATAAGAACAAAATTTCAGGAGTAAACATTGAAGTACTGAGGTAAGAAGAGAAAGCTCAGGAAGGTTGAATGAATAGATAGATAGAATTCAATACTGCAGACTAAAAAGCAGGAAAGGTTTGAAAAACTGAGTGACCAAACTGAAGGAGGGGAGGAATAAGGTTTGCAATACCTAGCAATACTGGCAATTTTCATGATTCAGAAAAACAGAAGGTATATTAATAGAACTTAATTATTCTAGATCTGATTTCAATTAATAAAATTACTACAGATATCTGCAGAGATATAGTACTGCAGATCCAATATTCACCTACCAGTTAGCATGCACCAGAAAATAAATCCTATCTCTTCAATAACCACTCTGCATTTTCATTTATATCAGTAAGCATTTTAGAAAAATGCATGAGGCAGAAGTCTGATAACAACTTCACATGGGAATTTTAAACATTCAGCAGTAAAAGGCTATTGAGTACATTTAAGCTCACTGAGTGAAATCCCCTGTGCATAACCTGCTATGGCTCCACTGATTTCACTTAGGAGTTTATGGAGTCTGACATTCACTGAAGTCTATAGAGCTGAACCATTTGGTATCATCTGCAGATCTTGGCCTCTATGCATAAAAATAAGAGTCAGACTTTGCCTACTTCGGTTCTGCACTGTTGAAACTATCAGCTTCTTTGAACTCCTTCAATTTAGACTGGTGGACCTAAAATCATGATTAGGTTTATGTTGCCTTGCAAAAAATATGATTGCTCAAAAAGCAAGAATTTTCAAGAAGGTATTGAAAGAAAATGTGGGGGGAAAAAATGGAGAAAAGTTGAATCTCTTAATCTTTGCAGTCCCCAGAGCAAGTCTTGCCAGTCACAAATTAAGTACTTCACAAAATCTCCTTTCCACCTGCCCGAATATAACAAACTCCAGAAGCACTCCAACATAACCCCTTCCACTGCTTGAGTATTCTGGTTTTATCCTTTGACCAGATGTGGTGAGGCGCAGCCTCCAGAGAGGAAGGAGACTGCTCCTTCTCTTTTGGATCGGCTGAGAAGGATCAAGGGGAAGAGATGTTCAACGTGTTCAATGGCAGCCCATCAAGTGAAACAGCAAGAGAGAAACTGCATTAAGCAGTGGTCATGAAAGCTCCAGAGAAGGCTGAGAAACTTCAGTGAGGAAAAAGGAGCAGCCTGTCAGGCCTCCAAGACAGAACACACTCCTCAGGAACCAGAAGGGACTAACAGCAACTTTGCTGCAACCAAGGAGACAAGAAGTTAATTGCAACCAAGCTTGGAAGCAAGGCAGTATAACAACTCTCTACCAACCTTTTAGTCTTACTTAAAAAAATTATTTTTTTACTATTTACACACATGAAGTTTGATTTTTGTCAAGTTGAGAAGCCTTTTGGATTTCTCTGGGGAATGCACCAGAGCGATAAAAGTTGTAGGTAACAACAGCTTCTTGCATCAGGCAATTGCAAGCAACTTTAGTTACAATGGGACAGGCAGAAAAATCCCCAGTAAACTGATATAGCTTTTATATTTTTATACCTCTTTCCTTTAGAAAAGGACCCCTACGTGAACAGACCTTTTGAAAGAGCATTCATTTTGTCACAGTCTGGTCTGACAGTCCCTATTTATGATCTGAATCCTGAACAGGCAAAGGATAAGGCCTTAAGGAAACATTTGTAGTGATTAACTGCTTTTAAATCTGCTTTTGCCTCTTTTACAACAAATTGAGGAAGTTTTAATTTGGTCTTACATTTGGGAGGAACAGAATCATAAAACTGGGCCTACCTGGTCCCAGGTCCCTGCACAATATTTCACAGAGATCTGAAACTGTCTCGGTCTCACTGCAACCCGTTATCCATCAAGTGGTTACTAGTTACTTATCCGCAAGGCCTTCAGCTCTACTCACTGCCCTGTGTCCTCAGCGTGACACAACTAACCAAGATTAACGATGGCAAACGTGACCCACTTCCACACCCGAAATATCCAACAGAAAATTCAGATTTCCTAGTGGACACAGCAGCAATAAAAAGCTTTCTACTCGCATCAGTATTGCGTTCAGTTGAAGGTGTTTACAAACCCAGGTACCCTCTGAGGGTAGCCTGGGAGACAGACGCCGTTACCATGTCGGCCTAAACAAGCATCGCTCACTTACAGCTCACTTCTCTGGATCCTGCTGGAAAAAGCCTTTTTGTCATATTTAATTTTCTAGTATGTCTGGTTCTATTGATGTGATTAGCATTAGCCACATGCTTAAACAACCTCAGTTTGCCGGACTAGCACTAGACATTCAAAATTGGACTGAACCCCAAAAGAATCTCTTAGCTAACACAGAATACAAACCAAAGTCACATCTCACACACAAATTTATTTTGTTTCTACTTCTATTTTTTTAATTTAAATCTGCTTATTTTCCACTTATAATTTTAAATTTGAAAGAGATTCCTTAGCTGGCAGGTGTTTGCAAATTCCATTTAATTCCATTAATTTAATACTCATATCGCAAATAAATTATCTCCAGCTATACAATATGCTCTTGCACAGAAAATGTCACTTAGCCAATTAAGAGGCACAAGGAGCATTATGAGACTTAAGTTGTCATTCACAAAGCGAGTTCTCCTACCTGCTGGTTTCCAAACTATTCACATACTGAAATACACGTCTTTATACATATATTTAGTAAATGCATTCTCAGGGGTGTTTGTTCTTCAATTTACTTATGAATAGAGATAGTTATTTACATATTTGAAATGAATAATTCAGTAACCGCACTCAACAAATAAATTGGTTTTTCTTAATTTCTATGAACCACAACTCTAAACTAACTAAAGGCCAAAGACAGAAATCTAAAGCTTGTTAAAATATATTTCAAGAAATTATACAAAGCCAAAGAGCAACTAAAGTTAGACAATTTCATATGAAAAGCAGATTCTTCATCTAAACATCACCGAGAACAACAAACAGTCAGGTAGTAAACACACACTCTTTACCTTACCACAGGTGACAAATGTAACAGAAGTGAGCGTGTCTGTGCCCCTGCCGTGCTCCATAGATACATACAGCCTGTTGCAAAGCTAATAAAGTACAAAAATTGGGAAACAGCGGCACTGAAGCTGCCCATTTAGTGTAACTTCACCCCCCTTGGGACCATATGCAATCTACAATGAAATGGTCATAGTTTCAAAAGTCTCCTACAAGCCCAAGTAGACAGACTGGGTTGAACTAATACTGCATTGCAGTTCCAGTATTTAATATATGGGTTTGTACTGACCACAAACCATTCAGACCTGGTTTGCACCTGGAATTCTCTTGTGCTGGTTAGCAGGTTCAATACATCTGATACAGTAAAATGCCAAAATTCCCAGTAATATTGAATTAAATTCTTGTTGAAAAAATAGCTATTTTTTATATACACATATATTATATATGGTTAATATATTTTTATATAAAAATATTATTTATAACTTAGCAGATTTTTTGTTCTACTGAATTTTCTTCCATACTATACACTAAAATAGCCATAGAAAATCAAAATTGTCGTGCCAAATTTATAAGCCACACACTTCTACTGTAGACTATTGTAGATGAACTAACAAAGGAGGGTAAGCAATAGGTGTAACCTGATGGTTCACTTCTGGAAGCTTCTTTCTGTTTAACCGAAGCAGTGCCAGGTGTAAACTGTAACTTCAATCTGGAGTGTACCAAGATTCTATCACCTCTTTAATATAATTTTAATTTCTTTCACTCTCATTTTTTATTTGTTCTTAGACATGGAGATTTCTATACTGAAGAAGAAAACGAACTGGTTGTTAATGAAGTAAACATAGTACAGGTATGCTAATACATGAAAATATTAGTAATACAATTAATTTTAAATATGTACATCTTAAATATAGATTGGGATGGAATAACAAATAAATTATAAAAGATAATAAAAAAACCTCTTTCTTACTATATTAACTTCAAAACATGTAACTTCACAACACTGCCCTTGGACTTGATGTTCTGATGCATTATTTAAGCAACAAGATTTTCCTAGTAATTCTAAATGCTATTGATACATGATCTCATTATTTAATCATTTTGTGTTTCACAATACAATCATCCTTAACATGTCTCATTATATCACAATGAGAAGAGCAACTGATAATAAAAAAAAAGGAAAAACAAATTTCAGTTCAAAGCTTTGTTGATTTTCTTAATGGCTAGTAATTTTAGATCTCTGTGCAGCAGTTCTCCCAAGAATAGGGAATAGTAACTAATTTTTTTTAAACAAAAAAGTCTGCATGAAGCTGAAAGAAATCTTAAAATACTTTGGCTAAGTGTTGTAATTATGCTTGGATCAGAATATTGCATGCTAAGTTTTATAATTTGATACAATAATGAGAAGGGACAACGGGAGAGGCAGAAATACACAGAAGATTTAAAACTCCTCTCATTTCAGCAAGTCACTGCCTCATTTACATCTCCTATCAAACTGTAGATCTGAACAGAGACCTGTGGCTCATTGGGAATGAAATTAATTTATCCAAGTGTTAAAAGACTAACCCCTTCTTCCTCAATCCATTATCACCTGATAATGGACTTGGGGTCTGATTGAGAGAACAATGCTCAAACAGGGTAATCACTTTAAAATATATATATATCTTTATTTATCTGTATCAATATATATATATCTTTATTTATCTGTATCTCTATCTCATTTTCATAACCTCTAGGTTAGGGGAAGACTGGACTAGATATCCTCTGGAGTTCCCTCCTACCCTAAATTATTCCATGTTTCTAAGTAGGGGAAAGATGTACATAACTAATACAACCTTAAATATCTAAAGCTTTAGAGTATCATCAAAGCTGAAAAATATTTAATAGGCTAAGGTATTGCTTACTCTCCATATGTCAGACACTGAATTTCTATCTTAACTATGTGTCATACAAATCCAATAAAGTATACTCTCTGGGATATATAAAATATTTGTCAAATTTACATAAACACTGACGCCTGTGTAACATCAGAACCAACAAATCCTTCCCTCAGCACACCTTTCAGGCAGGTCACTAGTCCTAATAAATATTGGTGCTTCACACCTTCAAACAGAAGAGAAGTAAAGCATGGAAAACACGGGGCAAGCAATTTTCAGCTTTTCATACTTTTTTTGTTTTGAACGTTCCTCTTTCTGCAAAGAGTGATGTTAAGGTAAACAGTTTTAAAAACAGAGGAAGAATACATGTGTAAAGAAAGCTGGAATAAATTTTACAAACCATTTTCAAATCCATATCTCGTTTATATAAAATCAATAAGCACTCTTACGCGTTTACCTCGTAGAGCTAAAGCCATTTGGATTTTTACAACAGCAGTTCATCTGATGGCTAAATGAAAATGATACAGCTTTAGGGAAAAAACCAAACCAAACCAAAACAAAACAAAAAACAACCAAAACCCAAAGCTTCTTATTTTATGGCAATTTTATTCAATATCAGTATGCTCCAGTACTTGAGGTTAAATCCTACAAAGAGCAACAATATCTTTTCTTCCTCAGTCCTATGAACCTTCCCATTGCAGCGATGTCACACGGCAAATTCTCCAGCGTGGTGCACCAGGCCCTGACAGCGATAGCTTCTGATTTGCCTGGTAGTATCTACTATCCTGTTTACAAGTGCATAAACTGACAGTAAAATCTCATGTGTTCAATACTCTGTTGACTTCCACATTTCCATGTTTTTCCCAGAAGCTGGACCAGCATAGGGGACACGGGAGCAGAAAAGACATGGTATGCATGCAGCTGGTTTTGACTCACAAATATGTTAATTAATCAGCTATGGAAATCTAGACCTTGGCAATGTATAGGAGAATAATTATGAATGTGAAATTAAGCTAGACAGTGTGTAAGTACTACAGTAATGTATGGCATGGTTTATGATGCACGAAAGACCAAATTGAAATACTAGGGGAGGAAATTAGCCAAGATAATTAATGACATTGTTCCAGAACTCAAGAAGCATGAAGAAGTGGCTTTCAGCATAAACCTGTTTTGTTTACAATATAGCTTTCCCATGCATGTTTTCCTTTCTACCTTCTTACTTTCATTGGCAGTAAGCCAGTTTTGGAAAAAAGTTAGTAGAATTGTTGCTTTAGCAGCAAGTTTTATGATAGAATTATTCTTTTGGATAATCATTTCCCAGTAAGATTGGACAGTAGAGAAAATGGCGATATGCTGCTGGTAAGCAAGATGCTTTTTTCTACAGATGAGTTTCATGTCTTCCTTTAACTTTATAAATATCTAGGTAGCAAACCTTATGGTGGAGGAATTAAGAGGTGAACAGGTTAAGCTTTTCTTCCTGTATTTTACTTTTATACCTTAAAAAAATTACTATGAATGATGCATCTGCAGGCCCAGTTGTCAGCAGAAGAGCAGGCTCCCTTGTTTCAAACCCTGCCCTTGACCAGTTGCTACTACAGATGATATTGTTCAGCCTTTAGGCTATAGGAACAAGTAAAACCAGCGTAAGCATCTGTACCTGTGTAGTCAGTGTAACATAGAGTGCCTCTGCTTCCATAACTTTACTGTCTAGTTTATTTTTAGTTGTACATCAAGACAAGAGAAGAACCAAATGAAAAGCTACTCTCTGAACAACTAGTTTTCCCAAAGATGTGAACTGGTGACTTTAGTTTGTGTTCAGATGATCACTGCAACTGTGAAGCAACTCCATTGAAGAATCAAGTTTGGAGTTTTCTGAGTGTTTAATTTATTCAGCTTTTATGGACTTAGAGGAAAAAGGGAGAATTTAATGTTAATTTCTTCCCATCCAAAAGGAACCGGAGTAAGTTGAAATATAACCTTGTCCAAAACAAGCAATTTGATTTGTAGTCAACTAGAGATTTCAAGTATGTGGTTGGCAACGTATTTTATGAATTGATAATCCTTCTTTTAATAAAGAACAGTTACTCAACTTGGGACTCAGAATATTCCTTTTCAGTACTCTTCTATAAGGACACCAAGAAAATATTCTAATATTGACGTTTGTGTTAAGAGACACTTAATGTTAATATGCTCTTAATAGCACTGGCTTTAATAAATGTACAAGGTTGCCATACTTCATCTTCCTAGGACATCTCTTTAGCAACAAAAATCCATCATCATAGCGATGAAAGCTAACACCAAATTGTGCCTGTGACCTTCATCACAACACGAAAGCTTCTGGTTCTTCATTTCGACTACTGAAAGGAAAGCTTGGGGTTCAGTCATGTTTATACAGCAATTATAAAGATATCCAGGACAACGAGTATGTGACTATTGTGGGAAAAAGTCCAAAGACAAACTCCCACAGGAAGACAAAGGAAAAAAAAACAAACAAAGCCAACAAAAAAATCCCCAAAATTTAATTATTCTCCATTAATTGAGTTGCATAAAGGGGAAAAAAGGGCTGGTTTGGTTTTCTTAACTTTCTTTTTCCTTTTTTCCAGCTTCATGTTGACTATTTAAGTTTCATTTATCATAAGGAAATGGACTAAGTAATATCTGACAGTTTTTCATGACACGAACTAGGACCATTTTTAGCAAGTTGTGCTGTTTCTATGGCAATGAGATATTAACTTCTGTCTTAAGTTTATTTTTTTTGGAGTGCTTTAATACCATTAAAAATATATATGTTCGTTTTCTGACATTACTTATCAAATGAAAGGAATCTCATGAAAATGAGGGTAGCTGTGACAATATCCTCAATACAGAGGCAGAACCAACACTGCAAATGTAATAACCCTCGTGAAATAGTCTTAATAAAGGCTTAATCAGACCCTCGTAAAATATTATGCAAACAGAACCAAGCATAAATTGATATTGTGGCTTAGAAACTGAAGTACCCATTATAAATAAAGTTCCCTGTCACCACAGGATTTTTATTCAGCTGTGATAAAACCAGACATACTACTTATCTGTGACAATTAAAAATTAAAAAGAAGATGCTTAATTTTCTGAAAAATCTAACATTTCTTGTCCACACTTTTGTCTCCAAGCTATAGCTTTTCTATTCCTTTATTATCCCACTAAGAAATTACAGTTTATTCCCAATTCATTACTGAACTTCCTCTGGCATTTGATGCTCTTCACAGCCTGTCATAGCGGGATACATTGCTCATTCAATTCCTTTATGAAATACAAGATTCGCTATTTTGTTCCTTTTATGACCAAGGCATATGATTATAAGAAATTTCCTAGTATTAGTTATAATTGTCACCGATTAAACAAACAAAAAAAAAGGTGGGCTTTAAAGTAGCTTTTCCATTCTTCAGACTTCTGTAATTATTTCTTAATAAAGTTGACAGAGAAATCTGAGCTAAGTAGATAGAATTTAAATTTAGTTCCTTCTCAGTAAGATCAGTTGATGTAAGGCTGATGAAACACTGGAAACACAAACCTAGTAAATAAGATACACTCATAGCGAGAAAAAAATGCCTGTTAAATTTAACTCTAAATATAGCTTGTACCAATTAAATTAATTTTCCAATACTCCTTGACAATGATGCAAAGCTTAGACCTGCAAAGTGTAATGCTCACACAGGGAATTTCTGCTGACAGTAACAGCTTTTCATTTTCACTGCAACCTTCCTTTTGCTTCCAAGGAGCAGAGGAGCGCACTGCCAGCAACACATCCAAAGCATCCAATGCAATACTCCCCAGAGTATTATGGTCAACCTTAGATTACAGCATCCTCAACAGCACCGCAACCCTAGATTACAGCATCATCTACAGCATCATCAACAGCACCGCAACAGGGAGAGGGTGCTGAGCTCATGGCTAGGCTAATTGCCACTTCCAGAGACATGCTTGAGGATATCACCATCCCATAAGTATTTTTCTTTCTATCTTTGAGCCATCACAGCTAAAAATGGAAAATAACCTCAAAATATATAAACCTGAGTTTGTGGCATGTATTGTAGCGATCACTGTGAGTATTTGATCTTAATCAGGGACACTGTTAGTGCAAATACCTGTATACTTTTTGCACTAGTTCTGCTGTTCAGGTTCAGTACGTCCTTTGGAAAGGGTGTGCTATAATAAGGTTTTAAATGAAGAATAAGGAAAATACCATATTGATAAATACCTATTGATAAAGCCGGAAAATACCTATTGATAAAGCTGCTGTAAACTGCAGAGAAATCAATAGAATTGGTAAAGTTCACATCACAACCGTGTGAAGAGTGAAGCTTCTCCAGGGTTCTGCACTCTTCACACGGTTGTGATGTGATCTGAGGGGAACCTGCTTTAACTGTATTTCCCATCCCCACTACATCGAAAACAGTAATTATTCTAGAGATTAGCTTCAGAAACCCTGTGTCACTGCTTTTAGTTTCAGTTGACTTCCATCCAAATTTTGTACTACTTTTTTTTTTTTTTTTTTTTCTCACGTGTGTGTTTTCAGAGCTAATCATTACTAGCAATGTTATCCAAACAGGGGACCACCACTTTAAAACAGATGAAGAATCCTGGACCGTCAATTATAGCTCAGCCCGTGAATTAGTAGCGGTCATGCTGAGTGAGATGCTGCCTGGGGACTTGGCTTGGTTAATAAGTCTCATTTTCATATCTGTCTATTCCCAGAAACCCAATCATTAAAGCACCTAAGCATCTCTCAAATATTCTCCCAGACCCAATTATATTAGATATTTATTATTGAAACGTCTTATGTTTATTTTAATATGGATTGCATAGCTCATGCTATGATTTAATTTTAAACTGCTTTACAATATCTCTTGCAGACAAAAAGTTACAGATTTAATAAAGACACACACACACACACACAAGCCTGGTTTCAAACTAAAACTGGACATCACATGACACCTCAGAGAGTGTTAGCAACAGCACTGTGTAAACTATGCTTACGAATAGAAACAAAGGAAAGTCCAAGTCAATGACTGTAAACTGTCATATTACAGAAGATAATTTTAAGGATGCTGTTATAAAATACAATTTAGTTTGTACTATTATCAACTTGGGAAAGACCACTGATTAAACATATGATAGCAACCTATAAAAACATGACTGGCACAGAGAGGATGACCACAGATTGATCTGGCTCTTCCACTACAAGCTTAAGGGGGGATGCTTCGAAACAAAGAGGAGATGCTTCTTTGCACACCAGACAGGCTGCAGAACTTGTCACAGATTACCGAGAGAGCTTAAAGTTTACATCTGTTTAGAACAGACTAGACATATTCATGGGAAGGAAATCTACTGAGGGTTATTAATGCAATTAAAACCATCTGTGACTGGGGAAATTCCTGGATTGCACATTGCTGGAGGCAAGGAGAGCATTTTGAGGAAGTATCATTATGTCTGTCCTGGCTTTATACTCTCTCCTACACATCTGCTTTTGACTGTGTTGGAGAGAGGCTACTGAGGGATGGGCTGTGTGGCTGCTCCAGGATGCCTTTCTTGTACTGAAAGAAGCAAACAGGCATATTATGGGTACCCCCCTTCAGTTGGGTAGAATGCAGTAAACCGATTCTGCTAAAAAATTATGTGTGCCAAAAGGTAGTCATCTTCTTGGCCTCAAAACCTTTTCCATGCACAAACCTCTTCCAAGCACAAATCTCCAACCCCCCAAAAAATCAGATTTAACATATTCCATGTCAGAAGTCCTTAGCTAGGAGCACATGGGCAATTTGGTCTTACAAGGGAGAACAAAAGTTCTGGTCAGCTTCTTCTCAGCAGGAATTAGTTATATCTTCTGTGTAGTCAGGTAGAAGTGGGAATAACAAATACACTGAAAGCAAAACAAGACCTATATCAAGTCTCCTTGCCCCATTTCTAGGAAGATACTAACTATCAATACATAAGTACGATGTCACATAAAAATCAATATATTCAGACCTCAACATTCATAAATCGTTGCCACAAGTCTGATGAGTAATATAAAAAAAGTTGAGAAAAATATGAGTAACAGCAAAAGGATAAGTGTGTCCTGCTTCATTGACTGAGGTTTCTGGACATGGATCAAAAAAGATTAATTTGATGTCAAGACCAATGGGGTGATTTTAGGACAACAAAAGGCCATCAAACTCTTCCAGTTAAGCACTGTTAAGTTCACATTCAAAATTTAACGTTTTTTTCTTTGTTTTGGCTTCTCCTTGTTTTTGTGAAGCATTTTATCAGAGGTTCGGAAAAGAACTGATTATCAAAGATAGAGGAGGAACATAATGCAACACTACGCAGTGATGTTTACTTTGGGACCAACAAAATCCTGCAGTTTATGTATCACATTTTTTCTGAAAAAATTGATTCCTTATTTTTTTACAGATTTAGTTGATTATTCTAACCAGCAATCCTTTAGTGCATATACCTGTGAAATAAAAAGTAGATACCTGCTGCTTTCTGATATGACACCTTCTCACACCAGTTCTTAGATACCTAAAAGACACAGGGCAGCAAGTATGCAGAGAAGCATTTCTCCAGCAGCTACAGACTCATGAAGCTCAAAAATGATGCAGTGTGGAAGAGGAAAAAGTAAATGACATGGTGGCAATGGGGCTTTGCTTGTACAGGAAAATCCGTTGCCCTTTTCAATGGTGATAGTTTAATTGCCCATTTTTACTGGCTAGATCTCTATGGTGAAGCAAGGAAATGGTTATTTCAGAACTGCACTAAAGTCCTCAGCCACCTTGGAGTCATAACACTTCAGAGCAGAAAGGAAATGTAAATACACGTACAAGAAAATAATTTGTTTTTCAGCCAGCCTATATACATTTTCCATTAATTCTCAGCATGCTCTGTATTCTGTATAATACCCCTGGTGGCCTCTGGATAACACTCTGTCTGTTAATTCCTCTTTTAGGAGTCTTATTTTCTTGTGGTCTAAGGCTCTCTGCCAAGGCTCATCTTGATTATATACATTATTTCCCACCAACAGAGGGGCTGCTGTAGTCTATCAGGTTGATACACAGTATGTTATCGATGATATTTTACATCATCCCAAATAGAAATTTGCCTCAAACCACAATGTGTCTCTTTTAATTAACAGGGTTTTCATAAATTTCTATTGAAGACTAAACTGGCTGTTTGTTTTTATAAATCATGAGACTAGCTAACGGATAACAGATGCTGATTTTATCCTTCCTGCAATTTGTTACTTCTCATATTATTTCTTTGTAAGACCAATCATTGATTCATCAGCAGAATACTGAGTCCGGTTTCTAACATTAAGTTTACACGACATCAATGATAAAAATATCTCAAATGCAAAGTGAAGTCTGTTTATATTATTTGGATGATTTCCTATCCAAAACATGCTTTACAAGACATTATTAATGAAATGTTTCTGACTCGTCTCATTAAAATATGAAACCCTTCGCTCCTAGCTCTTCACCAATTTCCCAGGAAAAGGCTTATTTTTGAGACACACCGAGTCCTTGCTTTTCAACTTAGCTGAGAACTTAGATTGCATGTTGAGAGACATTCCACAATGAAAGCCAAACACCTCTTATTACATGAACCAGAAAAGAAATGATTTCTAGCACTGAACAATCATTCCATGGCAGCAGGTTACACATATTGAAATGCATCTGGGTCATAGATATGTAGAAGAAATCCAAAATTTAGAATATCATGGTAATGTATTAGATTGTTTGGAGACACATGCCCAGTACGTGGTTAATAACCTATTATTCAGATGCAATGATATAATATGCTTAGTATTTCATCCTTATTTTCAAGTTACAAGCAAATAAAACAACATTATTGTTTCTGGAGAGTTTCTTTTGCATAGCTTTTCTCCATAGTATACCTTTTTGGATCAGAATAATATTTTCAGAAGCTTTTTTCCTAACACACCTTAAAATACATATCTGTACCTAAAGAAGAAGATCAAAGCACAGAGGAAGAAATTACTCTCACTCTGGAGGACAAAGCTGGAGTAAGAGTTGTCTCTCACCAGTAGAGAGGCATGACCTCAAACTGGAGTAACTCCCGACCTGCCTGTCTGGCAGCGTTATCATATGTCAATCTTTTCAGGGTCAGTGACTGGAGATAACATCCTAAGAATTCTCTAGTTTCCTAACTGTCTCTGACACTTATGAATAAATATCTCCTTGTCTAACCTTGCCACGTTTATCAAGTATGTGGGCTGCAGGAAGATGCATTAGAGGCTCTGAATGCTCAGTTTTGAACATAAAAAGGAAACATATCATATGAACTAAGTACAGTTCATTAATGAGATGACCTGACAGCTGTAATCAGATTTTCTCCATACAGTATGCTCAAGATAAAATCATTAATTCTCCTAATAACCTCTTGTGAGCCAATCTCAAGAATCCATCTTCAGACTTCACTATTCAAACATATTGCTTCCAGCACAAAGGTTCTCCTAGGAATATTTTTTTCTCAGTCTCTCTGATATCATCCCTTCCTAGTTCTCCTCCCATTCCTTTGATGTCTACTACATCAAGTTTAGCGGAACCTTGTTACTTTTTCTGCAGGATTTCTTACGTGGCTTTTATAGGGCTTTGACCACAGTTTTCTTTTTTTCCCCTCCTCTACATCTTATTTCCATATTACATTGTTCATAGCTGTGAGTTCCACTACCATTAACTCATATCTGGATGATTCACAGCCTCATTTGTAATGTAACTTGTCCAAACTGAAATCCTCCCGTGGGGATAAATAAGATGCAAACGTCCTTCTTAGTAAAAAAAAAGGAAAAAACACCCAAACCCTGGTAAAAGTCATGCTCTGGCACTATTCTGAGACAACTTCCCGTTGTGCTAAACGACAGTGGCTTTTTCATCCCTTGTCCATCATCTGCTATCATTTATCTGAAGAAACGGGGGCAAACACCTTCATTTTAGCTTTCTGTTTGTACAGCTTCTGCCTCAACGCGGTCTCTGGTGCTAGTACGGTAACACAGGCAGCAAACAACAGCCAGGGTTTATTTGCCTCTTCCTTTAGGGGGAAAAAAAATGAAAACCTAAATTTTAATTTCTAAACCGATACATGTGTAACTGACTCATTGAACACCGGGAATGAACTTCCAGGGAACAAAGTAAGCCCCGTCGGGAAGGGGGACATAATTATACCGGGCTTTCAGACAGTCTCTCCGAGGGGGCTCGCACGGTTTGGGGCCGGGGGCGGACCGCGGGCCCGGCGCGGGGGAGCAGCGGGCCCTGCGCCGGGGGGACTCTGGGCCCGGGCCACCGCCTGCGCTCCGCCAGCGCCACCTGCGGGCCGCTCCCGGGACAGGGCCGGGCCGCCGGCGGGAGGGAGCCCATGTCCCCCCGGGGCCATGGTTCTCCAGACCTCAGCGAGGACAAAGTGCTCAGTGACAGGCCAACCCCTCCCGTTTCGCCCCCCCAAAAAAAAACCCCCAAACAACCCAACACTAAACAAAGAAACAAACCCCACAATTATTATTATTAATAGTAGTTGGTCAGTCGCTGGAACAGGCTCCCCAGGGAAGTCCAGCTCATGACACCAAGCCCGTCAGAGTTCAAGGAGCATCTGGACGATGCTCTTATTCCCATGGTTTAGTTTTAGGTATTCCTGCGAATTATTCCTTGATGATTATTATGGATACCTTCCATCTGGAGATAAACTATGATTCTCTGAAAAAAACCAGTCCCCAAAAGCCGTAAACCAGAGAAAAGCAACAACATTCTCCAGCGAACATCTGTAGTCACCCCATCCCACGTGTGACACCTGTCTCCCTGTGTCCAGGAGTGCCCAGGCAGGTGGCTCTCCCTGAAACACCCAGAACAAAGCATAAAGCCTTTTACTGATCCCCTCCCAACCCAAAATTTCTACCTTCAGGAGAATTTCAGGGTAAAGCAACGGCTCTGGTGCAGGACCCCTCACTAGCACCTCACTGCTCTGCAAGCCCCGAGTCCAGATCCCCTCTTCCCCCACTGGTCACCAGCAGAGGGCCGGCTGTCCCTTCTGGCACTGGAAGGGAATGGGAGAGCAGCCTTCACACCGCTACTGGTGTGGGAGGGACAAAGAACAAAACAGTCACCTAATTTGCTAAGAAACCTCTAATAAAGAAACAGACAAGCAAATTTGCATAGTAACATTAGTGAAGTATCGTATATACGTATATATTCATGCTGTAAGCAGTCGAATCCAGCCCAATAGCTGCTATGTATTTGATTTCTCAAAATGTGTATTAATTATCCTTACCAATGTGCTCTAATTGAAATACGGTCATTACAAATTGCTCAAATAACTACTGCCAGTTAGAAATTTTCACCCAAACAGAATAATTCATCTGTAATGCCTTTATCTTGAAAAGTAAAATGCAATTTACAATTTTATAATTGAGTTATAATTTAGAATGACAGGAAAGATTTCTCCTTTTTTAAAAAAAAAATGAAAACCCTTAAATACCCATTCCACTAAGTAACAATGGCAGCAGCTTAAAAATCCTAAGATAATTTTATTTTCAATTTTATTACTCTTATCTTTTGTGAGTTTTTCTCTTCTCTAGAAGGCTTTATTACTACTACCAGACTCTCAATGCAGATTTTATTTGAAATCAATTTTTAGGTAAGTACTCCAACATTTATGCTTTCTTTCTCTGCATCTGGTAGGGAAAAAAAAGGGATCTGATTGCTGCAGTAGGAATGAGCAGCAATAGCACTCATCTGTGTTTCTCTCTCAAACAACAAGCATATACCAGTGAGAGAGTAAAACCTAACCAGTCAGCCCTTTCATTACCCAGTGGTAATTGCAGCATTTATTTTAGTACTTAAAACTCAACAACCACTACATCACCCAAAAGCGCAAATCCCATTGGAATTTAAAAGCATAATAAGAATTCTGAACATCATTAACGTATTATAATATGAATTATACTCTTGCTGTTCTTAAGTATATAGTATTTATAATAATCACTGCAAGCAATGAAGAGTATGTGTATTTTAAGCAGCAGCACTGAGAACACTATGTGTTTAGTGCTGTAAATTGGGGTGATTTTTACCCCTGTGAGTAAGCCTACAAGAGGACAGCATTACTGACAGCACAGTTTAGGTATATTACGTCATTTCTTTCCCGGGCTGGGTGCTTTATTTGACTGAAATAGTGTAGTCTGGCAAAGCTCTTTGCGCTGTCACTCAGAGCTCCACAAGACATGGAGCCATCAGCTGGGGACAGCCCCTTTTGCTGTGACAGAGATTTGGAAGGCCATGATACTCACGCTTTAACTCACTGGGCCAGGTGCACAACCAGCATAAACTACCATCTCTCCATTGCCTGCAGTAGTCTTAACTCAATTAACTCTAACTGAGAATTTGCCTCTGAATATGTTTATGGGGTCAGGGTTGGGTGGTTATTTTTATAATTCACTTTCTAAGATAAAGGTTCTGTGCAGCAAGACTTCGATGTGCACAACTTCGCAGAGCATCTACAACACCAGGATAAATCCTGGATAAATACCTATATTATCTCTTTTACTAAAGAGGTTACCAAACTTTAAAAAAAATCAGGTGTAAAAGCTACCAGACCTCTTAACCTGCTGGCATCAGGAAAAGAATAAGCAACACCTCCCCTGGCTAACACAATTCATTTCAAATGCACAACTGTGAGCTATAAAAATCCCAATTTACACAAGCAGCACTACCAGAATTTGGGAAACACAACACATTAGCTGTCTAACAAACCAGTTTGCATTACTGGCAGATTATAGTGCCATTTGTTTTATACCTTGGTGGTGAAAAGGCAAAGGGATTAAATGTTGTCCCCGTAGCCCAGTCAGCAACTTTGCACAGCATCAGGAGGATTTTAAATATTTTCTGAGTTTTCTTTTGCAGTATGCAAAAGTTGTGCAAAATAGTTCATCCCAATATCCTAAAAATACTTTATCAATGCTATGATCTGTGCATGGATTGGAAAGCATAAGAGCATGGTAAGTTTACTGGAAGGAAAATATTTAAGAATTGAAAACAAGCAGTAAATGTTTTATCCAGAGAACACTTTTTTTTAAAAAAACATATGTTAATTGTATGCTAAAAATTCTCTTAATTAATAACTAAACCAACGCACATAAAAATGCACTTCACAACAACTGATAGTGCATCAGCCAAAATTAGCTGATTACGTGGCTTTTAACAGCAGTGAGGCTGCTCTACTGATCTAAATCTGAATGCTGAACTGCTGAACCCATTTTCTAGGATAAATTTAGCTGCTCATTCGTGTTCCACTTTTCTTTGGTGCTTGGATCAGTTATGCAGTGTATAATTATATCAGTGCAGTTAGACAGCGCTTTCCATCTGAATGTCTCAACACGCTTTTCAGACTTAATTACTTTGGACTCGGGAATCCTTCATGACGTAGATACTATTAGTCAAATTTAATACAGGATGAAATGGAGTCACAGAAGAGGGGAGTACCCAGAAAAGGACTGAAATGAAGCTTCAGTTTCCTGAAATCTACTTTTTGTTGCCACCTTACTTTGGAGGCATATGAAATCAAGATGTCCTTCAAGTTTAGGTTCTGGACATACTAGAACATACCTTGCTTTTGACAATGGTAAGTAGCTCAACACCTACCTTACACATAAACCCAAGTCAAATCCAGACACTATGTAATTCCTCATTGTCCTTGCAAGTACTTTGACCTGTATCCATTCCCAGAGGATGCCTAACATGTACCTAAAGCCCAGTCCTGGGGCGAGGTGCAGTGCGAGCCCTCCCGCTCTCTCCAAACACACACACAGCATCTCTTGGTACTAGGAGTTAAGCACTTCTACAGAACATGAGAGCAGGCTCCATTTTTTTCTCAGCAGGAGAGAAAACTCAGAACATGCACCTCTGCGGAGAGTCTCCTATAATTTCACTATATATGAAAGACATCTTTCCCTATCAAGGTACTTTTTAGCAGAAATAGACAAAATGACTGTTTTTTTCTGAAATAAATCCAGAAAACTCCCTTCAGCAGTATTTTTTGGCTGTAGGTGCCAAATTAGCTACTTCAATAGTAAAGAGGAAAAAAAGTTTAGACACACTTATATTCTCAAAATATTTTAACAAGTAAATTAACTTAATATACTTGAGAAACTGTGAAATCTCACCTGTTTTGCCCAAATTTCCTTATCAGCTGACGACCTTTGGGGCTTGGATGGAGAAGAAAATATAAACCCTGCATTCTCATTTTTACACACAGGGTTTCATCACATTTTTCACCCTGAGTGCTTCCTAAAATGCACCATAAACTTTGGAACTGGAGGAGACCTCTCTGCTCAGCCCTAGCAGCTGAGACCCACGCCTCTCACCCCTTTAGCACCTTGGTTTATCAGGAGGACTGAAAATTGCATCTCTGGCACTTGGAGCCTCCACACCAACTTGTCAGGACCAGTAAGGTGGGTCTGGTTTTATATCTATTTTTTCCTGGGCTGTGAGACTTTAATGACAAGGACACGGCTGGAATTCAGGATAGATGTTGCCCGGGAAGAGCTGTGCTCAAGTGAAGAGGAGAGCTGAGAACAGTAACAGCTATTAATGCTACACGGTGCTAACAAGCCCAGCAGAAAGGCAGGGCTTATTAGGTGGAATAGAGGATCATGAAAAGGAAGGATATCTGCATAGCAATGCGCTGTATTAAATGGTAAATCAGTCATGCAGAAAGAGAGTCGAGAGGTAAAATGCTTATTAGAATTTCCCAGCCTTATCTATCTTGCTTATCTAGGTCACTGTAAAGTACTCTCTACTTTGCTTGCCGAAGATCTGATTCTTTTATGATGTCTAGAAACACATGATGCAGTAAAATAGTTACTTTTTAACATATGAGTGGCATCATGTGTTGTTCATGCTGTACCTATGTGTTTCTGCAGTTTTACTTACAAAGAAGTACATGCCATATAAGAAAAACTAATCCAGAATACACCCTCCTTCAACAGTACTCGCTTCTTTACACCATCTTGCATTTTGCAAGTGATCTGGGTTTGCACCAACACAGGACCTACCGAGCTTGTAAAACCATCAGGATTCAGCAGCATAGAAGAACAGAACTGCAAGGGGAAGGTCTCCATGGGAGTTGCAGGAGACTCCTCCAGCATGTATTTTCACAAACTAGGAATCCTCCTCCTTAGATACGACCATACAACAAGGACATAGATGTTTAAAGGAACAATTGCATCCCGATGTTCTCAGGCAATCCCAGCAAGCTATTTCCTCTAACTCACAGTTCTAGTTCAGAGTTAGGGGTAGCTCGGATGCCCGGATGGAACAGAAAGCATTGATTCCTTAAGGATGCTGTTAAAGCTGTGTAACGAAAGCCATCTTGGAGCCCTGTAGTGAGGATAGAACTGTAGTACCAGGTCTGGCTTTCTCTTTGCTATTACTGTTTATAGCAAGTGCAGATGGCTAATTACCAATCATCTGGATCCCTGGATTAGCATTTAAAGGCCTGAATATAACCGCATCACAGGAATACATGAAGAGGTATGAGAAAACTGAGTATACTGATAAATGCCCTTAATTTAGTAGCCCAAAGCTTAACCTTCGACTTCTGGTGTGAGTTTATATTATAATGTTCCTCCCTTATAGCTATACAAGTGCTTGTTCATGACAAAGATTAATCCGATTACTGCCTTCCCCAGTGTTACGATGGAGAAGCACTGGGAGATACATCGAGTGTTTAATGGTGCATGTGGCATGCAAGAGAAACTATGTAATTTACTGGGAAAAAACACTTGAGAAAAGAGTGCTCAAGTGACACATTTCTGCTCATCTTTCAAGAATAAAAACAAATTACGTTTTGTTCATTTTCTTGTCCATGCTTCTTTCCCCAACTAAGAATTCTACGATAGAAAAAATTTTAGTGCTTTAACATATGTGCTTCAATAGTGAGGGTTGTATATAAAACAACATAAACTTGAGTTCTTTGGGCATTCTGGCATCATGTATTTGAGACTAAGGTTTAGTCTACTTCAAGCATAATGCATGGATCAAACGCTGCTGGCAGCAGTCTGTGCAAATCAGGCATGTTCCAGGATTACTGCATATTATCTATAAAAAGGATTTTAGCTAGATGCTGATATATCTCAAATTGTTCACACACTTCTGAGTGCTAAAGATACTTGTGAGTGCAAAGAGCACATTCAATATTTATGAATATAATATAGCGATAGAAACAAAAACAGTGTGTTTGAACCCTGTATGAAGGCTAGAATGGAAATTGCTACACGGCGGAAGGCAGCTGATAACCGAGCTGTCCTGCAGGACTTTGCCCACAGACAAAATGAGCTGCAGGACCCAGGGGAACTTACAGAGCACTGAGCATCCTTCAAGCCTGCCCAATTAGACCAGTCTGCAAGGACTTTAACAGAGTGTCTCATCTTTTAAAGAAGCGAACAGAACCTCAGGTAGTATAAATTACTCTTGTCACTTCAATTTCACCACCTATTTAAACCAATTTACACCATTTGCCTTTGTGAGCAAAGCAGAAATTGACCTGGGAATAGGCATTACACTGCATTTGTGGATTAAAACCTGTTATTCTCATGAAAGAATTGCACCTGCAATGCATAACCCATTTTGTCTCCGATCGAGCTTAGACATCCTGCAACAGCTGCAATTTTTTAATATGTAGTAGCACAAATCACCGTGAAAACCATAACTGTATAAGCAACCATCACAGAGTTAGGAGACAACAGATAGTTCCTATTCTAAGGAACAGTTTTGTTTAAATCCAATATTACCCTGGCAAAATGAAAATCTTCTGGGATTCACTTTAAAGTAGTTAATACCTGGGGTTTATAATTAAAAATGGAGGTAATGGAAATTTCCATTGTGGAGAAGTCATGGTTTCTAATGCCCACTCAATACTATTTCTGATAGCACCCATTGCAGATGTGTCAAAGTCCTACTATTCAACCATTAAGTCTTGCTTGCTAGGATAGGTGTGATTAAGTGTTATCACAAGCATATCATCTACTTTTAGGAATATTACCTTCACAGACCTCAATTACTTGTTTTTAAATAAATTAAAAAAAAAAAGACAAAGTAATACAAATTGAAAAGGCAGAAAAGGTATTTACAAATGTTCTGAATTTAGAATGAAAACTCGGACTACTATTTCAGTAAAAAAATGAATGCATTAATCCTGAAGCACAGGCCAATTGCATTATGGACAAACCATAGTGTGATTTGCTTGGAATATTTGGGGTTTTTCTGGGTTTTTTTTATTATTGATGTGCAGGCTTTCCTTTACTGACAGACACAATAAACTTTTCATAGACATGTTTGTCTCCATGTGCCTGCACTCAACATCACTATCACTTCACAGCAGGCACAGGGAGTAACTGCTAGACTGACTATTTTAAAGAGTTCGGTGTCATTTTAGATTTCACTTCAGAGTTGACCTCAAGCATTTTCTATGCTGAAATGCTTTGTGCATCTGCAGTTAAAGCTAGGCACTTGTATTTGGAAATGCTGTTAAATGAACTCCTTGTATAAACAAAAGACAACACTTTGTACAGACTAGCAGTATTGATAATAATCCTTTTCACTACTCTACTAAAGAGTCTGAAACCAGAAGGGACCACCTGAAGTGAAGCGAAGGATTGAAAAGAGGTGAGGAGAGAAGGAGCACATGTCTGAATGCAGAGACATACAGTCAAGACAATTACAGAGCTGGTATTCCCAGAAACTGAATGCACGAGACAGGAGAAAGGCAGGGATAGAGCTATGGCACAGTGGCGCATACCTTTTCTTAGCTTGAAAGACAATACTGGAGCGTTCCCTCTTCCTGGCCTGACCCATAAATGTACATTTTCAATGCCCAGGAATGGCAGCTTGCCAGCGCATGTAAAGGGAGAAATGGAGGAGAGCCTGCCCATGAATGAAGCTGAGTGAGGAGGAGAAAGCATACCACAGAATCACAGAATCACCTAGGTTGGAAGGGACCTTTTAAGATCATCTAGTCCAACCAATGAAAAAAAAAACACAAAAAAACCCAACAAAAAAAAAACCCAAAACACCAACCCAACACTAATCGATATCCCCGAGCACCATGTCAACTTGTCTCTTGAATACCTCCAGGGATGGTGCCTCAACCACCTCCCTGGGCAGCCC
>JAOXNO010000001.1:11070997-11081720 GCA_028565335.1 Limnodromus scolopaceus | reverse complement strand
CTTCTTTCTTGAAGTACGTCCATCCTTCCTGGACTCCAGTATCCTTAAGGGCATCCTCCCAAGGGATTTTGTCCAGCCGTTTGAGGGGTTTTATGGGGGAATGTGTTCTTGGGGGTGAGGGGGGTTGTTGTGGTAGTGGTTTTTTTAGTCTTGGAAGTTTTTATTTCTATACACCTGTATAAAACTCCTGGATGAAACCCAGTTTACCCACGATTTAGGCTCTCCTTCACTGCAACTTTAAATCTGGACCATTAGACTGGGAAAGGAGATCTGGTCTACCTAACATTTCTGCCAGAGGTCATTCCACAGACAAGCAATAAGAGATGGGCAACCAAAGACCTCTTGAAAGAAATTCACTCTGTGTAATATAATTTTTTTAATACACTGGGTACACCGCTATCTCTAGATAGCTGAACACTTTGCCTGCATGAACTGTGCTTGCCTGCACTGAGGGTTTGCCTCCTGGCTCCTTCAGGATCCAGCTTGCTCAGTGATCCTTAGAAGGACATGGGACAGCAGGGGAGGAAACCCACATGTCCCATGACTGTGCTCCAACCCACTGACTATGACGTACCCCAATCAAAGGCACTTTCTATTCCTCTTCTTGTGGATGAGAACAGTTGCAGATATGTAATCAAGAGACATGGGGCCCAAGCGAAAGCAGGCAAAGAATCCAGTTTTAACCTCAAAACTATGTTAAACATCCAGATGGAAGAGAAAGCTCTGGACCAGAAAGCATTCCACACTTTTTTTTTTTTGTTTATCATCTAGCCTAATAAGAGATATTGACTCTCCTCAGAAGCCTTCCATAACTTATTTTTGTTGGCAACAATCATCCATAATTGATGAAAACAATCAACCATGTCAGAAAAGGCTGTGGGGTCTTCATTGTTGGAGACATTCCAAAGCCTGAACATGGACCTGGCCAACTGGCTTTAGGTGGTGCTGCTTGATCAGGGAGGTTAGACAGATGATCTCCAGAGGTCCTTTCCAAACTCAGCCATTCTGTGTTTCTGTGATATGCCCCTGGATGCACATGTCCATGTGTACTAATGGATTAGCTGATTACTTAGCACAGCTATTTCATCTTATATGTTATTTAATACATTTAGAGATAAGTCCACAAGACTGCAAAGAAGACCATAATCAATACATTTTGCAGTGCACTGTACTAGAAGAATAATCATTACCTTCCTTTTTCCATACTGCAGGAATTAAAGAACTGTTGATCAAAGTTTCCTCTCACCATCGCCTAAAAGGTAATAAAATTTGAAATCCTGCACCACTACAGACTGAAATTTCCTGACAAAGCTGGAAATCAAGGGATGTCTCCAGCTCTTCTTGTGGAATTTGAATCTTGCAAACACATTGGTAGTCATCTGTGCATCAGGTGCATGTATGCTCACAGGCTTATACCAGATGAAGACCATCTGATCTTTGTTCTTGTAACATAATATCTAGTACCTTCTTTAATGGATATTATCATTCAGTCTCACATATATACATTCCCTTGGAGAAGTTTTTTTCTACTGAAAGCTTTTAGGCCCCTGTGCAGAAGTCTGTTTTTTGCTATGAAACCAAAGCCTCTGAGAATTCACAGTACCTATAGGCCCCAAATGTTCAAGCTCAATTCATTAATATCTTCCAGGAAAAGTAGTCTTCTGTTTTCCATTCGTCTTGGGATATGAGGAAACACCTACTATACAACATAAACTGAATAATAAAAGGTAGCTACCAGGAACAAAGAAGTAAGTGAGACAGACAAAAAAATTATTAAAGCAGATAAAACATCTTTCTACCACCTATTCTACCAGCTTTTTTTTTTTTTTTCTCTTAAACTTACAATACATGGCAAGAACTTTCTGCTGCAAATGACTCATCTTAATTGTCTTGGTGAGTTCCCTATATACAAGATCCAGATGCCTTCAGGTAGTGCAGGAAAACCTTGGGAAATAAAAAGTTTATCTCCTATGCAAAACACCTACATAAAAATTAAATGCTTAGTGAAAAGCAGTAGCATGTTACTTTATTCTTTCCATTCTGTAAAATAGAAAGGCTTTAAAAACTGTTAAAAGAGAAACATTTGAAAACAAAACTCAACAAAACAGACGTCACTGCAAAATTAAGGCTCCACAGACAAATACTCAAAAGTCCTAAAATGCAAACCTAAGTCTGAATATGTCACTTTTCAACCACCCCCACTGAAATACATCTGATGCATAATACATTTTCACTCAGCACATAATTAGCTGTTGGAACTCATTGCACCAAATTAACACTGAGCTAAGACCTTGGTGTAATTCCAAAAGATATTAGGCATTCCTGTGTAGGTATTGACATGGCCCTACTCAGCAGAAATGCCCATTAACCCACCCTGGGAGGCAGAAAAATATTATTCTTCCAGCTGATGAGAATCCAATCATAGAGCAAACTAAGTGGCTTGCCCAAAGTCAAACAGGAAACCTCTGGAAGAGTGAGGGCTTCTCAAATCTTCTGAGGGCCAACAAATAAACACAAAGTTTTCCGTCATCATGCATGGGCATCCTTTTTTCAACCTCATCCTTTGAAACCTCTGCCACCGAGTGTGGAGGGACCCTCGTTACCTGAATGTACTGAACATTGCCACAGGGGAAGCACTGAGCAAAGACCCGAGGTGTTGGCACCTGGGTTTCATGCACTGACCTCAGGGCATTCCTTCTCCCACAGAACCACCCTGAAGCCTCCATCAGCCTCATGTAGGCCACTTTCATGGAATTATATTTCACCCATGGTTCCTCCATAGCATGAGATGCCTCTGATCTCAGTGCTGCTTTCAGCTCTGCCCTGAGCTAATCTCCTTCCGATGCACAGAGCCAGGTACTACATAGGAAAGGCTTTCCCTGAAGGACTGCCCCAGACTAGTACTCAGCACAAGCGCTGCAATGGCGCAGATTAATACCTTGTGAAGAGCTCAACCTTTTCTTTTAAAAAGAAAATGCTTTTTGTGATCAATATAAATTAAATTGAGGCTGAACCAAAGCGACCTTGTTTTGCTGAGTCTGGAGCAAAGAGGTGCCATGGGGCAACCCACTGAAGTCTGCATCAACACACAGTGGTGCATCCCCCAAAAGACATCTGTGCTGTCACCTTGGAGCAGTTTGAAGCTTCATTCCGGAACCTAAAGCTAAGCTTACTGAGGTATAAGCAGTTTTGTACTAAAAGAATTTTTCTATTCATAACATCATGAAATTTATTATAGCACCTACATTCTTTTTCTGTTTTCTAGAATAAATATCCAACGTATACCCTCAAAAACAATACCTTTATATTTATAGGGCCAGAAAAGCAATAAATAAATAAATAAATAAAGCAATATAGTCCAAATTACAACTGAAAATCAATCATTATTAAAATTCATAACAGCAAGAAAACTACAGGGTGATTTGGGGGTTCTTTGGTTAACATCATGAAATGACCAACAAAGCAAGCAAAATTTAGCTATGCCAATTTGCAATTATTGTTTTTTTATTCTGCCTGCTTTTAGCTTAGGGCCTCAAAAGTAAAAATAATTCTGCAGAAGCAGGAGATAAAAGGATGATCATCTGTCTGCAAACTACGCTAAATCTAAACACTCTGATAAATAATATTGGATTTTTATTACTGGATTATTACACATTATTCCAACGAGCTCACCCTCCTACCTGCACTCCTATTTCCCGTCAATACCCAGTTGCTGCACCATTCAGACTGTAACTTGCTGGTAATCGCCTTTTCCCTTCTTGTGGCTTAGATGAGATCACTTAAATTTTCTTGATTTCTCTAATCTTTTCATTCAGAGATTCATTGACTAAGCTAGAATATTGGTTAAAAATCATTTTTCTTTCACATATTGATATTTTTCTGGTTATCTAAGTCTTTGCCTTTGTGGACAAATTTTGTCATTCCTTCTTGCTGTATACCAGCCTTCTATCTTACATCATGACTTTACTATCTGAAAATGCAACAAAATAATACAATACATTTAAATAAAAATAGTAGTTCAGTTTTAAAGTTTTTTGTTTTATTGAATTTAATTACAAAGTAGAAAAATAAGTGGCAGTCTGTATCAACAATGTTTCATGATTGACAGTCTATACCAAAAATGTTTCATGATGTGGAATAAGAAAAATCAGATAGATAAAATAGTATATTAGTAAGGCAATTTCTGCTAAAAATACCACTTACACTATTATCTCCAGCACTTTCTGAATCTCTGCTTTAAGTTAGATTATTTTATGATTTTAATAACTTTCCTTACAAAATTATTCTAAGGTAGAATAACTTTACAATGATTTTTTTTTTTTTGATCAATATTAACACCTACTATTTCCTTTTTTTAATCTCACCTCATTTGTTTCAGTCTTATATCTTCAGCTTTGCTATGATCAAGTTAATCAAGAAATTTCCTTAGGTGTATGATACTGGTGTTCTGAAGGTGATTGTTGGGCAAGTAAGCAAACCAAATTTTTCATGTGTCACTTTATGTGTGTGTTTGTCTCTTTTTGAAGAGTATTTCCACAGAACCTTAAAATGATTTAACTTGGTAGAGACCTCATGAAGTCATGAAGCCCAAGACTCTGTTAGCCCAAACCCAGTTAGACCAGGCTGCTCGGGGTATTGTTCAGTTGAATTTTCAGCATTTCCAAGGTTGGAAAGTCTAAAAGCTGCCTGGGCAGCTGTTCCAGTATCTGACTGTCTCTGCGGTAAAATGTTTTTGCTTATGTCTAATGGTAATTTCCCATGTTCCAACTTAGGTCCTTTGTCGCTTCCCCTATCACTGTGCACCACAAAAAACCATTCAGGTCCATCTTCTCTATCCCCTTTACTCCATTATACAGTTGGAGCCAGCATTAACATCCCCCATTAGCTTTCTCTTATTGAAGCTGAAGAGACCAAGTAGTCTCAGCTCTGCCTGTAAGTCATGTGCTTCAGATTAATTTTAGATTACTTTCCAGTTCATTTTGTTTAATTTGAATTTGTAGAAGCCATAAATAAATATGTTTGTGTGTATATACATTTATATGTGTATACATAAACACATAGACACATACAACTATATATATTCATGCACACAAATTTTAATCAGAAATGATAGAATACTCCAACACCAAAAAACAAATGACAATATGGAAGCATAAGTTCTCACTACATGTGTCACTACATGTTCAAGTCTAGAAACAATATTCAAGTTTTTCTTTCGAAGTCTCCAACTTTGACGTAGACGACACTAATAGGCTAGAAAGAGCAAGGTTGTAACTCCACCCATAGTTAAGAGGCAGCGTGGAGGTGTCCCACAAAATGGACAGAAAACAGTCTGAGAGCAACTCACCGTTTAGCCTTATTTCTTAATTCTTATCATTGAGGGAACAAATTATGCCAACTTTCTTATGAAATAGCCTTTCTTTGCATCTGGTTACTCACCCTCTGCAGCAAAGGTGGGAAGAGCACTCAATGATCTTCCTTTTCCCGCACACTGGTCAGAGCTGGGTGGAGCAGCAAGGTGGACAAGCAACACAGAGGAAGGTGATAAAGAATTTGCTATCCCACTGTCTGATGGGAATACCCCACATAAAGAGAGACATGACTTTCCCTATTGTCCTCTGTTCTCATGAGCATATTTCTGCTGTGTTTGTGGGAAGTAATTGGCAAGAAGCCACCACAGAATCACAGAGTCACAGAATGGTAGGGTTTGCAAGGGACCTTTGGAGATCATCTAGTCCAACACTTCTGCCAAAGGAGGTTCACCTAGAGCAGGTTAGACAGGAATGCACCCAGGCAGGTTTTGAATATCTCCAGAGGAGACTCCACAACCTCTCTTGGCAGCTTGTTCCAGTGCTCTGTCACCCTCAAAGCAAATATTTTTTTCCTTATGTTCAGATGGAATTTCCTGTGTCCCAGCTTGTGCCCATTGCCTCTTGTCCTGTTGCTGGGCACCATTGAAAAGAGTCTGGCCCCATCCTCTCAACACCCACTCTGTAGATAATCATAGGCATTGATGAGATCCCCTCTTGGTCTTCTCTTCTCCAGGTTAAACAGACCCAGGTCTCTCAGCCTTTCCTCATAAGACAGATGCACCAGTGCCCTGATCATCTCCTTAGCCCTCTGCTGGACTATCTCCAGTATGTCCCTTGTCTTGTTGAATTGGGGATTCTAGAACTGGACACAGTACTCCAGATATGGCCTCACCACAGACATGCACAACCAGAAAGGACAGGAGAAGGGTGCTCAAGGATGATTTTACTCTAATTTACTCATTTTGGACAGATGAGTAAGGACAAATGAGGCTAAAAGGGAGATGAAAACAAAGAGGCAATTTACTGGCCCAAAGCAAGACTGGTTTCCATGCCATGCTGGAATACAGCGTTTGCATGGTTCAGAAGTTATTTTGTGTCACTACATTTGGTGTCTCATTTCTGCAGCTACAACTGAGAAAATATGCAGTTGAACTACAGAACACGCTAGGTTCCCAGCAAGGTTTGGCACTGCACAGAAGACAGCACACTGGCTCCCAGCCGACAGCAGACTATGTTTAACAACTAATGATATACATTACCATAGCCTTGACACTAAAAACACATATCTAGTGCCAATCATTCTGTTGCCATTTAAATTCATATACGTCTTGGGATGGTTTCCATCCATGCTGGCTGCCAAAATGTAATGAATAAGGAGGCTCCACTTTGTAGATAAATAAAAGCAAATGTGGGATGTACCTAAATGGATTTGACAGATTGTAGGAATAATTTAAAAATATAAGAGTACAACACAGAAATGTTGGCATTATCCATAATAAGGACAAGAATTCATGAATTATATGCTATTGGCTAGACCACAAAACCAGAAGAAAGTACCATAGGTGTACAAGTCATTCAATTTACACAGCAGTAAAATAACAAAGTCCTCATGCTTAGTATTCATTTAGCGCTTTTTAATTTGTAAAGCCCTGAGCTCTCTACACATAAAAATATTTCTGAGCATGAAGCACAGGGCAATGAAGCAGCTTTTTTCTTCTCCCATGGAAAACCAGTACATAACTAGCTGGAGAGATGGCAAAAGGTGGTGTAGACTATATCCCAAACTATGAAAAAGGAATGCAGTCCACCTTCCAGGGGGCCTCCACTCGGACTCTTAGCATTGCATCCTATCAAGGAGCACTCAACATCATTCCAAATATTCACTAGTAGTCATTCCCTTGTTATTGGGATGGTTCTGTAAATAAACATATCCAGAAAGTCAAAGTCTGGGAAGGAGGACCTATCACATGAAAAGATAAAAACTAGATGACCTTTTTTAACACATTAGATTTTATTACTTAGCTTAATAAGAAGCGTGTTATATTTAAAAAACTGATAATTTGGACAAGATTCTTTATTTACTCAGCTCAGTACCAAAATCAGAAGGGTACTTGAATAGAAGAGACAGCAAATAATCAACATAGACCTGAATTTTCATTCAAAAAATGAAACACCTTGATCAATAGTCTCCAAATTACCATTAAATTCTTATAATACCTTATTGGTTTTCCTTGTACTTTCTTTTTTCTTATATTTTTTCCTTATGTTACAACTTATTTTCATCTTTTATCAGTATTACACTAGAAGCAGTGACCATCTTTCTGTGCTAGGTTTATATAGTGCATTATAAAAGTATGGAAGTGCAGCTTGATGTTATTATTTGGAAAACAAAATAATCAAAAACGCCAGCAGTGAGTTTTCAAAAGCCTGTCCTGAATTTGAATAATTTGCTGCATTCTAAATTTTGGGGTTATCTCCTTTGATGACTAAGGAAAATAGAATATCAATAGTAAAGAAGAATCATGTAGAAGAAAACAGTTGTTTAAGGTTATAAATTATATAGAGAGGGGACAAAACTTTTAAAAATTATAATAAAAACAAAACCCAAAAGACCTCTAGGAACTTTATAGCAAATATTGTTTTCAAGTACAGTGTGACCTGTGGTGTGCCAGGCTAAAATACAGAGGAATGAACATTGTCTGGTACTTCGCTGGTGTTAACACTAAATAACATATAATAAGCTCTAGCCAGTATTTTTAGTATTTCACTGTAATGTGGTTATTCCCAGAACCTCTTGGATTTGGGATATCCAAAGTGGTAGATGTCAGCAGGTATGTGATTGTCAATGGGGTTCCTAAACTCTTTTTGAAAATCAGGCTGCTTTAACGGTGCTGCATATGGGACACCCAAAACCCATAAACACTCCAAAGCACAAGCCTTTGTTGGAATTGTTGATTAGCTGGAAATAGTAACAGCTTGTTAATACTCAGGGAACATGGCACTGATGAAAATAGACTGCTACACCACCTGAGCAGGAAGTGACCTTTTAGGAGTTCACTGTGGCAATTACTCATTAATATAAACTAAAACATTAATTACCATGCGAGCATTCACTGTAAACAGTGAGCATGCAAGCGAAGACAATCGGAAATAATTTTCCTTGTGCATGTTAAGCTTGAATTGAAACACTTTATATTAATGTGATGATGCATCTCTATTCTTATTGTACAAAATAATACTACTGCTCAACTAGCATGGGCCTAAAATGCATTGGAGTTTTTTCCTGTACAGTCATGCACTTCTTCCAATATAGCAACAAAAGGGCATCTGAAATGAATAATAGAGGGTTTTAGATTTTATCAATCATGGCTCAATGAGGAATTTAAAAACTGATTACAAAAATAACAGTGGGGTTCTGTATCTTCTGGTCAGCCTACACATGCATATGCATCCATGCGCTTTTAAAGAGAAATGAAGGAAACACACCCCATTTCCACGCTGACTGGGAACACCGAGCCAGCAGATGCACTGCTCACTTCTTTCCATGGGGGATAAACAGCTATTTTTTGTCAGGATGACAAAACTGAATATGTGACATCCCAATAAGAAAGAGCACCTGGTGTAAAGGATCCCAGCTCCTCCCTAGGTTCTTTTAGAAGTTTATTTGTGATTATTATTATATTAATGACTCCTCCTTCAATAGGCTTAGAGCACTAAAATGCACTTCAAAAAAATTAAGATATATGGAAAGGTATCGACTCTGGAAATTAGGAGACAAACATTCATCCATGCTTTCTTTCCATCTTTTCATACACCCAAATCCAGTAAATCTATGATTAATGCCACAAGTACCCCTAAGAATATGTGGGGACAACTAGCTTCCCTACTTCAGATGACCTGAATTCACCAGTGATCATGGCAAAAAAATATGATTTTTCACACTCTAAAGACCAAGCTCTGAAAGGACTAACATCACCCAAACTGCACCCAAAAACAAACAAGAAGCCAGCATTAAAGAGGCTATTTCAAATGCATGAATGTATATTTCTCAGAATACCTTTGGATAAGTAAGTTTTATGAAGGCAAAAATAGCAGCGCAGTTAAAAGGCTTAACTTGGTTTTTCTTGAATCTCTTTTATTAGAAAGATAGATCTTATCTACTTAAAGATATGTCCTTAGTATCACAGCAGGGTATAAATAAAGGCCTCCTATGTTATTTTTAGACAGACTCCTCATAATATTAGTAGAATACTATATGTCTTACTGCTATTAAACGAGCTCCCACTGATTTTAAATTTCATTAGGCTCATAAACTCCTCCAGTTGGCAGAGAAATTACATTTTCTGATTTCCAAAGCTGCATAATAAGTCATGACCTACCCTTTCCCTTTGTCTCCTCAGAATACCCTTCTGTTGGCTAATCTCCCCTGTATTTTCAATTTTCCCCCAACACTCATATGGGTATTTGCACACACACACAGGCAATATCGCAGCACATTCAATTTATTTTTTTTTTTGTCCCAGAGCTCAGGATGCTTTATGTAGGCTTCCTCACAGTCACTACAAGCAAAAGCACCAGAGGAAAAGGCAGTTTCATATCATATGTCTCCTGTCTTTGATTAATCTTCAAGCCACTCATTTTAATGACTCCTTATAAATAATTCAATTTCTAATTACACTATAAGCCCCCTACCCTGAAGAAGAATAAAGAAAGGTACAAAGGTAAGGGAAAGGGAAGGGAAAAGTGCATTTGTTGGATCAAACAATGCCTGCAGCAACTGAGCTACTCTCACTAAGCTGTTCTGCCTGTGCAAGAGGCACCTCCTTCCTAAACCTTGAAGTGTTTCTCTAATAAACATGAAAAGATTACACACACAGTTGGAGCTAAAGACAATAATTCTGGTACCTGCTTCTTTTCCACCCTCTTTCCTTGTTCCAGAAGGTACACATGTGAGTGAACTGTGCTCCTGCTCTGGGTGAAATGACCGTGCTGAGCCCTCCTCTGCTGGTGGGACCAGCCCCATGCCCCTGCACATTGCCCTGGCCAAACTGGAGTGGGGTAACCCACAGAAGAACCTCTACTTTTGATTCTGGCTCCTTTTTTCTCCTCTTTGAACTCCTTGATAAGGGCTAGGAAATCACATGTTGGCTACTCTATTTTTGCCTTGTAACTTGATGCCTGAAGAGGTCAGATATGAACTGCCTCTCTGCCTTCCTCCAGGGAACATTCATGTTCCCCTACACACAGATACGCCAGGACTTCAGGAAGAAACCATTACCTACCATCACATGAATGACACCTGGCTTCTACCAAAGTGGAAGTTCTGCAAATCCCTTTGCACCCAGGTCTCACTTTTCTACTGCACAAAGCATTGCTGCCAAACCAGCCGCCAGCTATCTATAGGCACTTCC
>JAOXNO010000001.1:11052903-11070897 GCA_028565335.1 Limnodromus scolopaceus | reverse complement strand
GTAATTATTAGATTAATCAAATAAAACAATATAGTCATTGAATTTACTCTATTCACTCCTCTAAAGGCTAGCTACAAAGAAAGTCCATTTTTTAATATTCTTGGAGTGATAAATACAATATTGTTCTCGGGATGCCTCTGGCAGATCGCATTGTGCAAAGGATTGAAAAGCTGTATGTAGTTGGCTGACTAGCTCACTGGATTTTCTATTCTTGATCCGTCATCGAACCTCTTTTGGCCTTTATTGTTCCTCTTTAAGTTCTCACTTCCCACCACTGTTCTTTCAGGGGCCTGTTTCCTGTCACTACATCCAAGGCATACCCCCCCCCCCTTTTTTGCTTGAATCAAAATGCATCTGACATACAAAAAGCTGGTCAAGGTACAACTGACAGCGCACAGACAACTGAATGATCTCCTCCTACCTACAACTATTTTTTAATTGCGAGGAGGTCTCTCAATACACAGCAAAGCATCTGCTCATTAGCGCTACACCACTATTTCTCCTACTGACACTTCCTACCCCTCCTCCTCTCCAATCTTTAACGACTATTCCTAAAGCGCTTGCAAATTGCAAACTCTCTGACCCATGGGGTTGGGTTTATATTGTGCATATTAATACATTTCTTACTAAAAGTTCCTTAAAAAATAACCAGCAGTCCAAACCCACTATGGCTTTTGTCCAAAATCCCTGAGATTTATTCTGAATGGCAGCTATTTGGTTTGTCTCGATTCCTTCCTGCAACAGTACTATATATTGATGCCGTATACAGAGCTTGTGGGCTTCCACATTTCTAATTTTAGAATTCAGGCTACAGAATTCATCCCACACTGCTACATAGGCCAAAGCTCATTGTGTCAAAGCTGCTGCAATGGTACTTTATGGAACGTAATGATAAATTGCTACAATTTTATTAATGAGTTAGTAATCAGAATGGTATGGGAATTGCCTGCATTAAAGAATGCAGTGCATTTGATTTAAGAAACACAGTTCATCTGAGACGACATATTTTGCCTTCTCTTGTTTGTTTTACACCCAGATACTGTAGTAGTTAATAAAAGCCAGAAAAATATACAGGTTAGTCATACTTAGTCTTGCTGAATCTTGTGATATATATGGCAGGTCACCTTTTAGTAATTGAAGCCATACCTAAGTTGTTGTGCTGGTTTGGGCTGTAATAGAGTTAATTTTCTTCATAGTAGCTAGTATGGGGCTGTATTTCGGATTTGAACTGGAAACAGGGATGTTTTAGCTATTGTTGAGCAATGCTTACACAGAGTCCACCTTTTCTGTTCCTCACACCACCCCACCAGGGAGTGGGCTGTGAGTGCACAAAAAGCTGGGAGGAGACACAGCTGGGACAGCTGACCCAACTGATCAAAGGGATATTCCATGCCATCGGACATCATGCTCAGTGTATAAAGCTGAGAGAAGAAGGAAGCGGGTGGACTTTTGGAGTTATGGGGTTTGTCTCCTCAAGTAACTATTATGCATGATGGAGCCCTCCTTTCCTGGAAATGGAGAGGACACTGCAAGATATTCCCTGGAGATACCTATATTCAGTTTCTCTCTTCAGTTGCTGAAGAGGAAGGGAGATGTGACTAATTTAGAGAAACATCTACTTAGGCAGCTTTAAGCCAAGTGAACCTTATCCTGCAAGTGATCAGATTGAAACCTCACACAAGAAATCGGTAGCAAAGCAAAATCTTCAACCAATGATACCTATGACTGAGGCTAAAGCTCTAAATACTGGACCATTGTTCCATTTGTACACACAAGTCCTCATCCAAGAAAAGCTCATGTATAAAAATGTGCTGCCTTTTTTTTTACATTATTCCGTTTTCACAGAGAATTCATTAGGACTGTTCATAAGCATAAAATTAGCATAAAGCACATTTGGTTCTTTCTAAGTTCAGGGCCTAAGTGAAAGAAAAAAGTTTTTAAATTATAAATATTTATTTTATAATTCCTTAGACTATGTTAAAGCATATGATGGTTATAAATACCATGGGTATCATATGTTTCCTCCTGGGCTATGTTCTTCACAGAGACACATCTAAATACACATTCTAATGGGGCATTGTAGATGCCCCATCCCTGGAAGTGTCCAAGACCAGGCTGGATGGGGCTTTAAGTAATCTGGTCTAGAGGGAGGTGTCCCTGCTCATGGCAGGGGGGTTGGAATTTGATGATCTTTAAGGTCCCTTCCAACCCAAACCACTCTATGATTCTATGATGATACTCCAAAGCATTCAGTGGCTTCATTCTTGAAGAATAACTAAATGAGTGCATTCCCACAAACTCAATTACTGTTTTGGATGTTTTGCGTACTGATGATGCCCCAAACAAATGAATGTATGTGATTCAAAGTTTGTACAACTCTCATGCTATATTAAGATTTGGCAAAAACCCTCTCCTTACAAAAAACACACCTCCTTCATTCTAAATTTCAGACGGAACTGGATGACACTGGAGGCAGTTCATTTTTCTGATACTGTTATTTCATTGTATGGTGTCTTCTAATCAAGACTGATTTTAACAGAAACATAGAGATCTGTTCTGAATAGTGAGGGAACTGTTACATTCTGTATGAACTTCAAATCTTCAGTCCTTCAATTTCTCTTGAACAAAAAGCAACAAAGAAAAAAACCAACAATAAAACCCCAACAAAACCCACCAAAAAAACCCCACAGTTGCAGGAGAACAGATTATTTATTTTAATGTAAATGTGTAGATTTGATCTGATAGAATAAATTTTTTTCATAAATGCCCATCAGATAAACTCTCTGGGTTTTTGTGAGCAGGTTCGGAGTGTTACTTCTGGAAGTTCATTACAAACATCCGTCCTTTATTGCTGAACAAGTAAATATAAACTTTGACTCTGGAAGCCCTTGGTACAAAGATCAGAGGCTACACCAGAACATAAATACCAGGTGGATGGAAGATTATGCTTCCTGAACAAGTTCCTCTCATCTCATTACTTAAAATAAGTGAATGCTAAATGCCATATAGATTAAAGTTATATAAAGAGAATACAGGAAACTCCATGCATGTCTTCGTTCGTGTATGCAAACTTTCAGAGCAGGCTTCAGATCTGGCATTTGAATTTAATTTTCCACATGGGTCTAGGTTACCCAAGGCTGAAATTTCACCATCTGTTTGGAAAATACTAGTTTTAAATGACAAAACCTTTACTTTTTTTAACTTTGCAGATGGTGAGGGAGAACACAGTACCCTGCAGGCATGTATCTAAACCAAGTCCTCTCACTCCCCAAAAAATCCCATTCACTTTTGCAGCTAAGGTGAAACCAAAACCATAAAGACAAATCAAGAGCGTGTTTACGCACGTGAGGAAACTTGACTCGAGGTAATCTTTGAAGTGGGTCAGTTACATTCTGCTTATCTTCCATCCAGAGAGAATTCAAGTAGGCATGGTTAACATGCTTTTATTTGATTTTTTTTTATTATTGTTATTTATTTTGTGAGTCTTTTAAGGTAATAAACCCTATGAAACGTAAGCCTAGCAAAGAGTGTATTGCTCCTACTAGTGAAAATAAATGGCTTCCTGGTGATAATCTCCTCAGTTTCCCAGCAGTGAGTGTGTACCCACTAAACAGTCACACTGGGAACCACAGCAAGCCCAGAAATCACCTGCCACAAACCCAATTGGCTATTGTGAAAGCTCTGCATTGAGGCTTCCTGGCTTCAAAAGAGCTAAAGGGCAAAAATTTGACTAAGATCTTACCTTGTCATCAGTTCCATTTCTGCAAACATTTAAAAAGATGTACATATTTATCTAGAATGCTTGCCTCAAAAAATAATTGAGCATTTCACTAATAAACAGTGAAAAATGGAAGATAAAATATATCAAAATGAGAGAGAAAGCAAAACTAAGCAGATTCATTGAAAATTGTTTTAATGATTTTTAATGTAAAATAAACAAAACAAAAAATAGAAACATAAAACAAACCCTGTCAGTGATTATTTGAGTTTCTTGGCCTTTCTGAAAAGATAGCGGCCACAGGAGCAGACAACAGCGCAGCCACAATACAAACAAGATCAGAAAATTCATTCCCCATTCAAAAATGAATATTATATCTAAAGTGGCAAGATGATTATGAGGGCAGCATACAATAAAATGTGTAATAATTAATTAGATTAATGCATAAAAAGGGAGTTCTGCAACAGAAGCATCACTGTTTCTGAGCTACAAGCCTCAGAGAGAGGGGGTTCGTACCCACAGCCGATGTTCTTAAGGGACTCACGCTTCAGAGGGATTCCTCCTCTGCAAAGACTGTAGGTTCCTGCCTGTGAACTCTGGAAAGTTCAAGCGCAGGTTGTAACAGCTATGCGTGTTGACACAAGGATGTCTGAGAAATCCTAGGTGAGCCAATTCTGGGTTTAAGTGAACATGAAAAATTAAAATTAAAAAAAAAAAAAATTGCACGGAATTCTGTGTACTCACTGAGAAGTTATTATCATTTATTAGGAAAGAATTACTTCCTACATCTTTCCATGTACCTAAACCAACCGAAATTAAAACGTGTAAACACATCTTCTAAAACAAATATATTAATGACTCCATCTGAAATCCACAACCACATGCCCCATCTGGTGCATCCTGTGCCATCAGATTCAGAGCCCTTCTGACAAGTTCACCAGGCATCAGCGCTCAGAAGAAAAATAAGGGGTTTTTTCCTTCCTTCCTTTTTTCTGTCATCTAATTGGTGTCTAAACAGCTCAGACTACAAACTGGAAGGCTTAAGCCAGCTGAGCGCACGGCTGCCTGCCTTTGCCTGCTAGGATGGCCTTCATGTTTTCTGACATTTCAGATCTCATACAGTGACCAGAAGCCTCATAAAACTGTCTTCTGCTTTATGCTCTCACTCAGTTTCACAGTGTAGCACAGTCACTTTTCTCACAACAATAACCCAGTAACGTTAATTGCCCCAGCAAACGAATCCTTCTCCTGCTGTCTCTGGCATCAGGCGTATCTCACCCACTGGCTGCAGTGCTACGCAGGACACAATCCTGACATACAAAGCACTGCCTTTGCCATGCTATTCACTGGAAAAGAACATACTTGAGTGATCTGGCATGAACAGATCCCTGAGTTCATCTCCAGGATTAAGGGTCTCGGTCTATTTAAAAAAAAGAATGACATTTATAGAGATTTCTGTAAGAGTTATGATCCTTTTCCTCCCCTCAATCTATACCTTCAGTAAACAAACACTTCACAAGACCTGATTTTCATGAACTCACATAATCCCCATTAAGGCTGGGAATGATAAATACATATTCCTAAGAAAATACAGAAGTCATACAAGGAAGTGCCAAATTTGAAAATTATTTCGCTAGACCTCTTTTCTGTAAAATATCTATAGTGATTTCATTCAAATTGAATGTAACAACGAATTCAGTTTCTTCATTTCTCATTCACTTAAATTCAACTCCAGCTTGAATCTTGTGTCTATTCTTTCTGCATAATTCTGCAACATAGCCTGCAGCTGGGACATATTCCACAGGATACCCATGGCCTCTGGCTGTGAACTTCATTTGAGAAATATTAAGGGAGACCCTAAAGCTTCTGTTATGAGCTAGGCTGGGACCACAGCATCATAAAGATCCCATATAGGCTCAAAACCTGTGAGTTTTGTCCTTTAAGGGTGAAATCAAATGTAAAATTTATTCTTATTTACTGGTTGGAAGAGATGACACATTCAATTCTGTACTGAAAGAAAAAGGGACTATTGGGCTGAGTTTACAAATTAGAGTCTGTGAGATACTATACTCTTCATTTTGAAAGCTGTATTTGCTCCTGCTGCAATCTGGCTGGCTCTCATATACCATGGACAGAAAGACCTTTGAGTTAGGTGCAAAATAAAAGCTTCCCTGCTAACTTAATATTTAATGACCTTGTTCATTAATATTTTTTTGTAAAGCAGAAGTATAAGTAATTGTCTTTTGCTATTGAGTTCCAAGCCACATATTCACAGCGACACCTTGGGAATGAGCACAGGGCATCCTCTTACCTTTGCGATTCAAAACTGGGTTTGCATTCTTACATGGAACAAAATGCTTTATCAATAATTCAAATAACAAAGTCTGCTGGGTATTAACTTACAACTGAAGGAGTAAACAAGCATTGAAGCACAGCAAAATTGATTGACACTGCATTAGTAAGAGGATCCCATCCCGCTGTATCACTGTGGCTTTAAGTGTGAGGTATCATTATCATCTGCGAGGAGGTCGTAGAAGTATAACGGTTCCAAAGTATACAGCTCATCTTCCCTGTGGAAGGGTTTCAGATCACAACTATGTGTGATCATAGACCAGTACAGAAACAAGAATAACTCTGTTCCCATCCAGCCCTTCGTGAGAGTAACAAAAAATCACAGAATTTGTCCTAATGTGCTCTCCAGCATGAGCAGCCTTGCACAGCAGCAAAATTCCTTAATGCTTGAGGAACATGGCATACTGAATGACTCAACTTTATTAACCGAGTTAAAAAGCATTACACAATCCACAAAACAGATATCTCAAAAACAGAGGCAAGGACCGAAAGTTTTGTTAATTACAAGAAGAAAAGAGGGATTGTGAACAAGAAAAATACATTCTTTATGAAAGCACAGAAGTGAGGGTTTGGAATCTAAAGGGTAAGTACTGAAATCCAAAGTGGAGAACCATTTGCATGCAGGGATAAACAAGTTGATACTAGTCTAGCTTGCTTTTGCAGGGATAGGGAAAGAAGGCAGGGTCTGGTCTGTGTCCATTCCTTGCTCCTCTTACTAGCAGTTGAAAGACAAGATTTAGGACTGTGCTTCATGTCTCTCACAACTTCTCCTCAAAACTTCTTCGGACTTCGCTTCCCTTCTCCATGGGGATTTTGAACCTTTTCCTTCCTAAAAAATCAAATAACCAGAGTGAAGAAAAGAAGCAGGGTTGTATTGTATTACTGGGCAGGAAAGAGAGGGACTGCCAGGCTGAAAGGGAGTAATCAATGGCTTGCCATCTAATTGGTGGCTGGTAACAAGCCGAGCACATGAGGGGTCAATAGTGAGTCCAATGTTGTTCAATATCTTCATTGACGACCTGGATGATGAGACAGAGTACATCCTCAGCAAATTTAAAGGTGATACTAAATTAGGCAGATTGGTTGACATACTGAATGTCAGAGCTTCAACCCAAAGAGACCTTGAGAAACCTGAGAACTGAATCAAAAGAAACATCCTCTGGATCTAAAACGAGAAGGTAAACGTCTGCACCTAGGATGGGATAAGCCCATGCAGCAGCAGCACATGGGAACTGGGCTACAAGTGTCCTGCAGAAAAGGACTTTGGGCAGAGGACGCACTGAAAATGAACCAACAATGGGCTCTCATTGCAAAGCAGGCAGACTGCCTGTCGACTGCACCAGGAGCAATGTGGCCAGTAGACTGAACGAAGTTTTTATTCTCTCTGCTCAACAATAGTGAGGATGTACCTGAAATACTGTGTCCAACTGCACAGTTCAATAGGGATGCAGAGAAATTAGAAAGGGTTCAAAAGTGGGCTACCAGGCCAGTCACAGGCCCAGAGTATATGACCTAGAAGGAGAGGGTGAGGTTTTCCAGTCCAGCAAAGGAGAGGCTAAGGAGTGACCTGGTAGAAGCCTACAACTGTCCTCAGTACTGGCACACAATACAACAAAGCCAGTGACTACTAATTGCAGCTTGCGAAGTTCCAAGTTGTGCATTAGGAGGAAGAAGTTCACTAAAAGAGTAGTGCAGTTCTGAATTAGGTCACTCAAAGAAGCTGTTGAATTTCCATCTTTGGAGCTTTTCAAGACTTGGCTAATTCCATGCCTGACCTTGTTGTAGTGCTGGCAACAGTCCCACTTTGAGCAGGAGCCTGGATTAGATGACCTCCAGAGGTCCCGTCCTACTAACATTTCTGTGATTTAACAGTCACTGTAACATAGATGAGCTTGGCATATGGCAGAAATATTTAATCTATAAATTATTCAGCCTCAGGAAGGAGAGCCAAAAAGTTATATCTTTCAAAGCAGCATTTAGAGAAACATGTAGCATTCTCCCCATTTAACTGCTGCTTGGGAGAAGCACAGATTAAAAAGCAGGACTGTAGGGGCAATGGTACCAAGGAAGAAAAGATTCGTACTGTGTGGCTAGAAAGGAGTGAAATCTCTAGGACAAGAACTAGGGGAACTAACAGAAGCCCAATAAAAAAGGTAAAGATAAGAAGATAAGCCAGACGGAAGACTTGGAACTGCTGATGGAGGCAGATGGAGAGAAACCTCTGGAGGTTCCTCCTGATCACAAGGACTCAGGCTAGGATAGCAGCATAAAAGAGCAAGGCAGGACTTTCTATGGTGAGAAACGAATATAATGAGGAGGCAGGTTAAGGGGGGGAAAGAAAAAAAAGTAAGGACAAGTAGAGCAGAAGGGTAAGTAGCAATTATATTTGGCGATAATTAGGCAAGACTGTCTACCTAAAAGAACACATTTCCCTACAGAGCCCTAAGGAGAGTTCAGGATTCCCAAGTTTCACTAATCTGCCGTGAGCAAGGATTTGTGCGAAGTAAAGTTGCTAACCCATAGAGTGACAACCTGTGAGTGATTTCCAGAGGACCAACTGATTTAAGACATTGCCTGGCATAAAGAGAAACTTTCTATGGCAAGATACAGACAGAAGCTGATGTTTACAGACAGGATTTGTTTGTTCATCTTAAATGCTACTGTGGTCATGATCAATGAATCAATACGTTTCAAAAAAGATCAAAACAAACAAGCAAAAGGCCAGAAGAAACCAGCACAAAATGAATGTGTCAAAACCTGATACTGAAAAACAATTTTTTACATTTTATCAGTAATGTAAATCAACAGACAGTGATGCACAATTAATTAAGAGCTACTGCTGACTGCTAAATTACTTCTTCCTAAACTCTCAATTGATCAGTCAGAATTTCTAAGTAAGTTAATCAAAGAGAAAGAAATTTATTTTGGCTATTAAAATCAAGCCTGTAGGAAAGGCCACAGGTTCTAATCTTTCCCGCTGAATGCTTTGCATATAAGAGAGCCCAATTTAACTCAGTAATATTTTGGGGTGCATATTCTATCTAAATCTATGTATGGGACTGTTGGGTTTTTTTTTTTCAATTGTAAAAGAAGATTAACTTAAGCAATATGGCAAAAATGTATCTTTTTAGTGTGATTTTATTAAATACAAATTTTAGATTGTACACTTCAAGACAGAGTAAGATTTGCAGAAACACTTCTTTTCATTACAGAGGTTAAAGCAACAGAGCAAGTTGACAAACTTAAGATTCTCAAATTGCTTTTGACAACCTAGATTGAAGTACTGTTGAGAAATTTACCACAAAATGTCCCCAAAAGTGCCCCTGTTGTCCTCAGAGGCACAGTGCAATGTGCTAAAATATCGTAAAGTTCTTTGACAATATGATGCAGGAGTTCCCTTTTTCATTTCTTATTTTTTCATATCCTGCTGTGTTGAAATAAAACCTACAAATTTGCCTTTTATTTTTCTTTTGGTTGGATTAATCTAGCCTCATAGGAATTCCAAAAGCAGAGCAACATGTCTGCAACTTTGTCTTCATCGTCTTTTCTATCTCCTGTGCCTTTCAGCTGATGCTACAGTCTAAACTCTAGAGAAGCTACAGAACAGCCAAGAGACACAGAGGCCTGAATTAACATCAGATGACCTCTCAAGTGTCCAGTGATTTTCAATTTACTTCAATTCCTTAATTCTGAAAGGTTTTTCAGAGTGCCCCCACATTGCTTGGAGCAGCATTTTGGTGCCTGTTCCTCTGATTCAACAAGATGCTTAAACTAGTACCAAATTTCCAATTTGAGATTTCTTCATTAACTCTGAATTAAGATATGTTGAACTTTTTGCTAATTTAAGAAGCAATTTAATTTTAACATTACAGCCTCAAACAACAATAACTGTGTACAATCACATCTTTACACAAAAGTTTGGAGAACCTGAGGCATGCATCTTGCAAACAGCATTTTGCAAAACAGCTACTCTCGTGAGCTGCAGCATGTGTCCAAATGAGACTCCAGACCCTGTTGTTTTGGCTCCAACCCAAAAGTAAATCTACAGAAACAGATCCTACTGCTGGAGGATCAGATATGAATTCAACCAAAAATGTTCTAAGGTAATCAGATTCAAACCTGGAGTTGAGTTGACATTAGGTATGGATCTAAAATAGCATTAACTCTTTTCTGAATACAAATGTTTCATTGCCCAATTCAAACCAATGGCTCTTAATGCTGCCCTTTCTCTCTCCTCATCTCCTTTCATCATACACATTTTCATTATTTCAGGTTGATCTAACATCTTGTCAGTTTAAAAACCTTGTAAACAATTTAAAAGAGTAGAATAGAGATTGCCCTTACTACCCACTCTTCTCCTGATACGCAGTACTGCATATTTGTCTATAATGAACATTTTTATCACACTTCCTTCAAAATAATCTTGAGTGAGGTAGGTAATATTACAAAATAAAAAGAGAAGCAAAGGCTTTTGTAGCACAAACACAGTTACACAGCACAAAGGCCTTTGCATCTGTTATTATTTTTAGATTCCCCTTTTTCTTGCCTTCCCATGTCTGGTACAAAAGAACCAGAAGAAGTGGCAACGACAGCACATTATTATCTCTTTTTGGGTTTACTCCAATGCAGGTTGGCAAGACAGGGAACTTTTATTATCTCGCTTAGAGACTGTAAAGAGAACATCTGTCTTCTACACACAAAACCCACCAGTGCTCCCGGCCTGAAGAGAAAGTCTGTGAAAATTGACAACTTGTCAAACTAATCAGATTGCTTGTGATTTTGCTGCCATCTGATGTATTCTCACAAAGGGAACTTCTCGTCTGTCTCTCCAGAAGTGAAAAGTCTTTCGCCAGCATTCTTACCAGAAATGTGCAACCAACTCATCTTGGCAGTGATTCTTTTGATTCCATTTCTCAGCTTTTTTTTTCTTTTTTCCTCGTCCCTCCTGCATTTAAACAGAGTCTTTGAAAAAAATGCTAATTGTTGGCTCTCAAACTCTATTTGTGTACTTGCAATTTCTGTACTGATTCATTCCTCTTTCACATGATATTCATGTATACTTTCTGAAAGTAAATGGAGCCGGTGATTGATATATATTAATCTGTAGACAAACACTCAACAAGAATTTTGCAGGATAAAAGCTACGCACTTGCAGCTTGAAAGTTTCTCTAACTTTCTGCATTTGTGGCAACAACAGGTTTTCAACACTACTCTACATCCTCCACTCACAAATTTTAACACTGAAAAAATAAAATGAAGTTTCCTTTTAAATTCAAAAATGGAATATCTGCAGCTTTTTTTTTTTTTTAATTTGATTTGGGGATCCAACTCCTAATGAAATAAGAGGAAATACAGAAAAACCACGCAAATTTGAAAGTAGTAAGTCCTCTGTACATGAAATCTAATATTCCCTGCAATTTATGGGTCAAGTCAAGAAAGATCCATTAATTTCATTTGAACTTATCCTGATACTCATCAGCTGAAGATTTGGCTCAGTAATCGTATCCCTGCAGAGTGTGATCATGTGAACAATAACAAATCAGGCTCTAACAAAGGCATATACTCAGACACAAGCCCTACACGCTGATCTAACCACCAAGCAGCCGTCTCTCAATGGCAATGCCAATTAAGCAGCAATGTAAACCTTACTATGTTAATTAAACATGAGAATTTACAAAGGACCTCCAGCAAGACATTTGTATCTCTCAGAGCGCCTTTCTGAAAGAGTAGTGGAGAATGTAATACTTTTGGATACTTCCCAGAATGTCTCCAAGTCAACAAATCCCCTTTTCATCAGTCATTTGGAATGTAAAGTTTCCCCACAAAAGGAGCTGGCAAAGGCTGCCTGTTGTTCAACATTTCCTTCTCAACTCCACTGCTCTTCTGGAAAGCCTAGCACAGCTGGTCACATAAGGTAAAATCACATTCCCCTCATCAAGTTCCTACCCAGATCCATCATTCCTACACGGAACTGTATCATTATCCCAGGAAGGGGCCCTTCTGCAGAGAACCCATGGCCTGTGTGTGCTTTTTGTGCTCTCTCCAGTGAGACAAGTACCATCTAGCAGGTTCTAACTCTGTCATTTTCATTGAAAACCTGTAATTATCTTCCAAAGACGACACTTCAGTCTGTTTAAGTGATGAAAGGCCAAAGACTCTCAATGGCACAAAGTGACAAATCAGAGACAGCTAGGGGAATATCTCGTCAGCATTGATTCACATAGACACAGCATTTAATGACGTTTGCACAGCACTGCAGTTTAACGGCCTTCTGCGACTCGAGCTCTGTACAAGTATTTCACTTATTTAATCAGTTCTACTCCATTCACTCCTTTAATATACAGCTAAACGTCCAAGGTAAGTCTGACTATTTTCTCATAATGCTGTAGGAACCTTTACTGCTCTGGATCCACTGGACTGCTCTTATGATCAGCATTGGGAACTGCAGATGAGAGGTGAACTCTATAGAGGGCGATTAATATTTATCAGGATCATCTTTATTAATAGACAATTGCAAGACTAATTCCAGAAGCATACAACAATACATTCTCTGTCTTATGATGGGAAATAAACTGCATCAGATTTATAGGTCCTTTCCTTTGAAAACAAAAAAAAATATTTTACAGACTACTGAAATATAGCTACTTCCTGCAGCAGAAAACGTTTTGAACCCTAGGGCCATATCAAGATACAGTATGATGACATTATTTAGGGTAGAATAATACAAAGTAAAAGATACGCATTTTTATTCAGAACTGCAGGAATGATTTGAATAGTAAGCACAGTCCAATTTCCTAAAGTGGAATTTGTCTTAGTTGACTACATCAAGTTACTGAAGTGTCCTTGTCTTATAAATTGTGCCCTGGTACTTCTAACGACTAAAAGAAAAGGCTTCATTTTTATAGCTTATTTGGAAACAACCAAACAATCAAACAAAAGCTCTTCCAGCAGTCTCCCTCTTTACTTCTTTGTTCAATTATAACGATGTTATATCTGTGTTGTCTATCTGGACTTCTGTAAGGCCTTTGACAGGTCCCCCACAACGTCATTCTCTCTCAACTGGAGATACAGGGATTTGATGGGTGAGCTGTTTGATGGAGGAGGAATTGGTTGGATGGTCATATCCAGTGGGTAGTGGTCAACAGCTCAATGTCCAGATGGAGATCGGTGACAAGTGGTGTCCCTCATGGGTCCTTACTGGGATCAGTACTGTTCAATACTTTCATCAATGACACAGACAGTGGGATCGAGTGTACTCTCAGCAAGTTTGCAGATGATATCAAGCTGAGTGTTGCAGTTGACATGCCCGAGGGAGGGGATGCCATCCAGAGGGACCTGGACAGAATTGAGTTCACCCGTGTGAAACTCATGAGATCCAACAAGGCCAAGTGCAGGGTCCTGCACCTGGGATGGGGCAACCCCTGGTACCAATACAGGCAGGGGGATGAAAAGATTGAGAGCAGCCCTGTCGAGAAGGACTTGGGAGTACTGGTGGATGAAAAGCTGGACATGAGCTGGCAATGGGAGCTCACAGCCTAGGAGGCCAACTGTATCCCAGACTCCATCACACGAAGCCTGGCCAGCATTTTGAGGGAGGTGATTCTGTCCCTCTACTCCACTGTGGTGATACAGGTAGGTATCTAAACTGGACCAAATGAATCATGCTCTAGAAAAGGCCGCTTGCAAAGTTTGTGTAGACAACTTGCTCACGTGCAAACATCAGTATCACAGAAACCAGACTTCCTTTACAAGAAAGTGTGATCAACAGTCCTAATCTCCCTAGGAAATGAGGCTCTCTATTGGCATAGATGCTCTAAATCCTGAACCCCAGCAAGAAAGATTATTCAGCTAATCATAAGGAACAGAATGAAGCAGAAATCCCACTACGTGGGCATTCAATGGGCATTAAAGCAGCATATACAGAACATGTTTGTGTTCATATTCACTAAATATCTCTACTGTTCAGTGAAACAAATTATATCTAGTTATGGAAATTCCACTGATTTGTGAGCACAAGTAGTTCAGCATGACATGAAATAATGTCTTCTTTCACAAAATTGCAGAAAACCAAAATTTCTGAAACCGATTTTGTAAATACTAAAGATACACTAGATATAAGCCTTACTGGAATTTGCACTGACAATTTTGGTGGTTTGTGTCTCCATAATATTGTTAACATATTTCTGTGTTTCTATATTTCAAATTTCCTGACAGATTTTTTACTTCAGCTCTGAACCAATCAAGACCTTTTGTTTCCCCAAATTCAGAAAAAAAGCGAATGCAAGAAACAAGCCAGAGTAATTATGTTTCCCTACAATACAGTCTCCCTTGAGGGACAAATATGCCCACTGTTATGAAATATCAAATCACAGCAACATTTATCTGTAGGAGATGAAGCCTTATAGCATCGGTCCTCGCTTCAGAAATCAATAAGAGACTATGATGTTTAATATTTTATTGCTTTTTCTAGTAGTGACTTTCTCGGCTTTGAATGAGTTAGTAGCTTTTAGTAAGTCACAAAATCCAGATAAGCCAAGACAGGATTTAAAGCAATATTTTAGTTTCTGTTACCACAGCCTTTGTATAAGCTATAGTAGAGAGGAGTTTATAAAGGTCCTGCCTAGTAGATGGCAAATCAGGCTTCCAATTCTTACTAATTCTTACCTCTTCAAAACATGCATCCTCTTCAAAGTATGTTTACTGAAAGAGCGAGCTTGCTGGGTGTCTGATGTTTGTTGTTAAAGGGGTCAAAAATCCATTAATGTACAAAAGGCTCACTCACTGTTAATGAGATCTGCTGTTCCACAACTTAGTACTGCCATGCCACTTCTGCTGGCTCTTTTCATGACAGATTTAGGTTTCGGTCTGTGTTCGGAATGCATTCATTTAGACCGAGTGTTTAGTCTTATTAAATTATAGTAGACTAAATAAAAAATTCATAATATATAGGGTATAAAACTAAGTTTCTTCCTCAATTTTTAATTGAGAAATGGCAATACAGAGAATACCTACTCTATGCCAACAGAAAACACACTATTTCCTGATACTTCCATTCTCCACTGTGAAGGCTACATCAGTCAGGTCAATCAGCATGTTATGTGCCCCCTTGCCTTTCTGATGTGCAGAGCATCATTTATTAGGGTGCCAGTTTGTCGATACCAGATTTTCAACTGTTCCCTGTAGCCATTCACACATTCTGTTCTGCAGACTTCAGAAATCCCTTGGCTGTTAATCTGCAGGAAAACCATCACCAAGTACTCTCCCCCATGCCGCAACAAAAATTAATTTGTAGTCTGTTCTCACCCATCTCAAGCCCATCTTGCTAAGATTTATGGACACAGCCCTGAGTCTGCTTTCTTTCCAAGCTCAAGACCCCAAACATGATCATAAAATCTTTACACCTGTAGTGAAGAGTTAATAAAGAATCATTTACTGGTCAATTATAAAAGACAGAATACAAGGATCAAATGAGCATGAACAAAATAATCAATGTCTACTGTGTTTTCTTCTTTTTCTTTCATCTTTTTGGATTGATCTTCCCTGTTTCAGGTTTCATCTTGCTCTCCTTATACACCAATTAACTGTCACTTCAACCTGAATCCACCTCTCCTCTTTATCTCCTTTTGTAGTTTCTTTGTTTTCAGTCCATGTTTTTCGCTTCTCTTTTGTGTATCTTTTCTCCCTTTACAGCAATTGGCCTAAACCACGACACCCCTGAGGCAAATTTTAATTATATTTAAATTGACATTGATATATAAAACTACTGTTGTGTAAGGATCAGGTGTTCTGTCATTCTGCCATGCAATTCTCTATTTACTAAGCTCCGATGTTAATAAAATAAATCTCTTGTGTGACTTTTACTTTTGTAAAAAACACTACAGGTTAAATTCCTCTCTAGAACAAAAGGACACAGCATGATATTTTTCTGTAATTTCTTTAATTAGCATCTTACTGTTGTTTCAGTTGTCTGAATGTATTTCATCCTTTTAATGGTAATGCTGCTCCTTGACTCCCCTGAACAGAAGGTAAACAAATTACCTGAAGGTCTCTGGTGTTGTAAAGGCCTGTTTTTTCACAGAACCCAGATCTTTGCTTCAATTAAGCAACATTCAGGGCTTTCACTTTTATTTAAAATTGAGAAAAGTAAACATGGATTGCTGCAGTGTTAACAACTTTGATTTTTTTTTTTTTTAAATCAATTAGCAGCTTGCGGTATTAAGGGCTTTCAGAAACCACAGAAATCGTTCAATGTCATTTTCACAGGAGTGAATAGTATTGTTCGTCCTCTACAACACACCATTTTATAAGCTCATAAAAAAACCCAAACAAACAACGCATGTCTGCATTCAGGGGAACATGACATTTCTCCTCTCTATTCCCTAAAATAAAGAGAAACATCCAAATGACAATATTAACTTCATTTTTCCCCATATCCACTCTGTAAAATTATTTTGAGCAATCTGAAAAATACAAATGGCGTAGGACAGAAATAGAGTCCTCAGGCTGGAGAATATCCATTTGTGTGTTATCAGAGGCACCAGAGGAGAAAAAAACCACACATCCTCCAAAAAAAGAAAAGGAGAAAAAGAAAGAAAAACAGAGAGAAAAACAACAGGGAAAAGAATAGCTAGAAATACTTGCTTTGCTCTGGTTTTGAACATGGAGATCAATTCTCCCTCCCCTACCTCTAAACAAGAAGGATGACATGATGTCCCTTAGGCTAATTTGGGGCAGTCTGACCAATCTCCAGGTGTCACAGTGCAGCACAGCATGTCCAGCTCACAGGGAGATAGCAATCACAGACTGGCTAACAGGGAGAAGGACAAAAACATTAAAATGTCAGCTAATTTACAACTCATTTGCTACTTATTAAGCCTGTCCTTTACACACTGTTTGTTTGGTTTTTTTTCTTTTTCACTGAAATACCACCTTCATCTGAGGACACTCACAATTTGCATGGATACATTTTTTTCAGCTTCCAGAACATGGCCTCAAGAGCAACTCCTCAGGGTCTGATGTGTCAATCAATTAGTGTATGGCAGCACAGCCTTCTCAAATTTCCTTCATCTCTGCCATAGCTTGATGGCCCATGGCACATTAAAAGAGCTTGATTTGCTATTAGCTAAGTTCCCATCATGCAGGCAGATCCAGACAGAATTTCTTTCTTTTTTTTTTTTTTTTTTCCTTCTCTTAGATATGATGTAGTTGTTGCTGTGGTTGCCCTGTGGATGTTCTCATTCCTTCCAATTCAAATAGCTGAATCCCTGCTGAATACCCCTTGCTTATGTTTGCGTGCGTATTTTTGTTGTCTGGTTGTCTGTTGCCTTTTCAGACCCAAACATCTGTTCAATATGTTTCCCTGCTCTGCCCACACAGTGAAACAAGTCAACGTCAGAGAGGGATTGAAAATCAAAATCCTCAGCAGGAGCTAACCCTGCCTCTCAAATGATAACATGTGCCACATATAGTTACCAGTGGTTTACGATACATCCAGTGGCTCCATGCGCTTAATTAACAAGCAATTGCAAATTGCTGCAAGTTGTTAATATTTCCTATATGGGAATAAGCTCTCCATGCTTTGGGACCAGAACTGTTTACTTGGAGGCAGCTTGAGTTGGATTTCTAAGATTTGTGATTCTGAAGATAAACATCTGGTGATATATACACAAGCATAGGAAGAGCTTGGATGCCATCATCCAGCTGAAAACTGGGACATTAGGGGTCGAATTTTCTTCTGCGCTTTAAAAATCCCATTCTGTGACTTCTGCATACCTAACTGTTCCATCGTGGTAAATGGCTTTTGGCCCTACCTGAAGGGGGGGTGTAGAGAGGCGGGGGTCAGTCTCGTCTCCCAAGTCACAGGAGATAGGACAAGGGGCAACGGCCTCAAGTTGCACCAGGGGAGGTTTAGATTGGATATTAGG
>JAOXNO010000001.1:10986016-11052803 GCA_028565335.1 Limnodromus scolopaceus | reverse complement strand
AGGGTTAGGTTGATGGTTGGACTAGATGATCTTTAAGGTCCCTTCCAACCTAGACAATTCTATGATTCTATGATTCTTTTCAACCTCTGCAAGTGAACCCTCTTACGTGAAGTTTCCGTGAAAATGGTGTGTAGGGGATTTCAGAATAAAACCCTGTTCTGTGAAATCAGCCTCCCCATTCTTCATCACTCTTTGACACTTTGGCAGCTCACAGGGAAGATGACCAGATTTGAGCTACCTTTTTCAGTCTCCTAAATTCACCTCAAATGATTGATTTCATATAAATAAGTACAAAAAATACTCCCAGGACGTCCAAAGATCTCATCATAATAAATTTTTGAGACAGGCCTACACATCAGTAGATCACTCAAGTTGAGCTAACAACAGATGAAACCCTGATCCATTGTAGTTGGCACCATCTTTATTAGTCAGCGAGAAAGGACATGAGAGAATGCTTCCTTTGGTTCTGTCAGTGACAAAATTGATATCCAATGGACAGGATTTTACAGCTTTGATTCTCAATTGATAGGGGAAATTATAATTCTGGAAAACTATTAAGCCTAGGGAGGTGACACAGATATAAACGATGTCCATTACGTATCAAGATACTAATGAAAACTAGTAGTGTGTTTTGCAGGTCAGACAGGAGCCTGCTATTTGTAATGTTCCATTTTTAAATGTTTGTCGATTTGGAAAATCTGTCAAATATATGAAAGAATTTGTATTTATACTTGAATATATTGGAGCTTGAGCTTTTCAAAGAGAATAATGACTTTCTGGTGGTGGAAAAAGGTTGCAGGTCACATCACAAGGTAGATAAGCAAAAAGGATCTAAACTGTAAAGAAATTTAAATGGATCATATTTTTTTTTCCTGTTGCAGAAGAGGAAATAGCACTGAAGGGACTGAGAGAGTGAAATGAATCTTCCACTTCCACTGGCAGTGCCTATTTGCCCACAATGACAGAGGAAGCCCACACTTCCACCCTAGACTAGACAACTTTGTTTTATAAAGTTTAATTTAAGCAAAAAGAATTCTATTCCATTGGGTTTTTTCAGTTTTGTACTCGGTATTTAATAGATAGTATAAACAAAGTGACCTCAAGGTTCGCTTATGGGGATGCTATAAAAATGAACCTATTACTGACATGGCTTGTCAGGGACTTATACTTTCTTGCGGCTGTAAATGTACTGCAGAGGCAATATATATATGACACACAGTTCACTTGGACTCCATGACATAGCAATGGTTCAGTGGGAGCATAAGTGCTGACACAGTTGACACACAGTCTTCATTTTGAAAACCTGTGAAAAATTGAAAAGTGTCTGTAATCCTCCTATCTTTGACCTATCTTGGGTTATCTGAGTCCCCTGACTTTAATACGCTGTGGGCTGCTGTGAAATACTTCCTCACAAAACTGCTCGTGGGGCTGAGGAAGCAGCTACAGACAGTTTCTAAGCAATTGCCAAGCCCTTGCCTATGGAATTTATTTGCTGATCACAAATGTTTCCCAGTGGCTTTTACTGGAGTGCTCCGTTTTTATCGCAGCCATTACAACTGCGGATAAAAAAATTGCTTTGAAAAATATCAGAGCCTAGGCTTTTATTCCGTTATTATAAAGAGTAGATATTGAAACGATTCTCACTGCAGATCAAAAAAAAAACCTAACTTCAATACTTTTTAAATTTTTTATTTCTATGTCTAACCTTCTTAAAACTGCAGTTTTTTCCCTTACATTAAGTGGCTTACAGAGTTAGCTAGAGTACTATTAAAGTTTTTAATTCATAACATAGGAGACTTTTGTAGATGCAGAAATTCCTCTAGTACATGTTGATATAAACATCGCTCCATCCAAACACCCTGCTTACAAGTACCACATGAAAACTTGGTTCCATCAACATTTATCACCTTCCCCACTCGCTTGCCTGATCCTTAAACACATAAAAAAGATACCAGAAACCTTTGCTGAGATTAGATGCAATTTGAAAATATGGGAGTTTACTCTGATGTGGCAAGAGATCTTCTAGTTATGCAGCTATCTAATACCATTATTTTAATTCCATATAATGGAATGGAATTCTGTAGTTTCCAAGCTGACAAATGGCTGTCAGTAAAGAAGCAATTAGCAGTATAATATTTTTGTGACCATGCTGTGTATCAGAGAGCACAGAAACAAGTGTAAAATAGTTTTTTCTAGGCATTGAGGTCACTGTGAAAATACAGTCTGTTGAAAGCACGCAGTAGTAGCCTGTGAGTAGGAACAATGTCCAAGTCACTTCACAGGAGTAACTTGACACACAGAGATCTCAATGGAACTGCAGGAAGAAAAGCTCCCCTGCTGAACTGAACATAGCTCACAGCTAAATAATAAATCAGAGCATGTAGTCAAGCATCCTGCAGAAGTTCATGTTGTTCCCACATCTCTGCCACTTCATATCCTTCCTACAAATTCTAACCCGTGGCAAATAGCTGGTGCAGCTGCAGTTGTAGCTGAGACCACAACAGATATCTTAATAGAAATATTTCATTTAAACAGCATAACCAAGAATTTTGCTAATAATTCATGAGGCTATCCAGAGTATAACTAAGTACTGAGCAAAAATGAAAAAAAAAAGAAAAAAGAACCACAATTTTGTGTTGTGATGTGGCTAAGAGTAGAAAAGCATGAAGTTGATAAGCCTTTTAGAGCAACTTATGCAAGCCTCCAAAGCTCAAACCTGTTGTAAAGAATGTGTTTTATACACATATATATACATGCACATGTGTGCACGTATAAACACAATTCTGAACCACTAGTTCAGTTTAGGTCCCAACAATCTGACAAGACTAAAGTGGCACTAGTTCCATCCCATGTAAACTCCTTTAATACCACTGTAGAAAGCCTGACTGCAGCAAGGACATGTGTCGTACCCCCATTCCTCCCTTATCCTGAGATTGGAATTTTATAATAATAAGAAAGACGACTTTGAATAGCACTAATATTTATATACAAAATATCCTCACCTGTTTTCAAGACCACTGAGTTGGAAAATACCAAATCCTTAACATGAAGATCAATGGGACCCCCTACATGAAGAGTCTTTACAGTAGCTTAACCTAAATTTCATAATTGTAACTAAAAAAGGCAAATATGGACAAAGTTCTAATCAGAAAATACCCAAATTGGAGGCAGACATAGGTGATTAGAAATACTGTACCCATTTATCATAATACTTCAGTGAGAAACTATTGGAAGTTCTAAGTCCAGGATAAACCAGACAGCATATTGTTTGTTCACACCACAGCAGTATAATTCTGTTCAATGCTTTCATGATGTTGATTATTATTTTCACTATTACAATAATTTCATATTTTTTTTAATCCAAGTCATACCAGGGACGTTGATTCAAGAAAAAAAAAATGACAGCAATACTATTACATGCTTAATGCTAAATCCATGCTTAATTCTGCACAAAATGAAGAACATGCCTGCAGACATAAGCTTTACCTACAATACAGCAATGATTATTTGTGCAAATATATCTTATGTGAATCAGTTGCATACACGGAAAGCCCTTTTATGAAATATTAAAACAGCTAAAAAGCTTAATTGAAAGGTTAAATCCATGAGATCAAAAAGTTAAAGAACCTTATAGCAGTACCTATGCTCCACTCTCCCAGCTACAATGGCACATGGTTACAGTTATGCTACACCACAGTTTGTAGTTTGTAATGTTAATTTTTCCTCATTTTCATCCTCTGTAGTCATCTCGTTAGCATATTCTTAGGAAACGCAATGACTGACTGTAGTGAGCATCAGCTTTAGAAAATCTTAACCTAAAAATAAGATGCATATCAAAAATTAAGAGTTGAGGTTTTAACACCCAGAGAAGATATATAGAAAAATCAGAAGGAATAGAAAATTACAATTGAGGGTAAAATTACACCATTTGGATTTCTACTTGTGGAGAAAAATCATTAATATATTCTTAATGAAAACTTTTTCAGATTATAGCCTTAAATTTGAAGTTACTGCAGTGTACGGTCATTACACACACACATTGATACCTAGCATTTTGAAAGTTTTAGCACACGTAAGACAGGACTACATTTAGATATGCTACCCTCTTTTTACAAGGAGCTGAAGCCCATGGAGTGTGCCATGAAATGAAATGCTCTTCCTAGAACTGAAAAAATGCCGTGGACCAGGCCTTTGACTTCCATGCCCCTCCACTGCTCATGAAAGGAAGGTCCTTAAGATGCTCTCCAGCTATTACTTCTCCTGGCATGGAGCCATTGCAATGTGTACACGCTTTGAGGGACAAAAGGAAAAAAGAGGATAGTTGAGGGGCCAGGGAGGGAAGGACTCCTCTGCTGACCCAGTGGGAAGTTGGACATCTCATGAAAGCTGTGGAAAAGAACCCGGTTTGGAAATGCCGAGGAAGTGCCTGGTGGACCCACATGGTTTGCACATGTCAGTATCTTCTATGTTGTTAAAGGCTGATTTTGTTTGAAATCTACCTGAGAATATTCATCCCTAGGATTGCAACTCAATCTGCTTTTATCACCTTGGGAATAGGTAAACATGCTCCTCTAGCCTTTTCTGTTCATTCACATTAATATTTTTAAAGACCCGGTAAAAGAAAAATATATCCTTACAACTCCAGAATACATGAAAACCCTTTAAAAAAAAAAAAAAAAAAAAAAAAGAGAGAGGGAAAAAAAAAGAAGAAGGCAGAACAAACATCAAGGGGGATTGCTCACTGCCTGCTCAGCAACAAGAGCATTACAGCCGCCCACTCCTGCACCATCCGCCCAAACACATCCAGCAAAAACAAAATTATTGCTCCACGGTGCTCTGACTCAGACAAGGTACTTGGGGAATAGCCACTGAATTTAGCAGCAGAGGCTGTCTGTTTAGTACTTTACACTGGACTGAGCATCAGTGAGTCACTGCTGCTGTAACACAAACCAATTTGGAGACAGCATAAAGAGCAAAGGAGAAGAATCCCGGCCATAGCCAGCGTGCAAGCCAAAATGGAAGCTGAAGCGTTATGTAGGGTTTTTCCGTATAAGAGAGCAAGACCTAAAGCATCTTTGTGATCTTCTGGCAAGTGCTCCCTGCTAGCTCTTTGGCGGGGGCGCAAAAATCCCCTTCATAATGAATGTGCAACCTGCTGAGATCTGTAACAGGTCTTACCACAGAAATGTTTGAGGAAACACTCTTGAAACATAACCACCAATGAATTTCAGGTTTGTTAACTAAACGTAAATAAATCTATTATCTTCCTTAGCAACGTCAGAGCTGGATGTAATGAAGGAAGGAACACCATAGTCCCATTCCTGTATGACCCACTGAACGCTGCACTGACCATGTTACCCCAGGACAGGAACCCAGCTCCCTTCGCCCTTCTTTGTGCTACCTGCCATGGTAAGTCCCCGCTGCACAGAAACACTGTCCCATGCACTAATTCAATAGAGCACAGATCAGCAACTTCCTTTCTTTGGTCCGGAGAGAATTTCAGAATTCATGGAGTCAGGAGGGTGCATTATGGACCCAGGTTCAAGGAAAAGTAGAAACTCTGTTGGTCTGTTTTGTTTTAGTGTTTAAAGGGAAAAAAAAATCTAATTACTTCATCAATTATTTTAACATCACATGAAAAATAGCAATATAAGAACAATTAGATTTTTTTCCATAATTATACCTGTCATATTTGCATGGAGGAAAATTTACTGCCTAGGGGCAGTTTTAATTATAATCAAGTGGTGGGTGATTGAAGTTTTAATAAGAAATAGTGAATTGAAAATATATTAAATCCCCAAACAATTCTATTAAAAAAAAAGCAATCTTTTTCTCAGGGTCTACTGGACCCTAAGACTGGCAGAACTCTTGTTATTAAAAAATTACAAACTTGTAATAGGTCAATGATGTCACTGTTAACTAAACACAAGCAAGGTATTAAAAACCCACACAATGCATTGCTTTCTCGTAAACAATGAACTTGATGTTGGCCTAAAAAAAAAAAATAAAAAAAAAAAAAAAGAAAAAACCAAAACAAACAAACAAAAAAAAGCAAACCAACCAACCAAAACACCTAAAAGACCACTAGGAATTCAAATTGTTTTTTTATGGAAGGCATAGTCCATAAAAGAACTGTTATACAAAAATTGTGTTTTCTCATAGCAAAACTAGACCTCACCACACTTTGTCTGAATGTATTATGTTCTCTACTCAACTATAACAGAGGCTTCTAAATGATTGCTAATTGTGAGACCACTTCCAAATCAATATTGAGGTTTTTTACTTACTTTGAAAAGTAATATTAAATAAAAATTAATTTCTCTGGCAGTCACATTCCAGTGTAAACTGTCGAAACGTACTTGTGGATTCATTTCCTCCCCTTGGGAACTGGTGCTCTGCATCTACTGACAGTGATTTTGTTTAACAATGATCACGTCCATCAATTTGGAAGAACAAACTGACTGGTTTTGTACTTGTAAAATATTAGCAGAGTTTTTTAAATACAGTCCGGAAGGTACCAAAGACATAATTTATAAAGAGCAAAAATAAAATCATATTTTAAAAAAATAGAAATTAAGTGCCTAGAACAAGACTAAGGAGAATGTAGTCAAAAAAAAACTAAGTAGGAAAAACCTTATCTACTAACTTTGCAGCATCAAAGATTCAGAAAATCTAAGCAGAGGCTTCCCTAGGTAACTGTATGTCTGACTTTTGGGCATTAGCAGAGGTGCAAGAGCAGATACACTCCAAATACCCATCCACAGTGCTTGATTCAGAGGTGCCATGCCTAGTACACATTCTGACCAACTGCAGTACTTTTTTGAGTTGTCTTGCAATGTACAGAAGATGGTGATAATGCTCGAATTTATAGAAAGACCAATGGGAAAAGATTTTACTCTCATCTAGCTGTGTGCTATGAAAACTAATATCCAAGCCCTCCTTTGTTATCCTCCCTTCTGGCTCCATGAATCCTCCTTTCCTCACACAGCAGCTCAAAACTAGCAGGATGAAGGAATAACCAAGGAAGAATAGTGTGTTTCCATTAAGTTCAGCTTGTAATTAAGTGATCAGAGCACTCTTTTGGGGGTTGGGAAACAAACAGAAACCTTCTTAGACTGAAGATAAATTCGATCTAAGATCCCTAGTTTCCTAGACAGCCATTTGAGTTATGGAATCTTCTTCCAAACATATTGAAAAAGAAAAACTTCGCGAAAACCGCAACCCAAACAAACAAAAACCAAAATTGAACCCAAAACCCACAACATCGCTGTAGCTACAAATTTTAATTAGAAGATTTCAGTCTCTGATCCTGAGAAAATTAAAGTGCCATCTTGCAACATTGACCTAAATGGCAATGCTCCAGACAGAGGATTTCAGTTGCGTCTTTGTAAGACATCCTGTGTTCAGCACATACATATGTGTCCTTCAGCTGTGCTCGTCTCATGGCCATACGCAAAAGGTAGAATTTGGACCTAGGTGACTTTGCGTTTCTGATTCCACCATGACAGTGGGGTGTGTTAAAATCAGGCATATTTTGGGGACTTTTCAGTCTTTGGAGCTAGTGCAGTGAGAGTCTCCTTCCCTCTGAACAGACATGTAAACATATTTGTAGAGAGACCACTGGGGACCACTTCTACCTCCATGTGAGTTCATAAATCAAATCCGAATATATAATAAATCTGAGCCCTTTAGGAATTCAGTTGAAGAGCATCAATTTGTATCTGCTAAGCATAAAAGGGAGTGAAAAATGTTCCTGGACAGCCCTTGGACTTTGAAGAAACCATATTTTCATCACATTGACACATCATAAAACGTGTCATAACCTTGTTTTCTTGAAGCTTACTTATCAAAGGAAATCTTCTAGTTCAACAAAAGGATAAACATAAAAAACATGTGAAGCACCTCAGCCTCTACTGATTAATAAAGATCTTTGCAGGTAAAGCTTACATTCGTTTATCAACAAATTTACAGATGGATCACAGAAAGTTAGAAGTTGCAATTTAGACCTTCAGGAAACAGCACAAAACAGTTTATCACACTGCTTTCCTTCAGTATATCCAGCTTTCTGAGCTTTTCCACAGAGAATTCTGGTGCAAGGCAATTGCCAGGTTCCTGGGGAATTTTGCCTTTTGTACTAACAACTACATCAAAAGTCAGTGTTGCAAAGAAAGCTGACAGGAACTCTCTTAAGGAAAGTTTTAACATGTAAATTCCACTAGAAAGCCCAGAAGGTGTGATAAAGGTGGCAGGTGGACACCTTAAACTGGTAAGAGGGAAAAACCTATGAAAGAATGATGCCAGGAGAACAGGGTACCTGAACCTTCTTCATACTTTCATGAAGACAGAAATTCAGTATTTCTTCACAACTAGCTCTGTAGCAAGCTGTTTCCAAGGATTCAAGCCCCGCTGATCTGATTCCTTTAAAGCTTACTTGGAAGAGCCTCAGATTTAGCTGCATTCTTTCCTGAGAGTCCCAATTAGCTGCACACCTGAAATACTGGCACAAAGCTACCAAAATGCTTGAGGAAAAACTTGTATATCCCAGGAAACAATTTGTTATAGTACTGAAGCCATACTGTTATCCAGCCCTACTGTGTATTTAAGGATACCGCAGCTATATAATACAATAAGCATTATGTCCATGCTGTAGATGGCTACCATAACACTCAGAAAACACAATCCTTTACAAAAAGGAAAAAAAAAAAATTTAAATACACTTATCTTCCAAAGTAAAAAATACACCAAAAAATAATTAAAACATTTTGGATTTGGATAACATTTATTTAGACCTGAATTTATTTTAGTTTTTGATTTAAAATATTTTGTCTGGCTGGTAGTAATTTACTGTTGATTTTACTTGTTGATAATTGCTTGTCTGAATACCTACCACCATACATGTGGTTGCAGTATCTGAGCATTTTGTCATGATTTTCTGATCATAGGCCTGCCAAAGATTTATATCTGAAGTCAGAAAAGAAATTTGGGAAATCATACACTGAAAGATGAATGCCCCATTCCTTTCCATTTCATTCCATTTTGTTCTGTTCTATTACCAGTTATATTCTAGAAGAGGACCTGGAGCATGATGTAGGCACCCAAGACATGGTAGAAGAACCTCCTGCACTGTACCTAAGTCTTTCCTCTTCCAAAAACTTATATAAAATGATTAATGGGATGGAAGTAGCTGCTATAAAGCAGTTACGCATTTTCTGTAAGATAGTGTGCCAAGGAGAGACTAGAAAAGTTAAGGCTGTCATAGAGGCACATTGTAGAGGCAGGTTAAGGGCTGGGAGAATTTATGCGTAAATTCACTAATAGATACTGAAAGGAACAGGCAGAGATGTCCTCTTTGGAATTTCTAATCCAAAAGCCATGAACACAGAGGGATTACATGCATAATGGACCATGGACACTGGCACAGTTCGTATATTTTTCTTACCCAGAATCACCCCATGCCAACATCAGGAGAGAATACTGACTGCACAGGCCACCTCAACCCAGCAGGGCTTTTCCTATGCTCTTACCCCATAGACCACCCCCTGGCTTCAGTTATCACTCCCACTAAAAAAAATTATATTTTCTCAGTATTTTGCTAGAGGGAATAAAAAAATCTTTGTGCACCTTGAAACTGGTGATAAATGTAACTGGCAGCTTCAGCTAGCAGGAAACTACGATTCTGCTTTAATGAATAAATTTTGCTAGTTCTCCCATATACTTAAACAGTACCAAGTATCACCAACCCCATTCAACGCTGAACAGAGCCTTGATAAATCTTTAATTTCTCCCTTCCACATACCTACTAGAAGGGAAGGAAGGAAAAGGAGCAATAAGGAAGATGAATACGTGAAAAAGGCACAGAAAAACACAGGGCATGTCAGATACTTCTTCCTGCTGTTCCCTGATAAAATCTCTGCCTTGCCCCAAAAGATCTATTTTCAACTTTATATACAGATTATCAAAGTGAACATTGCCATGAGCACAGAGCAGTGAAATGGTAAGCCAGGAGACCCAAAAGGACGAGAGCTAATGATCTTAAATTGGAAGAGGGGAGATTTAGATTAGATACTAGAAAGAAATTCTTTCCTGTGAGGGTGGTGAGACACTGGAACAGGTTGCCCAGGGAAATCGTGGCTGCCCCATCCCTGGAAGTGTTCAAGGCCAGGCTGGATGGGGCTTTGAGCAACCTGCTGTAGTGGGAGGTGTCCTTGCCCATGGCAGGGGGGTTGGAACTCAATGATCTTTAAGGTCCCTTCCAATTCTAACCATTCTATGATTCTAAAAGTCTTTGACGATTTTGTACATAACCATTAAGAAGTGTTCAATTTTAAATAATCTGGCTTTCACCTGTGTTTGTGCTTTATTTCTGCCCTCTGAAATGCAAACTGAATTGAATTATAATTCAAAGGTTTTGAAAACTTACTAAAACTCTTTAAAATTCTTACTGAAAATGTTGCAATTCAGGAGTTGTCTTTTTTTTAATACATAAATAAAAAACTTTTAATTTTTTAAAACTGTTTATATTATTAATGCATTCTGTCTACTATAAAAAAGTAATTGTCTTTGTTACAACTTCGACTTTTAAGAAGTATGGGAAACACCATTTCCTGGAAGCCATCATTGGTTAAGGAAACTTTGGGAAACACCATGTGCCAAGTGGACTATGGTAGGGAAATCTACTGTGTAGAAACTCTCCTTATTGTTTACTGTACAGCTATTCTACAGAGTAGTCTACAACACGTAGGCTAAAATTGTCTCATTCAAAGACAATGTGGTTTTATACAGTTGAATGTATCACTGGAAATAGAAGCAGGAATTTACAGATATTTCATAGAGTGTTTAGAAAACAGTGACTCTGTCTTGGACACAGATACCCTGAAAAGTATTTACGAGGTGAAGTGGGTGAACAATTCAACATGAGACAGTGGGATGCTGTAGCAACAGAGTCTAATTTGAACTTTTAATGTAGGGAATGCAGAAAAAGAGAAGCAAATGGTACAAAGCATTCCACTGGGACAAATACTGGAATCGTGCATACAATCAAGTATTAATGCTCTTAAGGAAAAGATACCGAAAGACAAGAGAAGATGAAGGAAAGAGTCCCAAAATTATCCAAGACCTGGGAAAAAGGTCTCACAAAGGCAGAATCTAGGCTCAGAAAGTTGTAAACAGTACACAATTACTGTACAACAGTTTATGTATAACTTGTTTGTGCAAATTCGGACCATTGAAAACACCACTTACATTTGGTTCTTCTCAGTAGTGGTCAATACAGCTTTCCACAAACAAGTGGAGTTTTCATTTCAGAGAGGATTTTAAAATTTTAAAATTCAAGTTTGCCGCAGTTGAAAAAGTAAACTTAGTGACTGAAGGAAATATTAGGAGTCTTGGGAGGGCTGGTTAAACAGCATTAGGGTTCCAATGCTCAAGAACTCCTATATCCTTCTTCAGTCTGTTTAGACAGGTAATATTCCATTAAGCTAGACAAATTTGAGCAAATTAAACTACTAGCATGAAATATTGTGATTTTGAAAAATACATGGTTTACCATGGAAAATCATTCTTCTGTAAAATTTCCAAGTAGCCACAGTGAAAAACAGTCTCACACCGATAAATGCATGAATGTGTTTCTTGCTTCTTGGGCAGACAATCTGAATGGAAGCCATCAGACCAAGAAATAAGCAAGAAAATAGATCTCTTTGCCTACCAGGCAGAAGCACATACAAGGAAAACAAAAATATCTGCAGGAGAAGAAGCTGCCTGAGAGTAAGCCTCAGCTAAGAAGGGTAGCAAAGCCCTGGAGACAAAAACTGGGACAAATCCAAGAAAAGCAACAACAGAGATTTGGGTTGCATTGTTTTTTTCTTAAATCTGAGTTTCTGAAAAAGTTACTTTACAACAAAAGCAAAATAAAATACTTATTTGGAGCAAGATTTCACCTTTCACAGCTGCTACACCAACCCTCCAGCTTAGGATAATGCTTGCTTTAATGAGGCCATGCACCTGCAGAACATCCCTCACAAATGAAATTTCAGTACCCATAAACCTAGAAAAAGGAACTTGCTTGTTACAAATGGATGAAGAATCCCCCACAGGGAGTTTAAGAAACAACAACAACACAACCTCTGGAAAATTAGCCATGGCGATTTATTTTGTAAGGGAATTTGCTCCAATGATATATAAAGGGGACTGAATGGGAAAGAACTGCTGGAGCTATGGGTACTCCTTAATTTTCTCCTTACCAAAAGTGAAAACAACAAAGAAGCTATGCTATCAGTGACAATCTACTGTGTCAGGAGAAAGAAAAGTTAAATTGTGGAGCTGATCATCTGATAATATTATTTACCACAACCACTTTTTAGCTTTTATCATCTCAGGCACACTTCTAAGCTCTGACTGGAATCCACTGTGCTAGCAGGACAGAGATTCAGCAGGTGTCTCTCTAAGCTAACGTACTAGATGTCATTTCAGCACTATATATAGTTCAAGTTCACAAAAATCAAAATGATGGCTCATGGCTATCTAGGATGATATGGGAAGTGGGAGGGATGACCCCCTCTTTATCTGTCAATAAGAATGCAAGTTCTGCAGAAGTCAAATCAAGTCAACTGTGGAAAGAAAAAAACATGGAAACAGGCAGTATTTGTAAGAACTTTCATTGCAAGCCCTCTGATTTATTTTTCCAGACTTTTATGATGCCTTGTGAGGTATGTGAGTTATGTGAATCTATCCTCTGAGGCACAACGTTGCATCTATACAACCTGGATTTTGGTTAATAAAATAAGACTCAAGGCAAGACAAGTAAAAACAAATTCAAACATCTGACATGTGGACAAGCTGACAAATGTTTGACTTCATAAGTGTCACGTCTCACTAGCTGTCATTCCAAAACACATTTGTTTCAGCAACTACAGCTGACTTTCAAAATAGGCTACATTTACATCTGGAGATTTGAGCAAAGTTCATACAGACTAGCGGACTCAGTATTATAGTCTAAAAAAAGCATATATAAAACCCTTTTCCTAGTGTGCAAATTCACCAGAGTTTTAAAAGTGCAGTATCAGTCTTAAACTCATCTGCAAAGTTCTTGCCATATCTGAAGCAGCTATTTCTGTTATTTGGACCAGCTCTGGTCACGGACTGAAGTCTAAATCTAATGCTGCAAAAAGGAGATGACAATGTCTATTCTGAAAACTTGCAGGGAGCATCCAGAAACAAAATTTAGACATTTTCCACCTCAGTGAATTACTCAGTACATAGAGAATTGATGGAGATATAAAAAGTAAACATATAAATAGACCTAGAGTCCTAGCTCTGTAAAATTTTACCAAATACATAATGGAAAAGATTTAAAGAATCAAGACGTACTGTCATGTAAAAACACATGGTAAAAATGATCTTACAGTCCTTATACAGAGAAAAGTTTATTTTATTTTATTTTTCCAAAACATCAGCATTTTCTGGTAGGATATTGGCACAAATAAAACCATTTTTTTTGTGATGCTGGTACACACTTTGTGTAATCTTTTCACTAAATATCTTTTCCTGTAGCCCAAAAGCCACCTACAACTTGAAATGAAACTATAAAAGGATAAATTATTTTGAAATATTAAAGAGAAGAAACAGCCACAGCCTAACAATTCCAAAGGGAAAATGAACGTTTGATAACACAAAACCTGTGTACACTGCACAAAACCACACATAGACAAAACTTATCTGTCTGACCAGTAATTTACTCTAGTTAATTTGCTCTTTTCCATCCATGTAGACTTCCTCTTCTTAGAAATCAGACCTGAAATTCGTTTGGTAACAACCCAGGACACAAAGCCTATTCCCAGCTTCCTTATGATGGCCAGCTTCTCCTGTAACAACTAATAAAAAAATACTAACAACATGTGGGAAAGTGTTGTTTACTGGGAGACTAACTACAATTCATTTTCCTTCCCTGAATGTTTCCAACTCAAGGCCTTTCCAACACAACTGTCTAACAGTGCCTCTAACTGGCAAGTGAGTCATATGATAGATACACCTGACAATAAAAAACAGAAGTAAAGAGAAAATAGCAGCAAAATTATCAAGATATGAGTGACGCTTCTATTCGTACTGACATCAGTTTTGAAATCAGTTCTTAACAATGCTTATTTTCTTAAAATCAGCTAGGACAGAGAAGAAAGGAAAGTTATTTTATCTTGATGAAACTTTTGATGCTACCACAGCTCAACAGTAAAACTGAGGCTTCTCCCTTTCTCTGTTGGTTCTGTGGGGTATCACAATGAGAAACAACAGATGCCTCCATCAACTCAAGATCTAATTCATCAATGTCTTCTAATGACAAAATCACACCTTTTACCCTGTCATCATATGCAAAATAATGAGGTAAGTCAGAATCACAGGTTGCCCACAACTTTTGAAGGATCCAAACCACACCTCTGGACAAAGACCTAATTTTTATGTTAAAGGGCAAGGACTCTGGCCCTCACAGTTTGAGCATAAGAATAAATGGATTTAACATATGTGAAAGGATGATAATGAAGGTGGAAGGAAATGGTTAACATCAAAATGTGAATTTTGCACAGGTTATACTATGGATTGGAGCACTTTAGCCTTGTGATCAGAGAACCTAAATGGGAAGGAAAAGAACCAAGTTGCAAATCCTCCCTCCAGTCAGATGTTTTGTCTGTTTACATCTTCGACTAGAAAAGAACAGGAAAAATATGCATTTCCAGTACGCACACTGGAATACAGTTCAGATGCAACCCCAACACACTTGTGCAAGTGCGTCCAGGTCCAGATATATATCCATATGTATACACAGATATTTTCAGCTCAGACACCTGGCCCAAGTCCTTGCAGAGTGATTAGCTCTAATCTTTAGATTAGCATGTAGAAGTGGTGGACTCCACTATTAGGTGTGACTATTCAGGTTTCTTTGGAATTTCTAGTGGAGTTCAGACGACCAGTGGCTGAGTTGCAACAGAGCCCAAAAGCATGCTGCCTAGTGCAAGTTCTGCTAAATGAGTGGACAACTCAAATTAATCTATATTTTTAAAGAGTAGAAAGATATCTTGTTAGTATAGGCAATTTCAGATTAGCAGACCAGAAGGTAGGTGTCCCAGAGTGTTTTCAAGGGTGTTAGGTTGGTTTTAGACATCCAAACAAAACTCAAGATAGAGTTTTGGACCCCTTCCAAAAACCAATAGTATCAAGCACACCTACGAAATTTATTTTAGTTTGGTCTTTCAGGCTACGGAAAACCTCCCAAACCTTTTTAAAGTGCAGAGCATCTCTGCCCAGGAATCTCCAAATATGTTATAACACATGTTTATTTAAGCTTCCCAGTTGTACTATGAGACACTGAAGCCATACTTCAGGCGGGCAGGGAAATACTAAGGGATCTGGACACACTTGCACAGCTGTGTTGAAATTGCATCTAAACTAGCAGATAAACATTCTGAGCTCCTCATTCACAGACACAGTTGTGCACCTTGGACTTTTCCCAACAGCACATAGAGGGAACCTGTCTCCTAGCACACAATCTGTGCCTCAGTTTCCATGGAAACTCAGTTTCCTCAGTTTTCAGAAAAAACCAAGGCACAAAGGCTAGAATGAAGATACAATGTCTCTAGTTGAGATGTCCGAAGAAATCTAGACAATACGGTGCAAACCTACAGGTACCTTATCTTTGTCTACACAGCCCAAGCAGTCAAGCATATTGACAAGTACCTTCCCTTGAATGACCTTATTGTAAGAGTTTAATAGCTAAAAGCAAAAACAAATAACCCCACAGCAAAACAAAGAAATATTAAGTAGGATTTTGGCCTTGAACATATGAATGCCTCTCATTCTCTAGTGAAACATATTCTAGTGGACCTTGAGGGTTTTCTTTACACAAACGGTTATGCTATTACCTTAGAATATGGGCAGTAATGGAACAGAAGTTTATTAATAAACAAACTCTGAGTTTGACAATAAGTTACTGACACTGAGGCTTTTCAGAAAGAAATATTTCATTATGGAAAAGAAGATTTGCAGGAGAATGTGCATAATTCCTAATTTTGCATAGGAGGACATGTAGGATTCATCTCAAAGTATTACACAAACAACTAGCCAACAGTTAAAGAATTTAGGAATACAGAAAGGGATCTTATCTAAGCAAGTAATAGGAGATTTTGATCCTGTTTCCAAAGTCTTCTGCAGGCTGTGCTTGCAAAAAGTGTTAGTAAGTGTTCTTTATTCATCATTTTCTCTCTTAACTGTAATTTTCTGTTATCTAAGAAATCCAAACTTGCTTACTCTCTTCAATAGAAATATAACAGCAAAAATGATCAAGAGGGTAAAACTGCAGACTTTCCTGCTGTAGGAAATGAAGGATGTTCCCCAATACAAAATGAGTAACGGGCTGCTCGAATGGGCAGAGGAAGGCCAAGGGCTGCACAACTAATGACTTCACACTGCACAAGAGCAAAGCTGCACCTTTGGTTTAGTGTGTGGCACTGGACCAATTTATTACTGTAAGATAAGTCATACTTCATTTCTCTCATGACACAATGCATGAAAAGAGACCAAAACCCCAGAACAGCCTTTCACAAAGCACTGACTTTATAAAATATACCCCTTTGAAAAACAAAGTTTAGAATTTTAAATATTAAAGTGTGCCAACAAGAGTTGGGATCTTTGCACAGCTTAAGATCATTCATATTCCATGAGTAATAAAGAAATCTATATTGAGTCCATTTCACCTATTAATGGATTTAGAAGTGTTTATTCTTATATAGTCAGTGAGAAAATATTTGTAAGCTCTCAAACCGCATTTTACAAATACATTACAATGTCAGGTATTTTATTTAGCATTTCTAATGATACTCATCAAATAAATAATAGTATCTTCCAAATACAAGTATCCTCACTTTCTCATACACAGAAAAGCTTTTTTTTTTAGTTTCCGGCTGAACTGAAAGATTATGATCTATTAGCATGATCTACATAGCTCCTGAAAGCTATCGCAGGGATGAACGGGGTGTGAACTATAAAAAAGAGGATAACTCCAGTGAAAATGATCAGTTTAGGTGCCAGACTGCCTAATGGGCAGGCACACAATTTGTTGGTATTCTTGGAAAGGTTGTGTACCTGAAAAATGTCCAAGAACTTTTGCAATTTTTGCCCATAGTTACTGTAGGATACATTTTCCATGAAACTTCCCACTGCCTTCCATTGCACACCTGGAAATGCAGGTTGCAAAGTTAGCACAGCCAATCTGTATACCACCTTTCAGCAAGATACATAGAGACAGAATATTAACTTGCCCATAATACCATAGAATCATAGAATAACTCAAGTTGGAAGTGATCCATAAGGATCATCACATCCAACTCCCTGCTCCCCACAGGACCATCTGCATACCATATATTTAAGGTTCCTTCCAACCCAAACCTTCTATGATTCTATAATTCTATTATATGCATATGAAAAAACCACAATATTGAAATAGTGTATGTTCAGTATACTTAGGCCAGGGAAATATACAATAGTAAACAAAACAATAGTAAACCAAAAAAGAAACATTCACTATTTGAACAACAGGCTGTACTACAAGACAATCTTTCGCATCCTTGACTATAAGGCTGTTGCCTGTATCTCTCCTTACTACTCATACCACTCTCTCCCTCCACTACACTTTCCTAGAAGATTCTCCATTTTCTGCTTATCCTAACTTTTTCTTCTATGTCCAACATTTTCTAGTAATAGCTACCTAGGAAAGTCCTCTGAGTTCAGGTCAGGACTTTTGACTTTTGTCTTCCCCAGCTAGGTATCTATTTCAGCTACCATTTTTAAGCTTCTCCCAAACAAAAATTCACATACCTGAAAAAAACTAAAATAGCCTTTTTTTCCTTACAGTGGGACAAGACATCTTTGTCTAGATCTACATCACAATCTTTCCTCATATAAACCAGAAATGAAATCACAAAGCTTCTCCACATTACTCAAGCCTTTTGTGTGTAATGCACAGAACCACCAAGTAATTTTACCATTAAGTCATGGCTACAGAGTTTTCTAGCACAAAGTTACATGAAAACACAATAATAATTCGGAATTCAAGAGTTATTTTTCATTTAAAGGTGCTGTTGCAGTTCAGGGGAAGCCAAGTTATTATTATAAAAGTCATCACTAATATTTGCTTATCATAACCTTGCCCGAAGATTGTTTGTGTAGCATGCTTAGAGAAACTCATGGCATCCCTGGGTTATGCTAGTCTCTGCGCAATGACACTGTTGATGTCATTAACTCGCACCTTCCTCATGGCATCACTGGAGGATGTATGATCCTCTTGCATCATACTCTTTTCAGGATTCAGGTCTTAATTAACACTTTGAGTCATATTAGCCCCAGTGGTAAAACCCTCTGTGCGGTCATTAGTAACAGTTCCATTCAGCTCCACTCCTGATTTCAGAGAAAATGTGACCCAATAGATTTAAGAAAACCTAAATTTCAGATAAATAATTCAGCTTCATTACATAAAGTTTACAAAATGCCTGAAAGAAGAAGATAGAGAAATACATATGGAAGACGAAGAAATTCTCTTAGTAGAAAGTAATAGTTCAGATGCAGGAGACAATAAATTAGTGTCTCCTGTGTACAAAAATAATCTAGAGGAAGGTTTAAAATCAGAGGTAATTGAAAGCTCTGATATAAATCCGGGATAACTAGAAATAGAAAACCCAGTATAAATATCTAAGCCTTTAGGAGCTCTTAAGGTCAGGTGATAGAACAAGAGAAAGCAACATGAAGTGATCCAAAATTAATAAGAATGCAGAATATGAGTCAGCAAAGAGATCTGCCTAGGACCAAGATTAATTAAAGGGTATTTTTCCCCTTAAGTAATGCTTTATAGGCCTTTTCCTCTTTTTTTTTTTTTTTTTTTTTAAGTCAGACTAAGCCTCTGGGTACATGAATATACATCAGAAATACATGCCTTTACAGAAACAACAACAGAACTCCCCAGAACAGCTAACCTTGGTAATGGCTGAGAAAAATGTCTGAATCAGAAATCAGAAGCTAAATCAAACAAGGAAAATTATATTAAAAAGCTTATTCAACACTGAGTCATTTTTACATTGGTTTTGGCTGTGTCTGGCATTTGATACAAAAGGAAAAGTAAGCTTTCTCAGGAACCACCCATGACCAACCACCCTTGAAAAGCTGTTTTGAAGAAAGCAGTTCTGATAAATTCTTATTTTTAAAATGTATGTAAATATTTTTTAAAAAGTGAAAAAAGGCAAAAAACTAAACTAGGATACATAGAGAGAAATTATATATCATTTGCTTAAAAAAAGCACAGTAGGTTACCAAATATATATATATAAATAGATATAAAATTAGGAATATATATATATTTAGGACATTAAAAGTGCACAAAGTTCACAGAAGGTTTTGGCAAGGCAAATGCTGAAACCTGACAACTTCTGTAAGTCAGCTCTGTCCTTCTTGGACTTGAGTCCAGGAATGTTTCAATAGGTCATTTCAGTCACTTGGCTGCAAAAACAATCTTACCCATGTGTTGTAGTCATGTAATTAATGTTTGGAAATTCTGGTGATTTCCAGCCAAGAAAAAAAAAAAGTAATTAAAAAACAATTTAGAGATGTTCCAACACTAAAGAGAAGCATCACTGGTCAGTATTTAAAGGATGGCAAATCAAATTCACTTGTGTGAAGTGTATGTGTGGAGTTTTTTCCACCTTTTAGGGGATGAATTTCACTCTGCAATGAAGTTGCACAATTAATAAAGATGTCATGCAGAAGCCTTGCTGATATGCATCCTGAAATGATGGCATGCAGCTAAAAATAATAAGTATTCTACATTGTCTGCAGTGCTGGCAGTAACGGCAACCTCAAGCATTAAAGACATTATGAGTCACATCCACCCAAACAGTAAAATTGTTTTTAAAGTTGTAAGTCTTTAGCCACTAATACATCTGGAGAACTTTTTAATTTCATTTAAGATGCATTCACCTGATCATTTAAAATTATCTGAGAAGTTCTGAAAACTATAAAACTTCCTTTTTTTTAAAAAAAAAAACCAAAAACTGAAGGAACATCCTTTCCCTATTTTAATCTTCTTTTATGTCAGGGAACTGAATTGTACTATCCTTTTCAAGCAGTGGCCTTGGGATTGCTTAAAATGAGGCAGGCACCCTTCTTGTTCCACATTCACAGGAAAACTGTTCTGGAATCTTTTCTAAAGTAAAAATGAGACGCTTACTTAGTTTTCTTAAAGTTTTAAGATCAAACCACCACAGACACATACACTTTAACCTTGAGTCTCAAGAAAACCTAAGGTTTGGCTGTGATAACTTAAAAGCATCAGACCTGTATAGGTTGATGGGAAAATAGTGGAAAAAATGGTGCATTCACAAAGTTCTGCAAGTGACTTAAAATATTTTGCAATAATACAGAGTCCACAGAATGCTACATAAACATCTGCCCACTGAGTTAAAACAGGAAAACAAACAAAAAAAAATATTATCTATTTTACATTCATTTGACTGAAGCAGAGAAGCTTTGGCCCAGATAACACTGATATACATTGTGTTAGGGAAACTATGGGAGCTGGAAGAGTGAACTCCTGCTAAGAATAAAAGGCAGGGAAATGGGTACCTCCTGTGGTACCTATGCACAGACAAGTGACTAAACAAAGTCTCACCACCTACAAGAAGGTTAGTCCTCAGGACAGTGTGCAGCAGCAGTTTCACTCTCAGATTGATTCTTCAGCTGCATGAAACTGTACTGATAAAAGGACTGCTTGGGTGGGACTCATCTCCTTCAACTTTACACATCTCCAGTATAGACATTTCCATTGAGGCTTCTCTGATAAAGAAAGAGAGAAGTCAGTACTTCTGGGCTGTAGTTCATCCCATTTTGAAGTCTTATTCAGAACATGTCAGGTCAGTCCTGACTAAGAAGTGCCTGTTTTGCTCCACTGAACAAAAAGGGAGCTTAGGATGACCAGCTGAGTAGACGTCTACAGTTAGGTGAATTAATCCCTCTTTTCTCTTTCTTTCACTTTAAATGAAATGACCAAACTCATCTGCAAGTCCATGTGGATATGTAACTGCTCAGGGAATCTCAGCCTGCTGTTCCATCCTTTAAGCCTATTTCTAATAGCTCTACTCTGTAAAAAGGCATGTTTATGAATTCATCTGGATCCCCCTGTGCACGTTTGCTCAGTATCTTCTGACTCTAAACTCATACGAGCCAGAGTGATGTGAGGAGGAATGAAAAAGAAGAAATTACCCAGTTTTGGCATCTTACATGATAGAAGAGAAAGGGATTGCTGGCAAAAGCACTTTAAAGAAATAGTTACTTCTCATTTAAAGCATAGAGAATCGTGAGGTTACAATGCAGCATGGTGTTCACACTAATAGTTCAGCATTAACTTTGATGATACAAAACATGATTGAAACACAGATTAAATTAGCAAGTCAGAAATAGAATAGATATGGAAATTAATCTGATTCACACATGGCTACGTTTGTTGAAGGGGAAGAATTAGTTGCTACCATCAAGAAAGACTGAATAACTGAAAAGACGAAGACCAAATATCAACAGATGTAGTTAGCAATAATACCAAAATGAACATCGTGACTTCAAAGATACCATCATTTTTAAATCACATTTTAAAAGAAGCTCTACTTCTTGTTTCCCCAATATCACTACTGACTGTGGAGTACAGTGATCTTCCAGTCATAAACATTCATGCGCGTCACTTAGAGGAATATTTTCCAATCTATTTATAACTTGATTTGTTACTTGGCCATGGTTCCTAATCTGTCCGTCAATATTATAAGCATCTGCCCTATGCCAACGAACTAATGAGTTCATTTTCTACCATGAAGTCACGAGCCATCTATCTACATGTCATGTTCTGTACACATCAGACACTGCCCGTAACTGCATAGACAGCAAAAATAACAAAAGAAGCATGTTCCAATAATAATTATCTTTTTTGTTAATGCTAAATAGAAAACGTAAGCCATTAGTACTCACCACCAAGGCTTTAGATCTGTTACTCAGGAGTTTTTCAATGTCTCTGGCTGCAATTTCCACTAGCTGACGAGGGTTGTTGGCTTCTACAGTATACAAATGTCTGTTTTTCAAATAAATCTGCAAGAGGAAAAATGGGAAATAAATCAAAAATGGCAACAGACATTCAAAATAAGCAAAGTGACTTGACAGAACAGGCATCAAGATGTTCTCTGTTCTTATGGGAAAGCTTCAGAAAGGCTACTGCTAGGAAAATCCAAACATGCTTTGTGAAAGAAATGCTTCACCTTTTTGTCTGAGAGGTAGAAGGTGCCACTAAAAATCATTTTCACAAATCTTCCAAACTGACTGCTTCTGGTGACGGACTGCTCAACTGCTAAATGCTCAAGGAAACTGATTCCCATAGAGTGATCACAGAAAAGTAAAATGGAGACTCTTTAAAATGAAAAAAGTTGAAATAAAATAATTATTGTTGAATTTAATTCTTCCTTGAATGCTGAACAACAAACATACCATTTGAAGAAAATCACTTATCTTATGCTAATGTAATCAGTTTTGTCCCTTATTGATTTATTCATATTATAGTGTTAGTATTCATGAGGAAAAAATAAATAAGAAAAGGAGAAAAAAGGGAAAAGAAAAAAGTTTGAAATGGGGAAAAAAGGAAGGGGAAAAAAGAGGGGGAAGGAGGGGAAAGGAACTGTAATTGTGTTTCTCTTCATGAGTAAAGGTTATCTTTGGTGAGGAGCCATTAACTATTTCCAAAGCAGAATGCTTATATAAAGGAGATAATTTGATTTGTTAAACAAAGATACTACAATGAAATGCAAGCAATAGCAAGAAGCAAAGAAGAACAAATCCATTTGCCTACCTCTGTCCTACTAGAACTGAATAAAGAAAAAACACATATTTTTTTTTTTTGGGGGGGGGCGGGGAATAAACATCAAAAAAGAAGTGGATACCTTATGGCTAGATGGGCAAATGGGGAAAACTAATTTATGCAACCAACAGATGGCCTGAGTTTACTCAAGTACTCTGCCTCTCCGCAACGCTGCCTGGTGGGGGCTGTGCTGTCTCCCGGGGAGCAATTCCAGGCACAGGCAGGAGCGGGTCCAGCGCTAATGCACTGGCTGCCATCCAGCACGGGAACCGAGAAACTGCAGAGCAGACTGAGTCTACCAGCCCCGCCAGGTTTCTTGGGTTAAAGCTATGGAGACCTTAAAGAACCTCACCAAAATATGGCTCTGATGTTTGTAGCTGATGGGTATTTATCACAAATGAATTTCTGACAACTACAGTTATAGCTGCAATTTTTTGTCAGGCCTGTCTCATAAGCTGTCATAGGTTTTCATCACTTTGGAATCTCAAAACACATGTTGGGTTTTGGTTTTTTACCTTCAGAAGTACAGTCTTTCCTTTCTACCAGTAACTGAATAATTGGAATAGGCTTGGATTCTTCACAGAGCTGCAATTATCTTAAGAATTCTGTGCATCATGAGCAGAAAACCATTATGAAAGAAGATAGTTTCTAATGAACCTCCAATTATATTTTGGGTGGTTTAATGTGCTCGATTTTATATTTGAGGTGCTTGATTTTCAAAATTACCACACAGAAAGTTTATCTCAGGAATAACCCAATTTTTTTTTTTTTTTGTTTTTTTTCAGGACAGATCTTAATAGTAGAAAGGGCTTACAGGCCAATTAATAATTTTTAAAAAAAAATTCCTACAACTGGCCACTACAGAATTTCTTATATTTTTCTCTGAAACAGACAAAATTTGCACAGTTAGCAGTGGAATTCAGAGTTAAATTGAATGTAGTGAGCAGAAGAGCCCTACAGTCCTACAAGCAAGGCAAGAGTTGAAATCAGTTTTATAGATTCAAATGGTTTGAATCAGGAATGGAAATTTCAGAGAAGCATCTAAATTGGAGTGAACATCAAACCTGGCAAAACTATCAGATTTCCCATCATCAGCAAATATTCGCCCTGACCACGTACGGACCAGGCACTAGAAGATGGGCATTACCAGGTGTTTGTGTTATATTCTTTGATGAGAAAAGTAGTGCCAGATTCTTTAAACATCACTTGTGACTATGTGTGGTACCCATGCATCCAATGATACTAAACTTAGAGAATAACACTCACAAGACTTTGTAAATAGGCCAGAAAACTGTAAAATAACTTTCACTGAGGTTTTTAAATAATAAAAAGAAATTGCTTTAAAGCATGCATTTATTTTCCTTGTGAAAATATTTGGTTTGTTTTATCCAGATTTTTCCTGGTTTGTCTTTTTTTCAAATTTGTTCATGCAATTGTTTTTCATTTGCTACTCAATGGTGAAAGGAATAAGACAACTTAAATATAATCCCCTTTCATTTGGGAGTTTCAATTAGGCAAAAAAATCTTAAAATTTGGAGAAGATAATAGTTCATTGCAAAAATGCCATTTCATTGTAATTAAATTTTTCACTCAATATTTTAAACAAACATTAAGAAGGCCACAAACCAACAAAATACACAGTAGGGCCACAGGTAAGTATGCGCTCAAGTACTGCGAGTTTGGGGCAGATGGATGATAGGGATGAGTTGGAGACCACACTGACCAGCTATACAGGGGCGAGTGGTGATTCTTTGACATCTTTAAGCACTTACTGAAGCATGGTTTCTAACAGTCCTGTGATCTAACAGCCTCAGCAGAAGTTAAGGTTATGCTGCTCAGCATCCACCCAGCCATGATTTTGCACCCCACCAGCCAGAAACGCAGTACCAGTAATTCACTGGAGTTAATTTTTCACTCTAGAGCAAAGTAAGCCATACTGGTAACGATTTGAGAACCTGGATGGAAAAATTGCACTTTCATCCCTGTATCTAATCATATAGCAAACATATGGTCTTATAAACGCAAATTGGAAAGCATGCAAATTTTTCACAGACCCCATTCCTTGTTCCCATACCTCCAGGCTTGAATGGTTTGAAAGCTGCTGACTACCAAAGCGTGGTCTAGCAGGTACATTTGTAGGAAAAAAAAAAAAAGAAACATTTTCATTTTTTTTTCTTCTCCAGCAACTGTCAGAATAGTTCAATAGCCTGTATCATTTAACAAGGACATCACCACTGCAAGAGACAGGAGTCCTATTCATATTTCAACTTAAAACCTTTATAACAGGCATTGTGGGTCCTATCACTGAGAAAGCCTGTCTCTGAGGCTGGTTTCACAAGCTGTTATCAGTCAGTGATTAAAAAAAAAATAAAATTCAAACCAAACTCCCCCCAAAAATCCCCTTTGAGTTTTGCACAAGATCCCACATAGAGTTGAGTCAGTGACTCTTTCTCCTCCTCTTCGCTTTACCCCATGTCAGGGCTCGGAGCACCTATCGCCCCTGTTTCTACTGCCATTGGAAGACTGATCCCACAAGCTCCTAAACAAAAGGCTTGTGGGATTATATCAGAAATAACTCAGAACTTCACACTCTTCTTCATTTTCCTGAAGCGTGAGACCGATCTCCACTACCAAGGAACAGTGTAAGAAATATTCACTAATTATTTAAGAGGTGCGTGCATAATTTATTTGTTGCTTGTTCCTCTTTTCTTTAATTCAGTCATCGCACTGCAGCAGTTCAATGCCAGAACACGTGGGGAAATACTACACGCTTCAGGATTTGGCACCCCATGACAAACTTTTCCTCCTCCCACCCAGCAGTCAAACACAATTAACAAAAGCTCATCTCAAACAGGCATGAAGGGTCTTATCAGTGAAGGTGTGCTCATTCATCTTTCCAAATAAAATTTGGCAGTCTCCATGGCTTGTTAAGAAGAGCTAATTTCAATACGTTTTACTAAATTCCTTTAAGCCAAATGCAAGTTTTGGTTGGCTTTTAAGTCTAAAATCATTTTTATTACTTTAATCATGAGTGTTTTGCTAAAAGCTCTCCAAATTGTCAGCAAAACCCTACAAATTCTCACAGAATGAAGCCGCATGTCATGACTAAGTGAAATCTGTAAGGTCATGGAATAAAAAATACTTGAATTTTTCTCTGAATTCAATAGCCATGTACTTCTTCATTCAGGCAAAGCTGTATTAAAATTGTTTTCTAAGTGCTGAGTATTTATTCTAGTATAATGAAATGCAAGGCTTTAGGGGAGAGAACATGATGGGGGGAGTCACATTAGGATGAAACAACATAAGAAGGACAATAGTTGAATGCAGTAAAGACTGTAAAAACTGCCAACTCCTCAGCAGAACATGCCCCTCTCCACTCAGCCTTCAAGGACATATTTATACATCTCCCACAAAGAGACATCTTTGCTCTCTGTAAGATTCAAAGTCAAATATTTCTGTACAAATTGAGAGAGAATTAAAAATGCACCTTCATTGCAGGGCTCTTGCTACATTGTGGCAGGCACTGGGGCCCGCTGAAACATTGAAATTTTATTCAAATGACCCTCAGGTTTTATTACACTCAGAAAAAGTTCCTGAGCGTAATGAATTATCTGTGCTTTGGATCTGTGGTCTTGGCGCTGTTTACATAGAGTACCCAAAGAACAAGGAATAAGAATTCATGTTGAATTATTCTAAACTACAACAGAGTTCCTTTGCCTGTTTATTTATCTGTTTGTTTGAAACTGTCAGCCTCCCAATTTAAAAAAAAACAGAGCCCTTTCTTCAGGCAGTGGTAACCTGGCTGAGGGTCCAAACATGGGATATGAACATGGCAATCTCAGTTCCATCACTGAATACTTTCATTGACATAGAAGTCATGGCACACAAGATCTTCAGAAGTTCAAATCCAGAATTTCAAAAGTTAACCAAAAACACTCTATCTTTTCCTACCTTGAAATATGCTTTGGAGTAGAGAAACAAATCAACTCAACAATTCCAGTAATACCTATCTATAGAAGGTAAATATATTGATGTTATTATTTCCATACTACTTTCAAGACCACTTAGCTCAGCTAGGCCCATGGGACACCTCTGTCAACAATCAATGCTTTATAATCAGTCTAGACCAGTTGGAGATCATCATGATGATAAAACTACTGCTCAAAGATACTATTGAGGTTGGGATGCCAAATCTACCAAAACTTTGTGGCTGGTCTTCCTCCATCTTTTCTGGAAGTCACCACAACAAAATACTTAGAGTGCTTGTGAAATTTTGAGATTGGTTTTACAAGCTTATATGCCAAAGTAATTAACTTATTAAATAAATTCTTAAAAACCCTCAGAACAGAACAAAACTTATACAAAACAAAAAAATAAGGGTTTTGAAAATTAATCTCCTCCTCCCCACTCCCTGCTTTTAGAGAGGGCCACCCATGGCCAGTTCCCCCTGGCTGTTCCAAGAAGTCTCACTTTCTACAACCATGGGGCACTAATAGACCTCAATGACCATAACCTTCCTCAATGGGAACCCACGCCTGCATCCCTGCCCACAGGCTCCATTTCATCCCAGTCCTGGGCTATGGTGTAGGTATGCCTGTCTCTTGCCCTACACCCTGGATAAATCTTGGTCCTATGCCATAGTTGGCCCATCTCCTAGATGGACTGATGTATGTTAAAGCTTCTCTCCAGTCCTGTCAATTGGATGGTTGTTGAACCCTCATTGTAGCCTTGTCCCCAACCTGTCCCTGGTCTTCTTTTATGCCTGTCTGGAGGCCACAGTTGAATCCTGGACTTGGTTCATTGCTTGTCATGTCTGAGACTGCTGAGAGACCCCATTACCAGCACCAAGTTCTCTTAAAAGAGTGCAGTCAGAGCTAAAAACTCCCCTCCCTCCCTGACTCAGGTTGAAGCTACACAAAGGAAACTACATTATCTCAGCATTAACCACCTGGAACTGGAAGAACTGGAGAATGCTTTTCACAGGTGCTTGCATGTTTCTTCATGCAGCCACCCCAGATTTACTACCTGTGATCTGTGAATCTGATGCCAAGTCCAGAGCCAGCACTTCTGCAACAGACACCCCACGTGCCAGCAACCCCAGATTCCTTATTAGCTGCGGCACAGTATGTCACGAATGCAGAGAAGTAGCTTAGGTACAGAGCTGCCCTCAAAAGAGCATTCAGAGCTATGATTCTTGGGGAGCAACACACCAGGGTATTCAGGACGCTGTTGGGGTCCAGCCCAGCCAACAGGTTCAAGATAACTTGTGAAGACCCTCCAGGACGTACTGCTTTGTGTGCCACTGGACACCAAAGCTGCTCTGAACAATATATAATTCTTGGCTAAAACCAGTAAGAACTGAAGAATTATGTTTGGTTTTGCTAACGCTTAGTTGGGGACTTATGTAGCTTTGAGATTTCTAAACCTAAGGCTGGCAAGGACCCAAGTCATCTTTATAGTTACTGAAAGGAACAGGCAGTTCCAGAGTTTACTTCATTCTGATACCAGAGTATCAGGAACTACCGACCAGTCAGCCTCACCTCTATGCCTGGGAAGATCATGGAACAGATCCTCCTAGAAGCTATGCTAAGGCAAATGGAGGACAGGCAAGTGATTCAAGACAGCCAGCGTGGCTTCATCAAGGGCAAGTCCTGCCTGACCAACCTACTGGCCTTCTATGATGGAGTGACCACATCAGTGGACAAGGAAAGAGCTATGGATGTCATCTACCTGGAATTCTGTTAAAAGCCCTTTTCACGGCCCCCCACAATATCATTGTCCATAAATTGGAGAGATATGGATTTGATGGGTGGACTGTTCAGTGGATGAGGAACTGGCTGGATGGTCAATGGCTCAATGTCCACACGGAGACTAGTGACAAGTGGTGTCCCTCAGGGGTACATATTGGGACCAGTACTGTTCAATATCTTCTTCAGTGACATAGACAGCGAGATGGAGTGCACCCTCACCAAGCTGAGTGGTGTGGCTGACATGCCTGAAGGATAGGATGTCAACCAGAAGGACCTGTACAGGCTCAAGAAGTGAGCCTGTGTGAACCTCATAAGGTACAGCAAGTGCAGGGTCCTGCATCTGGGTTGGGGCAACCCCCGGTGTCAATACAGGCTGGGGGTGAAGGGATTGAGAGTATCCCTGCCAGGAAGGACTTGGGAGTACTGGTGGATTAAAAGCTGGACATGAGCTGGCAATGTGCCCTTGCAGCCCATAAGGCCAATCATATTCTTGGCTGCATCAAAAAGAAGCATAGCCAGCAGGTCAAGGGAGGTGATTCTGCCCCTCTACTACACTCTGGTGAGACCAGAGTACTGCCTCCAGCTTTAGAGCCCTCACTCAACACAGCAAAGACATGGACCTATTGGAGCAGGTCCAGATGAGGGCCACAAAAAATGCCAGAGGGGTGGAATACCTCTCCTATGAGGACAGGCTGAGTAAGTTGAGGTTGTTCAGCCTGGAGATGAGAAGGCTCTGGGGAGACTTTATTATGTCCTTTCACTACTTAAAGGGGATCTACAGGAAAGACGGGGACAAACTTTTTAGGAGGGCCTGTTGCAATAGGACCAGGCCTGTTGCAATAGGGCCAGGCTTTAAACTAAAATTGGGCAGATTTAGACCAGAAAAAGGAAGAATTATTTTAAAATGAAGGTGACGAAACACTGGCACGGGCTGCCCAGAGAGGTGATAGATGTGCCATCCCTGGAAACATTCAAGGTCAGGTTGGGTGGGGCTCTGAGCAACCTGATCTAGTTGAAGATGTCCCTGATCATTGCAGGAGGAGTGGGACTAGATGACCTTTAAAGGTCCCTTCCAGCCTATACTGTTCTATGATTCTATGATTTCTATTCACTTTTATCTAGACTAAAGAGAGCTGCCTTACAATTCTTGATTGAAGTAAAATGTAAAAAACAAGCAAACAAACAAAATGAAAACAACATATCAGAATATTAAATAAAAATGTAGCTAATGGGATAACTTAAAGGATTCTTAATTTATACATGCACTTCAACTTGGTCCAGGTTGTTGCTGAGCTCTGAGCTCATTCACTGCTCTCCATTCTCCTTTTTTCCAACCAAAAGAAAATCATACAGACTGAGCCAAAAAAAAATATAATTAGTATTTCATCCTGGGGAGGAAAGAATCATCTAGCTTGAGAACACAGAACTACACTGCTTACTGAAATTTTGGGTAATGTTAAAATTTTCAAAATAAATATTTTGACAAAATGATATCAACAATATTCCACATTTTAGAGAATTACAAACAGTTTCAGTTTTAATAACTTTATTTAGCTAACAAAATATCACCTAATAACACTCAAATATTCACTAATTTTATTTTTTGGCTTTATGAGTGCCATGAAGTTACATGTTATGTCCTCATTTACGTGAAAAAAAGTGGAGGAGGGGGACTGATTGACAGAAGAGATCTGGGCAGCAGAAAAAGTCAGAAAACAGAAATAACCACTCCAGTCATGTGAGTGATTATTATTGCTAACCTTTTATTACTGTAGTTTTTTTCTTTTAACTCAAATATTTAGTAGTCACAAACAACTATATAATCTGCCCAGGGGGAGCAATTTCTATCTTCTTACTACCATATCCCATTTCCAAAGTTATACTAATACTTTCTATTTCTAATACATGCCAGAGATTTTTTTTTCGTCACAAGACATTTCTTTTCTTTGAATCACAAGCGATCCAATGTGGAACACGTTGAAAAATGCTCCTTCCCAAGGAGCATTCTGTAGGTTCAAAGAAATCAGTCTGGGTATTTTAAATATGTCTTACTCTCTGCTATATATAATGTACAAATAAGATTACAGCTGCTCCTTAGCAACTCACAGATGCCTTCATTCTTGAAATTCATGGCAACAACACAAAGGAAAAAACCACCCCAATAGTTACTGTATCTGTTGCTTTTCAGACTCACTTGCTTGATCACTGACTGCTGTAAAGATCCGTGGTGACAAGTGACCAGGCAGCTGACGTTTGGAAAACCGTAATGTATCATAGTAGTGATGTGCACATTAAGAGAAAATTTATCAGACCGAGTTCATTCTTAAGTAATACATTCAGGCTGAATTCTGCAAGATGTTGGGAACACTTAGTTAACAGCACAGAGAGTATAAGTAGTGCCAGAGTCAATTGGCCCACTCAGGTGCCTACTCAAAGGAAAGGAGATAATCAGGGATACTTTGTAGGATGGAATCATCAGACACTTTTGACTGTTGATAATTAACAAAGTAGTCTAGAGGACTTTAAAATTAAAAAGTAATTTTTGTAATCACCACTTTGTATTCAAACCATCACAAAACATAAGTTCAGCTTTGTACCTCTGCTACTGTACAAACAACAAAAGCAGATTTAAAAATACCCCTTTGTTAAGAAAAGTGTATTTAAAAACATTCAATTTTATTTCATACAATACACTAATACAGTATTAAATAACAAGACTACATCATTTATTGGTTTCACAGCAGTTTTAGCTCAGGCTTTTAGCTGAGACTGAATGAGAACTCAAAAATCCCAACTCGTGATGAGTACAATATGTACAAGTGAATCTTTCTTGTAACAGAAGAAGAACAATAGGAAGAAAGTGTTTCTTCTGCATTTCTGGCATATTTTGAGGCGGGCACTTATGTAATTTTTTAAACTCACTTATTCATAGCAAATTTTGTGCCGCCTCACATGCTCTTAATGCAATTTAACACCTACTGACTCTCTCCCAAAGGTAATTTTAAGTCATGGGGAACTAGCAGAGTCTTTTCGGTGTTTTACTAATCACAGGACTTGGAAACTGATTAGCTATAATGTTCAGGGGTTTGTTGGTTTTGGTGCATGTTTTTTTTCAATGGAAAATCTTTGATTTGCTCTCAGTTTCTACAAAAACTGTCTGAAAATAAGCACCAATAGGACAGCGTTAAAGCTAATGGAAAGTTATAAATGAACCAAGGACAGTGCTCTGCTCAAAGATTATCCTGATAGTCAAATAGTAATTAAAACTACAGTAATATTAGGCCACCCCTTCCCTTGAGCCTGAGCAAGCTTTTTTAATGCAGCCACCTATTCTTAGTGACTTACAGCTGATTTTGCTTGCTGGAAGTAGGAACTCCTCAAAATGCCAGTTTATTGCTAAGGGAACAGAGGGAGAGTAGCATCTGCAAATAATAAATGAGGCTCCCTGTGTTTTGACAATCTCTTAATTTCCATTTGGATTACAAAGAGAACTTGCAGATGTGTCTTCAAATTTCCCAGTTTGCATTTCTAAAAGTGATTTAATTTTCCTGACATCTCAACATTGGTTAGCAATGTGTGAACTCAACAGAATTCAGTTTGGAGGATTCTATTTTTAATGCCTGCAGCTTTGGTATTTGGTTGCACATAGAACACAGCAGTGGCAGTGGTACATCCCAAATGGGACATCTCTTTATAAATACTGTATTACCAAAAAAACCTGTTACTGTATTTTGGGAATCTCTAACCAGTCTAATGCATCTCATACATTATTTTAGTTCTGGTAAATGGACTCCAGCCTCTCAATGAATACCTGAAATGCCCATGTTTCATTGTACCAACCCTTTCATAATTCCATTCTAAAAGTAATACTGACAATAATTCTTTCACTAGACCCCACTCAGAGACCAAACTGGTGTCCTCACCTTAGGGATGAAGCAAAAGACACGAATGTAAATAGTCTACAATAGCCAATTTATGCTTAGAAAGAATTAGAACTTTTCAGAGCATTGGCCTCATTAATCAAGTCCCACTTTCTGATAAACTATTTTATTACACATTTCTGAAAATATTTAAAAAAAAATACAGAGCTGCTTTCAGGTTTTTCTCCTTCTGTTCCTTAGAAAAACAACATAACAAAGTGCATTTTCACATAAAAGTGCATTTGCAGACCTACTAGCACCACTCATTTGATGCTAAAAAAAGTGATTTAGTCTTTTGTTCCATTGAGAACAACAAAAAGAGACAAAGGAGAAAAAACAGGATACAATATTTTTCTGACTTGAGATCAGCCACAGTGAATCTCACTGGGTGGCAAAATTTATTCATTGAATATGAAAGTTTCCTTAATTCCTGTATTTGACTCATTTAAGCACTTGCTTTCCTTTCTTAAAGCACTGGAAAGTACACCCAGGGCACAGACAGCAGCTTTATAGTTATGCAAGTTGTGGCTACAAGTGTTGTGTTATTAGTAATGTTTTACATTTTCAGGGCTGAAGGAACCAATATACTAATATTTTATAGGTCAGAAGTAAAAAGTCTCTAAAAATTTAGGGTCAAAATAGTGAAAAACTCATCAGAATCTGTAGCGATCAGAACATCCAAATGAAATTCAGACTTAAAACGTCCACAGACAAGACCTCCAGAGAAATGTAACCCAAATGTATTTATTGGGGTTGTTATTCTTAAAATCAAACCAGCTTTTTAATAAAAAAAATCAAGTTCTCACATTTCTTCTTTATATTTTTCTTAATCATAAACCTCTCCACTACTACAACCTTAAAAAGGGTGAACCTAAGATATTCTGGAACGTGGCCATATATACCCTAGGTCCATCTGGTAGTTCATCAGAGAATAGCGTGAGATACAAAGCTCTTTGCCTTTGGCTAAAGCCTATTAAAACTGAATCCAACCTGATAAACATAGTATTAAAAAAATCTGGTAAAAATAAATGGTAATTTCAATTCTATGGATCAGCTTAATTTTTTAAATAAGTAATATCAAATTTATATAAAGCCTTTGTTAACTTATCCCTTTAACATTATGATTTTTAAATAAACAGCCACATAAATATCCTGCTACTCATAGAGAAAAATAGGAAGAATGAAAAAGTATACTGTTATCTTGTCTGTCAAATGGTCTTTTGAAGCAGGAATTTCAGATGCCTATGACAGTAGGGAAAACTCATGCAGATACAAGTTTTACATTAAGTTCAAGTAAGCTGCTAAAGCCTCCCCCTTGCAAAGACCTCCGTACAGGTAATGAGGAGAACAAGGCAAGCTACATATGACATCTTCTGTAGGTAGTAAGTTAATAAATTAGTGACATGCCATTATCGGTAAAGTCTCTAGAACACAACACTATCTTAGCTAAAATCTGCAATGAGTCCAACAGAAAATTACCCTGAGGTTATAATTCCTTCTGGCAGAAGGAAGCTTTCCTGAACATCCCTGCTCCAGGGCAGTTCAAATCAGAGACCAGTCTCTCTTACAAGTCACTCATCTCAGTGAAACTCTGGAGGCTGATCCAAGACCTGAAAAGCTGGAAGCATGGACTGGGGATCTGCTGCCAATCTGAGCGCTTCAGCAGACTTGCACCATCTGTGCATTAGGCACATAGACCTCACACTGAGCAATGGATGAAATGTGCTCAGGCAGAACCTCGGCTGGGTGTTCAGCAAGAAAGAGCTAATTATTATAAAACAGCATTCAAGAGATAAAATAAATAATAAAAAAAAAATCTAACAGTTGCTGATGGACTGGTTCTGTGAATGAAACTCATCATCATATATCAAATATCCTTTTGTAGCACTCTTTCATTTTGGAGGAAGAAATGGTATTTCTATCTCAGTATGAATATCATTTAAAGGCCAAGTCAGTCTATATGGGTTCACTCTACAGCTCCTGGGACTGCAATAACAGCATGCCTTATGAACATCATGCATGGATTGTTTTTCCAGCGATGTATCAAAAAGGAAACAGATTCAGAGACTAGATTTCCTTGGAACTGCGTCTCTATCTGCTGTTCCGTTCAATTATGCCATTGCTTGAAAGGTTGAATGTTACAAGATGGCATTTTTTTGCCTTAGCAGTCAGAGCGAAGCTCCAGTGTTTGTCACGTCAAAGGTCTTAGCATGGACCCATATTTTTAATACGCTGTTTATGTAAAAGAGGATTCTCTTCAATCAGTTTGGAACAGACAAGCTCGTGCATTGCTATAAGGCATGTTCTCTGCTCCGAGGTCTTCCTTTCTGGGTACTGCAGTGATCCCTCCTTCCTCTCTTCTGTCCCTAGAGGTATTTTAGGAGCTGGAAATCAGAAGCATACTTGTTGTAGTTTATTAGATTAAAAGAGCTGTCAATTAGCTTAGTCATGGGCCTTTGCTGTGAAAGGTCTATGTAAAAACGGAAGTTGAGCATATTTCCATAAAAAGGGAATATGTATTTCCTTAATTCTGTAGTTCAGTAGGCTCTTCACGTATTTTTTACTGCATGCTGAGGTGACTATGCATAGGTATAGAATGTGACTTTTAACTTTGTGTGCAGCTTTTTGTCTTTACTAAGACAAAATGCCTACCACTAAATTAAGCTACTGAAATCTGATACACCCTCAATATTTATTTTGCTACATGGATTTTAAAATTCTATTAAGCTGCTCTCTATTCCTTCTTATTTTTCTCTAGAAGTCTATTTGCTCTGTAGAAACTGCACATCATTTACACCAGAGCAGATTCATAATGCCTGACAGCACAGAGAGTTCATGAGTAAGACAAAGTTCCGTGAACCTTTTTAAGTTGAAAGGACAATTACATGACTGGGTTGGTTTTTTTAAAAAAAAACAACAATAGTTATAACTTGAAAGGGCATATACTAAACTGTGTCTTTGTTGAGAGACATTTAAAGAAGCACATTGGACATCTTGTGCCTCCTTAACAAAGATTTTCCTGTGTATCCTGTATTCCTGCTTTCATGTCTCAAGTTGTTGTATATGGAACACCTTCTTATAAACATTCCCTTTGCTCTCCTAGAGACAAAAAAATCTGTTATAGAAAGGACGCAACAATACTCTTTTCAGCTGGGCAACTACAGCAGCAGTAAGATAAAGCCACAGCCTCTATTTCTTGTGTAAAAATGTTTGTTTGGGTTTTATTCAAAGTACTTTTTACCTGCTTAAATTGTAAATTAAATGTTGTTACGCATGATTCTTAGCAAATGTAAATCAGTATAATTCACTGATGTCAGGAGAGCTCTGCCAGTTTTCGACCAGCTGAGTATTTCGGCATATTGAATCCTGACTTCCTGCCTTGTTGAAGCAATCTTTGCATTACTGTAATGAGGATAATAAATTGGTATTAAATCCAAGCTGGTCTTCTCCAGATCTCACCTAAACCCTAATAATGTCAAAAAAAAAAAAATTGGAATTTAAAAATGTACTTTAAAATTATTTTGGATCTAGAGTTAAAGCTCTAAATGGAAAAATTAAAATCTGAGCTCAATTCTTGTTTGGACCAGGATTCTCTCTTCATAGAAAATATCAATTAGTGAGTAAACACTTCTATAAGTTAAAGATCATGTTTACTCTGTGCTTTGTTTACCTCAACTTTAGTAAAGCTTTTGACACTTTTTCCCACAGCATTCTGCTGGAGACACTGGCTGCTCATGGCTCGGATGGATGTACGCCTCGCTGGGTTAAAACCTGGCTGGATCACTGGGCCCAAAGAGTGGTGGTGAACGGAGTTAAATCTAGTTGGTGGCCGGTCACAAATTGTGTTCCCCAGGGCTTAGTACTGGGGCCAGTTCTGTTTAATGTTTTTATCAATGATTTGGATGAGGGGATCAAGTGCACCCTCAGTAAGTTTGCAGACAACACCAAGTTGGGTGGGAGTGTCGACCTGCTAGAGGGTAGGAAGGCACTTCAGAGGGATCTGGGCAGGCTGGATTGATGGGCCATGGACATTGGTATGAGGTTCAACAAGGCCAAGTGCAGGGTCCTGTGCTTCAGTCACAACCACCATATATTTTCTCTTTTTTAACACTATGTGGACTATTCATGAGCATATTATCATGTATCCTTGCTATATAGATATTTTCAAAAATTGTGATTAATGAAAGTTGCAATGGTTTACAATGGCTTTATTACATGTGCAAAAGTAAGAGGAAGAGTGTTTAGTCACTAGGACAAGATTGTGATTCCAAGTTATGGTAAGAAATTTGTCAATGAACAAAGAAAAGGGAACTCTCCTCTGATGAGACTCCTGTCCTTAAACATGATTCTATTAAATTGAGTACACATTGAATGTAAGCACCTTAAGGAAAAACATGCTCTCCTTGTTTATCTACATCCACACTGCAGAATAAATCAGACTTATAAGTCAGTACTCATCTCAAAAGGTCCGCTATTCACGTAACAAGTCCCGCACTTATGTTTAATGGTGATTTACATTTGATTTTTTTATTCCTTTGGAAGTACATATTACACTTTGGTTTACTTTCTTTCTGGTCAAAAGATTTCCCAAGCTAAAATCAAATTAATTGAGAGTTCAGGTAGTGCTTCTATGTCTCTCCATGATGGCCAGAAGAAAATATTTCACAGTTCTCCAGAAGAGACCATTGTGCAGTATCATTTTCTGCAGCAAGAAGAACCAGAGACATCCAACGCATGTTCAAGCAGAAGACCCAGAGACATCCAATGCATATTCAAGCATGTACACTGATGAACCCTGAGACATCCTGAACATGCTATGGAAACACCATAAACTTGTATGGCACAGCAGCTAATTCAAAAAGCCCTCGTTTTTGAAGAACTACTTCGCTCCTGCTGAGAACATAGTAATTGTGCTACTTTTAGAGCTATCTTGGACACTTTAGAGTTCTTCATTGAAGACTCAACTGTATGAGGTACATACAGATTGTAACTTCAGCTGAATTGGTGGGACTTCTTTCCCTGAGTCCAGGGAGGTGTTGACCACGCTGTTGACAGGTTATTACCTTTTATACGTTCTTGCTATGAGCTTTAACCTCATTACTTGGCCAAATTAATATTGATTTTCCCTAGAACAAATAAAGACATTTATCCTATCAAAAATCTGTCTGGCCAAAGTACGACTTTCCAACTCTAGACACTGGTACTACAGCTGTTCACAGAAAGTCACGCCTACTGTTTTATGATAGGAGCGCTCTGTTCCTTCTTTTTGTATTAATCATTTTGCTTTTGGAGGGAGGAGGGACAGAAAAAAACCAACCAAATGTATTTATTTTTTGAAGTTTTCCAAAAACATAAACAGTACAGACTTGGCCTAAACAATTCTGGAGTTAGAAGAAGCAATAATCCGAAACAGAGCTGAAAATTCACTCTGACTGTTAAGTATTTTTAAAGCTTGAGCAACCAAAGGCAAGTTCTGTAAATAAAAGTGACAGGCGTGCAAGCATGCTGTTTTTAATGTCTTGTAATCTCCATTTTCCAAAAGTGTGGTTCATTATAGAAGAGATCTGACTAACTGTTAATAGGCAGCAAGCAGAAAAAAAAAGGATGCCATTCAAAAACGGGAAAGTGACAATAGCCTGTAAACAAGAAAACAGAGGGAGAGACTTCATGCCTCGCACCTCGCAGGGCTTTCCATTCTCCCTTGCAGGGAAGAGAGCTAATTAAAACCTTGTGGTTAGAGAAAGACATCATGCAATTTAGGTCAAACAGCTTTGATATGGAGAGATGTTTTACATGGAAACATCCCCCTTTCATGCTTTTAATCCTAGGATTACAAGCACATATTGACCACCTTCTGGATACCCTCTGAGATAACATATTATTTGCTTAAAGTATGCTCTAAATTTTGGTTTTCAAAAAGTAACTTACCCACAGTATTCACAGACTAATGTTTTTCTTCAGTGTGAATGTCACTGTGGTATACTTTAAGTGTAGCTGGTAGCATTACGTATTCTAATGTTTGCCCAGCAGTTCTCATTATAAGACTGTTTTAGCAGCTTGTAAGTGTGCTGAATATTAACTACATAAACTAACATTTTCCTCAGGGAAAAAAAAAGTGACAGCATCAATCTCTTGGCTTTTCATTATCTATTTTACTATGTGGTCTTTGCATGAAAATGCCAGGTGAAATGGTTGAAATATTAACTCATTGTTTTGTGCAAGTTAGAATCCTCTGTAACTCATTTCCCTTTGAAATATCCTACTGCCCCTGTGCTATATATGAAAAACTCAAGATGTGTTCAAAGATACACTTTTACTCCTAGGTGTTTAACAAATTTCAGCCTGAAAAGCACCTGCAGGTGACTGCAGAGATTTTATCAGCTAAAACTCTGAGAACCTACACAGAGGTGCATTCCAAACCAGAGAGCATCACTCCTAGAGAACATCACACCTCTGCATCTAAAGCACAGACTTACTGTGGTCTCTTAGCTGACCTCTACACCTTTGTGCTCTAAGCAGTGGGAGAAAGAGGAGATGAAAATTTAATGAAGAACAAAGGGCATAAGATTGGGATATGGAAGTAGGAGATAACAGATTGAAAAATGACAGGCAAAGAGTAAGGAGAGAAGAGACTGGAAGGGACGCAGAAATAGAAAAAGCATACAGGAGAAAACTACAGGTCTGGGACTGAGAACTAGTAATGGAGCGAAATGTGACAACTGGGAAGGAAAATACCTGTGGAAGAGAAGAAATGCAATAGGAGTATTGGGGACAGGCTGGACACACACCTGGACAGAATGTTTGGGAAATGCTAAGGCAAAATAAAGAGTACAGAGAGAGGTGCTACACTGGAAAATGCTGAGGAGAGAGATCCTAAAATAGGGATAAGAGGTCAATGTAAGGGAGAAAGGCAGACTGGCTGGGCAGCAACAGTAGAAACTGAGACAGAAGCATAGAATATGTTGAGGAGAGATGAAAGCTCACACAGAACCTCAGGAGTGGAATGGAATGGAATGGAATGGAATGGAATGGAATGGAATGGAATGGAATGGAATGGAATGGAAAGTCCAGTAGTGGATCAGAAGTATGATGTTGAATGAGGACATGGTAGGGAAAAAGAGACACCACAAATGCAGATGAGAACAGATCACACATAACCCAGATGAGAAAACGGGCCCTCCCTCCTCTTAGCAGGAACTCCTCACCAAAATCTGGAGAGAGAGAGACGTGATTGCAAGCCTTGTTGTCTCTGTCATCAGATATGTATGAAATCCACCTACAAAAGCTCCCATTGGGGTAAACCTTACAGTTCCTCAGAAAGCTCACATGATAGATATTTCTGTGTTGTGGAGATCCAATGCTGGAAACCCATGTGTGTATCATTCTAATGCTTTGTGTTAGGATTTCAAGATTTTGATTTCAGTTTGGGGTTTTCTAAGATTTAAAAATGCATCTAAAGCATCTGCCTTAAATTGTGCTGCAGTATGAAGCACTCAAATATTAGGAAAGACCACAACTAAAATAATCTCTGCAATCCTCATTTATGTTCCTCAGATAAATGCAGTGACACAGCCCTTCCTTCTATAGGACAGTGGTGATCTCATCTAAACTGAAGCTTCCAAAACGTAAATGTGGACATCTGAGCTAATCATCTATCCTCCTTTTATAGTCGGTAAGGAGAAAATGTCCTTCTGGGGAAGGATACACAAAACATGGATGTCTGGGTAAAAAGTCATTAAGGACAGAGGAATACACTAACATACAGTGTTAAATCTGAGCAACTTCACACCTGATTTTTCTGTGTTTTTCTTAATGGCTTTGAAACACAGCTACTATTTATTTCATGGGCCATTTGGGGAGATTATGACTTCTGAAAACCACATCTTAGAGCTTCATGTTCAGCTCCCCAGCACCAAGCGGTTTTGCTGGCTGACAGAATAACTTCTTTTCCAGATGTAACAGCAAAATTTCCTTCCATTCTACGTCAACCCAGAGATTCATCAGTTCAGAGAAGGAGCAATGGGATTCATGCAGGGATGGGGAGAGGGAAATGTATGATCATGTGGTTACATACTGGATCATGATGTATACAGACCAAGTTGTATAGGCAGTGTAATCCTTACATTTTCTGAATTGTGACTTCATTTTTCTGTTATCTCAGATGTGTTTTTACCTTTTATGAATGGAAAATAGCACAGAAGTTTCTTCTCAGTGACAGAAGAATTGTAAATTCTTCCTCAAAACACACTGTGGGTTAAATTTGAACACCTGAATAAAAGCAGTTTTCATTCTCATCTACATTTTTTCTAACGAAAAGCTGCCTCATTTCAAGAAATATGTGTCAGAAAAATAGTCTCTTTTGTTAATAGAGAGCAGAATTTTCCACTGCTGTGAATGGTTGCTTCCTGGATACCATATTTGACAAACATATAGCATAAAAGCACTTGCTTCAGGTGGAAGTGTTGCAACAATGGTAAGCCTTATGTCTGATACTGCAAATCTGATTAAATATTAGCAGTGAACGAGTGCTGCAATATTAAGAGAGTGAATTGATGGATGCCTGTGTTATCCGTTTCTCTCTCAGTAAGCACTGCAGTGTTTAATTCCCCAAAATCTTTTTAGTACATTGGGATGAAACGATCGTTAACACCTAGATGACGCACACTATTCACTTTAATTTCTAGTTATTGCAGTCTAAGGTGTGTCTTCTTACTCACCGCAGCAAGCTGGTCCACTCCGCTTGCAGTTCGTGCTAATGTTACGAGATCTTCTTGCATCTTGTCTACCCATGATTTTATCCTACAGAAACCAAAATGAAAAGAGAGACATCCAATCAGATCACTAGCAAATGGAACCTGCATGCAATTACATTAAAAGGAAGAAATGCCTGAATATATTGATAAATATGTTGATAAAATTGAATGCATGTACAAAACTTGTCTTCAGTTGCTAAAAAATAATAAGCTTTGTAATGGACCAAAATCTTCAAGCAACATCCTGATTGTGTTCTCCACTCCCCAGCCTTCATGACCTGATTCTTCTCATACAGTTTTCTCTGGTGGCCACCACATGAAGCCAGCTGTAAACCAAGCAGTCTATCGTGTCTATTACCAGCTGTAGCAGAGATCACTACAGAGCTGGTTCACCGTCTGCCAGGACAACTTGCCTCACCCGCGGCTCCCTCCCAGCACCGCCTCTCCTGAGAGCTTTGAGGTCCCTCTCCCAACAGATAGCACAAGCAGAGAAAAACTGGGAGCAGGCTGACAAACCAGAATAAATCTTCTGCTCTGTAGCCACTCTCTGGACACGCCAAGGAAGCAGCAGTGGGACAGACAGCAATGGGCATAGGTGGCATGAGCTGTTTTGGCAACCCACATCTGCTCCTGGCTGCTGTTTTTCACCAAGGAACAGGCAGCGATTTGCCGCTGTGCATGTTTGGCTGCCTGTGCCCAGTAATCCTGACTCTTTAGAAAAGTATTGGAACCAGTACAGCTCTTATGTTTCTGTGCCATGTCACGTCTTGTAGCAGGAAAGGAGCTATGGTACGAGTTTATTTCAGTGAGGTCCATGTTCAGAAGAAGATTTGTGTCGCTTGCCTAGCCAGAAAGTTTGATCTCCAACTCATCTATCCCTGTCATTATCATAGCTCCCTGCTCTGAGACCTGGAACAGACACACATATTTGTCCTAGCCATTTCCTAGCCTTAATCTGATACCCAAGGAATGACTGCTTAGATTATTCATGAAAGTAGTAAAGACAGGGAAAAGAGACACTACATTTTTGCTGCAATATGGAAAATTTGGAAGACTAAGAACATGGAGGACTAATTTTATTCCTTCTTTCTATGGTCATTAAAATATTTTTTGTTAAACCATAATCAATATCTTAAAAGGGCACAATCTCTACCATGGAATTGCAATGTGGTTACTTTTATTAAAGGACCCTTCCTCATGCGTTTGTGAAAAGTGATTAGTCATTCAGGCACAAAAGAAGGCCAGGTTGGAAGGGCTTTGAGCAACCTGGTCAAGCAGGTGGTGTCCCTGTCCATAGCAGTGGGGTTGGAACTAGATGGTCTTTAAAGTTCCTTACAACTCTAACCATTCTATGACTCTATGATTTAGGGCTATGACATCTAACATGAAGGACCTTCTGGAAGCCCAAAATAACATATGCACAGATAGGAATGGGAACTACCTGGACAGGAAGCTACTGAGTTTTACAGAAATGCCAGATTTAGGAAAAATTCCCTCTTCCCCAATCAATACACTGTCTCATGAATCCTATATGAATACTATTTCCCACAAGCAGAATATTCGGACACAGTAAGCAAGAACTTTTGAAAGTTTAGCTCAAAGTGTCTTTGAGGTCTTAAAAAAAACCCTGTAGCAGAAGTTGAACTAGTAAGTTGTAACCATGGTTTCTCATTAACCATAGCTTCTGCTCGTGAAACTACTGTTTTCATCCTCCCTTCAGCCCCTGGCCTGGCTTGTTTGACACTCTCATCTATTGTGTCGTATCTTGATTTTTCCCTTCCAAATCTCTGGATAAAGAACAGTGATTTCACTCTGTCTGTACAGCACTTCCATTATTTCTTCACTGAATTCCGGGTGTTTCAGACATATAAAAATTACATCTAAAACCACTCTAGATTAAAAAACAAAAAAGGTCATGGAAAAGTTTTTGACTACAATTATTTCATTACTTTCATTCATCATTGAGGAATTTTAATTGATCTGGTTCCCAGGGCTAGAAGCTTTCAGTAGACTGTCTACCCTTTAAAATCTTCTCAGTACACTCCACAAAGACTGACTACTAGTCCAGATGGCAGAATGCTTACTTATAATTCCAAAATTTTGGGAAGAAGACTATATTGATTGAATAACTACGTATGCCAGACCAATAATTCAAGCAGAGACCTTATCACACAATTTGTGATCATCTAGATTCCCATGAACAATTTTTTTAGCTTGCTGATATTTTTTCTGAGTTGGACCAAGCTTTAAAAAACTCTTTTAAAAGAGTGTAAAATCAATGTTCTAAATAAAATAGTTCTAAAGTACTGATGGGAGGTGTTTTACTGTATAACTGGATTCTCCATGAGGAAAAAGGATGCATAGAAAATTGTGAAACATGGACTGTAAAAAATGCTTAGTGGCCTAAACCCCTTGGCACTTCAGAAGGACTGATGGGTACTAGAAGAGTTATTAAGAATTCAGTCATCTTATAGATGATTAGTAAAAAAGTGCTAATAAATTAGTAAGAGTCAACCTCTTCACTAGCAATAGAGCTTTTTAATGGGAAACTATAGGAGTGTGTATTGGAAGCAGGGCTTGAGCAAGTGTCTTCAATGGAAATCTTACTGATATGTCTTTTCCAGAGGTACCACTTCCATGTTGTGGCATGAAAAGAGAATTTACCTCAAAATGGGCCTACCTCTTAACTTGATATAACCCCCACTCTCTTCACAAATCCTGAGAAAGTCAGGGAGCGATAGCAGAATGAGTAAAAAGACTGAAGACTCCATGAGAATGTCCTCCAGTGTCCCACCAGAACTCTCTCCTGCAGGGCTTAGCATCATATTAAACACTTACAAAACAAAGCGTGCTATAGGAAAGACCTCCAGATGGACACGATATTTTAACAGGGGTCCAAAGGCTCCCTATATCCACTGCAACTGAGCAGCCCTCTCTCTAGACTTTTCTTTACACTTCTTACCCTTTGTGTGATTTGATCAATCTTCAGGCTATTTTGCCATTCTTTGGTGAATGTTTGCTGCACCATTTGAGTCACTTTGCTACCTATCTGCAAGCCAAATAACAAGTAGACTCCTTCAGGTTAGTGTTGATGCTTTTCCATGGAGGTTCAACAGAGGCTAAAAGTGCCACAGGTCAACAGAGTCATGGTCTGTATTTGTTTTCTCCTTTTGCATGATATCACCAAGAGTATAGAATCATGGAATCATAGAATTGCCTAGGTTGGAAGGGACTTTCAAGATCATCTACTCCAACCATCAACCTAACGCTGACAAAAACCACCACTAAACCATATCCCTAAACAGTATCTGTCTTTTGAATACCTCCAGGGATAGTGCCTCAACCACTTCCCTGGGCAACCTGTTCCAATGCTTAATAACCCTTTCAGTGTAAAAATTTTTCCTAATATCCAATCTGAACCTCCCCTGGTACAACTTGAGGCCATTTCCTCTTGTCCTATTGCCTGTGACTTGGGAGAAGAGACCGACCCCCCACCTCCCTACAACCTCCTTTCAGGTAGTTGTAGAGAGCGAAAACATTTCCCCTCAGTCTCCTCTTCCCCAGACTGAACAACCCCAGCTCCCTCAGCCGCTCCTCATAAGACTTGTTCTCCAGATCCCTCACCAGATTTGTTGCCCTTCTCTGGACACAGTCCAGCACCTCAATGTCTTTTTTGTAGTGAGGGGCCCAAAACTGGACACGGTACTCAAGGTGGGGTCTCCCCAGTGCTGAGTACAGGGAGACGATCACTTCCTTAGTCCTACTTACCACACTGTTCCTGGTATGGGCCAGGGTGCTGTTGGCCTTCTTGGCCACCTGGGCACACTGCTGGCTCGTATGCAGCCAGCTGTCGACCAAAACAGAGTACTCTTACTGCCTTATTTCTTTGCTCGTTCACATCCTACATCTCTAAAATCACCACATGAAAGTGATGTATATTGGGATTTAGGGACCAATTACATTTTCATTGACTATTACAATTGATTCCATCATTGGTTTAATGTTCCCAAACCTTTCCTTCTATACTTTGCTTTCCAAAATCTCATGTAGAATAAATTAACTTTCTGGTTTAAATCTCCACAAAGTCCTTATATTATATAAACATTTAGTTCTGTATAGGAATCAGTGTATTAAAAATCACCTCTTACAGCGTATTATGTTTACCATGGCTTTAAGCCCATCGTGTGCATTTTTGAGAACCGTACCAACTCATAAGCACAAGTATGAACAAAACCAAAAAAACACTATCATCTTCCATTTCTGAAAGGTTTCTATTTTTCTCCGTGAAAGAATGAGGTATATGAAAGGTGAAAAAGTGAAACCCATTACCCAAAAGTGTTTTCAAAAGCATAAAATAAATAATTGAACACACTGAGATTTTTTTATGATCCATTTCCATTATAAAAATTCTGCGTGTTATTTCTAAGAGAAGTTGATAGAAAAAATCAGGGAGGATTGATTTTTAAATTGACTTTTTTCATTTCCCACTGCTTCGTATTTTTACTGGATATATTTCTCCCTGTCCTAAAAGGAAACTGGAATAGTGAGAAGATACATTAGTTAGTTAGTTAAACTTGAAATTTTGGAAGAAATTACCCTTAAAAGCATGAATTACTTATTACTACCTTTACTTGTAAATGAAATATGGATCATTTTCCTCTTTAACTCGCAAAAATATCCTTGACTTTTCAATAAATACTTCTAAATATTGTCCAAAATTCCTGACTCCACACAATTAGCCCTCACCTTGCCTTTTGAAGTTAGTCACCTAGACTAGTTTTTGTTTTCTTTTTTTCTTTTCTTTTCTCTTTTTTTTCAATTCACACTTAAACTAGACTTCTGCTTCAGTCAATGAAAAAAGGCATCTCCAAAGATGACCCATTCTATCTTCAGCCAAGTGAGCTGAACTATTTCCTACTTTGCCCCCAGACAATTTTTGTTCCTAGTCCATGTTCTCCAGCTTAGCTCAGCTACATACTTGACTTTCAGGCAGGTTAGGGTAGACAATAGCTGTTTCTAAACTGGAATAGGAAGAAATCCACCTTCATTCTAATTTAATGACCAATTCACTCCCCAGCTATAGCTTAAATGTAAATAATAATTCTTCTTCCAGTACTGACTGTATATTTACCTTAAAAGATTATCTTATTGCCTATTAGACCTTCTGTAGTGGAGACTGTCCTTTCCTTACTTGTCTGTATAGCAGCTAGTACAGCAGGGACCAACATAATAAAAAGTAATAACTTAGGACTTAGAAAGGGCTTTCCTAGACTACTATCAAAAGTACAAATGATAAAATGGCATTCTGCAGCTCTGAAGAAGCTCAGTATAATTACTCTTTCCTTCCCACAAGTATTTAAATAAAATCATTAGAAGTATTTACAAGGTCTAATGTCAGCATTTCTGTACCTGAATTCTCCCACCTTGCCACCAGACAGAAGTGTAGATTTGAGATATTTCATGCTCCTCATAGACTGTTTTTCAGAAACAGACACAATCCATATATATATATATATATATATATATATATATCCATATCCTATACCTTTCACAGGAAAATTTGGCAGAATGTTTAAAACACAACCTTTTTTTTTTTTTCAGTTAAGGAATCATATTATATCATTGTATTTAAAAAAAAAAATGTTTGTCTTTAAAAAAATGAAACAAGAGCCTTTAGGCACTGCAACGCTTGTCTGGTGCTCCTTTTAACTGAAGCCTGTAGTGCAATATCTGTCTGACAGCTGCTCATGGTCAGGGTTTATTTAACAATTGGAAAGCTGTCACAGCAAACGTGAGCTCCCATGACTTAAAGAAGCAGCAGTCATTTTTTTCTCCAAAGGGCACCAACAGAAAGCCCGTACAAAACATCAGTTTGCTCCTATCGCTATTAGTTTGGCATGAACATTACAATGGATGTTTCACTGAAAGGTGATTACATTTTGTAATACAATAGATTTTAACCCGCTTCTCCCACACAGAGGTTTTCCCCATATAAAGCAATGACTAGACAAAAGGAGTGGACGCACGCCTTTCCACAGCAACTTCTAAGTGATCTGAATGATGAAGGGGACTGTCTGATTAAAGAAAGAGAGACACAGGTCATTTACTGGGGAATTAGAAGGTACAACCCTGCTGCTGTCACCTGGGCTGTGATCAGATTGATGAAGAAACAGCCAGAACACAACAGAGCTGTCCATCCACATAACACTATTAACCAACAGCATAACAGCTATTCTGACAGCACAGAAAGCTTTTTTTTTTTTTACTTTTTTTCCTTTTTTTTCTTTTACTTGTTTTCCCCTTTCCCCCCACCTTTTTTTTTTCTTTAAAGACAATTATATTTCCTAAAGTCAGTCAATTTTCCCAGGTACACCCCAAGTCACGCTCCAAGCAGAACTTAATATAGTAGGTGGCAGCCTAAGAAATCTTTCCTTTAACTTCATTAAATCCTATTTTTATGTTAAACCAATATACCAAACTATACTTGTAGAAAAGAACACTGCTCAATTACAAGGGTAAAAGAAACCAAGAGATATAGATGTAGGGCAGCCTGGCTATAACCTTTTTCCTACTGAAACTGATGCAATTTTTTATTGCTGACTTCAAGGGAAGTAGATTAATGTAATTATATGCCATAGCTATGGAGACCACTCACACTAGTTTAAGGTCCATTAGTTGACTTCTGCTTGGATAATGTCTTATAATGTAAAGAGGTAGGCATAGAACTTAATTCTGCCAATTGAAGTCACTTGATATGTTTGAGAGCCACAACCAGCTCTCCTCAACTAAGATTACATTTTGCTTAAGTTTCTGAATAGCTCTTGCATACAAAAATAACAATTCCAGTAATGAAAGCTGTAAGTAACAAGAGGAAGAAATGTTCTTAAAATAGGTAAATATTTCTTAGATTATCTAAAAGGAAAAAAAATATGTAAAACGTTGCTCCTAATTCAATAGAAAAATGGTATTTGAAAAATGAGGATAAATGAGATTAGACTCAGAAACAGTGGGAGAGTAAGCCTTGATACATTTTTCAAACTAATCCCACTCTATTTTCTTGCTCATAAAAACCTTCACTTTCAGCATCGGATGCTTTTTAGAAGATTTGCTGTCAGTGAAGGAGAGGGGAAAGGCTACAAAATTATTATAAAAACAGGATTCTCAACTGTTTTTTGTCCCTCTTAGGCAACACTAAAGGGCAAACAGACATTGTTATTGTAATTTATAGAAGGCATGTGAAAGAAGAACATATGTTCCAATGGAATTACTAAGCTTCTACCCAGAAATTACCCATGTTGCTGCATTTAGATCTCCAACTGCAAAACTACTGAGTTTTAATACCACTATATATTTTGATGACCTATTAAGCTGACAGTACTCATATTTCAGGTATGTGGGTGGATGGATAGATTTATAGACAACCAGACTTTGGAAGGAGTAATAAAGACAGGTTTTGTAAAATACTTGAACAAATTGTCATAGTATGCTAAAATCCCACTGATTCTAAATCAGGGAAAGAAAAGCATTGGGTATGGAAAGACTGGTGCAAAGAACACTAAAATCTAGGTTATCAAATCAAGCTGGTAAGTCTCCACTGCAAGCCAGAAAATAAATAAAATAATGTAATATAATTTGTGTGATGGGAAAAAAAAAAAAATTAAGGCTAAGTCATCCATATAAGCATTTGCAAATTTTCCAGATCTTGCTGTAGGATTTGTAACTGTCCAGTTAGATGCCACAGAGTGGAAGAGATTTAAATTCTAGAGAGCATCTAGAGACATGCTCACCTCATTCTATAACTTCTATGGTTATGAACCCCTCAGGGTGGTTTACAGCCCTCAGATACTCCTCTTTCTGTTGTTTGGAAATTTGCTAATGGAATAAGCGAAGGTATGACAGCTTACAAGTATAGTATAAAAACTGTAGATAGTAAATAGCAATTTGCAAAGAAGTTAGGGATTCAGAAATTTAAGTGAAAAGGGGAGTGTGCTGCAAATGTTGGGAGGTCCCACTTTATTCCAATGCGATAATGATAGAGGCAAGTATATCCGCTGCCAGCTATCTGTTGAAAAATATATCACTCAGTTTTATATAAACATTTGGAAGAACTTTTATATAATAAAAGCAAAGCACAGAATAATTCATGACATTTAGTTACTGCACTGAGTGAGGAAAATAGGGAAGTTATGCTATCTCTGTGCATGCAAATGGGTGCACAAAATGCATCATCTACTTCATAGGCAAAGATATTTTCCCTGTTGATAAGAAGATGAAAAAATAGTACTTTGCTTCTTTGCCCTCTTTGACTGTCTTATCTACCCAAATGTGACAAGCTGCTGTCCATGTAGTCTGCAAGGACTTTCCAGACATAAGACAATCTCAATAGACAAGGCCAGAGGGACCCTCTTGCTCTTTATTGTTTTCAAAATGTAAAATCCTTGCTCGGAATAGTTATTTTACATTTGTCAAACTGAAACATTTGGGGAGTAAGACATCATTTCTGTGTCATATCTGTCATTCTGTAGAAAGGGTCAATGTAGACAGAAAATTCTTCAGGATACACTTGATTTTTACTAGCAGACATTTTAATGTTTAGACTTGGGATTTTTTAGATCTTATTTCACACACGTAAGCCATCCAGTAACAGAAGCTATTAAAATTTTCTGTTTTTTTCCAAATACTCCTTCTCTGTATAAACAGAGTTCCTCAGAGAACAAGCCTTCAGAGAACAAGAGTTCCTCTGAGAACAAGCACACAGGAGCACTAGCTAATGACTGCTCTACCAACTGCTCTTTCAAGGAACCCCTGTATATCACAGATAAAGGAACAGCCTCCTGATTTGGCCAGCAGCTCAGGAGATTTAAATTCCACCACTGGCTTCTGGGACAAAGTCTGTGGCAAGTGAAGGGCAAATCTGTCACACCTCAATGACTCTCTATGTCTTAACAAATGATTTGCTTCTTAATATTGAGTCCCAGTAGCAGGTTCCAGGATGAAAGAGGTCAACTGCAGATGGCACCATGAGCTGCTCGGTGTTTGCCCCAGCAGAAAACTTTTTCCATCTTCACCCAGACCTCATAGGCCCAATTACTCCACCACAACATCTCTTTTGTAGCCCAGGAGCACAGCTTGAATGGCTGTTTTCCGCTCACCTTCCAGCCAAACCTTGCCTAAATATCTCCATCAGAAGGCTTCAAGGACGGATCTGGGAACAGCACCCTCTGACGCAGTGATTGGACCCACTCCCAGCTGCTCACTCCCAGTGAAATACCCTCTCCTCATGTTTCAGTTCTTCATCTGTAATTGCACTAATGACTTTAATAAGTCTGTGGTAGATTCTCCAAAGCATGTAGATGTTTAACAGGAGTGACCAAGTAATTGTTTAAATACGGTGCTCACTTTCAAAAGCCAGGATCAGGGCATGGCCATATTATTTTAGAAGCTTGTTTAGTACAAACCAAGTGGCTGACAGGTGTTTAGCGACACGTGTTCATAATTACAGCTTCTGCTTCACAAATATTTCCCTTCACTTTGCCAAAAAGTGTTCTTTTGGAGTCTAAAGCTTCCTAGCAAATAACATGAAAAATATCCTCTAATGGAAATTACTGTTGCACAAAATATCATTTAATAATTTAAGCTCAGTCTTTAATGTAAGTCTGACAAATAGAATCAGCTGCAAAATCACTATAAGCTGTAAAAAGAACTCCTTAAAAATTATTGTGCTTCAATTATCAAAGATTACAGTGCTAACATTTTAGCAGAGAAGACATAACAAATTTTCAGCTCAAATGACTGTCAGTAATCCTCAGTTCTGTTTCAATAAAGGCTTTTACAATCAGATATACATCTAGTACCATTTATTGCTTAGTATTGAAAAAAACAAACACTCAAAATCTAGTTACCATTTCTGTGGCTGAGAGATGAAAAATTCAAAATGAAGAATCCCTAATTTGTTTCTAATCTGTACTACATGAAACACAATCATTTTGGTTTAAATTCAAATGGTCTAACATATGGCCTAGCATATCGATCATAGTTTCATAGAACAGAATAGTTTGGGGTAGAAGGGACCTTCAAAGGTCATCTAGTCCAACCCCCCTGCAATAAGTAGGGACATCTTCAACTAAATCAGGTTGCTCAGAGCTCCGTCCACCCTGACTTTGAATGTTTCACAGAGGAGCGGCCTCCAGAGACACCTGGCTGTGTTTGCCCACATGGTAGTTCTCCCAGAATAGTACCTAAAATACCTCTCATCCTCTCTTTGCTTCACTTCTGGTAACTAGCATTTAAAGAGTATCCAATGCAATCTGGACTAAGTTCATTACTCTAATACAAATGCTGATACTCCACTAAAATCATACGTTCAATTTGGTAAAAAGGAGACCAAAACTGAATCTCACATACATCGCTAAAGTTATTCCAGTACTGAAGCAATGGAACCTGGATTAGAAGCTGGTCCCTGTGCAAAGAAAACACTGCTATTTATGATGGTTTTATATTATATGTTAAGTCTCTTAATGGTATAATACCTTTGGAGAATGAAAAAGGATGTCTTAAAAAATAATTTAAAAGTAAATCACAGTGTAATGGAACTTTTCAAAGTGCTTAACTGTACAATTTTGCTAAGGTGTTTCAGGCAAAAAAACCCCTATCAGTTGTGTTTAGCATATCACACTCATACTTTAACCATAATTTATATTGAAATTACTTTTTCCCAAAACTAATAAGCATTACGTTTTAGCCTCAGAAAAAAAAGTACAAGGAAATTAAAAAATGGCAAACTGGATACCAGTAAAGACAAGACTAAAGGAAAAAAGAGGTTCATACAAACCAGGAACATATTCAGAAACTTACTTATGCACATCCATCTACACATATGTGCACCAATTTAACTCAGTGAAAATTTCATCTGAGCCACCCAATTTGTGCCATTGTCATTGCAGCATTTTGTTTTCATGGATCTAGAATGCAGAAGCTATACATATGGACTGAATGTATGTGCTCTCCATACTGAATAAACTATACAGGCCACAGTAATAATACACATACATTTATTTCCTTAAAGCACGCAATTAATTTGATCTGCTCTTTGCAGTAGGACATTTACCTTTTTTCATAATATACATGAAGAAACCATAGTATCTAGGTATAACTGTGTGAAAACAGAGACTACGTAATGTCTATATAACACAGCACCATAATATCACTGTACCGTGAGATGTTCCGATCACACTGGATCCAGAACCTGCCTCAGCCTGACAAAGAAATACAGAATCAGATCTTGGACTGAAAAAAAAAACCTTACTAAAGTAATGCAAAATATATAGTAATTGAGATAAAAAATAAAACTTTAGCTTTTCTTTTTTTAGATTATCTTTCATTGACTGTATACAGAGTAACCTGTTTTCATTTAGGTTATGAAGAGTTGAATGTATATACTTAACAGGAATGCCAAAACAAGCTTTCAGAGAAACGATCAGGTGTCCATCTCATTTTGTCCCAACCTATACTCTGAAAAAGTGAACAGTAAAACTTCCCTTGAGTTTAGCGACACATGAATATGTTTCTAAATCAGTGTATCTCACTGTCTTTCATGGAATTGAAGCATAAATCAACAGTCACATTAAAAATCAGGTGGTTTTTTCATTGGCTTGTTTGGTTTTTTAGTGACAAAAATGGGTATTAAAGTACTTCACCTCTCAGAATATATGAGGTAAGTGCAACTAAGGCAACGGCATTGCATCAGCAGGGAGCTCAGCTGCTCACTTCTCTATATTTATCTGAGTGTCTGATGTGGGTTTTGGTTGTAGCAGCAGAAGTCCAACACCACACAGGACTGACACTGGCACCAGTAAGTCATTGATGTGCCCTGCGCCAGAGGCTTTGCTGCAGCGAGGTACATGAGAAGGGGCATAATGCCACCCATGCAAGTGGCACTAGTCATATCAGCAAGTCTACCCTTTGGGGGTTTGCCCCTTGCCTAAATGTAAAAGTTAATGTAAAATAGAGGGATGCTTAAAGATAAGCAGGTGTTTATGCACTCTGGAAAACAGGTCTTGATTGTATAAGGAGAATCTTACTTATAACTCAGCATGATGATGATAATGATGATAATTATTATTATTATTACTACTATTATTATTTAAAAATACTTGTTATTTTATAATGGTTATTTAATATTAAACTCATTTTGAAAATATGATCATTTCAGCACTGAAAAAAAGCAACAAAGATTGGCAAAAAAAAAGTGTAGGGTTTTTTACACAGCTCAGAGCTGTTCACTAGCAAGCTTCAGATTCTATAACCTCTTTTAAAATGCAGTTTTCTGTGATGTTGATCCTTCTTGTTTAATAATGACAAGGATTCATAAATAAAACATATATTATATCAGATAGCAGAATACCACCTTCTGATAAACCCATGCAGTCTAAGACAAAAAACCCTGACTCCAACTGTACTCCGTCAATGTAATGCTATTCCTCTTCTAATTTATGACGTTTTTTCAAATTATGATATACTTTAAGAATTTTTTGTTGTACAATGTACTCTAAATAGTATTAATTTCAAGTTGTACATCCAAATTAATTATCTGTTTCATTTGCAAATATATACTTCCTTTCAAAGCCTGACTTGCAATGTGCAAATCTGTCACCTCCCCAACAGACCACTGCTGTGGCATGTGCCATAATACCATTTATAGTAATGAAAAGATATTTTTTTGGAAAGACCTAAATAGACTCCATGTTCTGAAACATAGGCACTATCTGCATTCAGTGCTGCCATTTAAAACAACAAGTAAAATATCATGACAAAAGACGCAAAAGATGCAAAGCAGATATTATTGTACAAGCAAAAGACTGACTTGGAATATTAAGTTTCTACAGAAATTAGCATCAAAATTAGCATAGCCGTGCTGTCTTAGAATTCTTTCCATTTCACAAAGTCGTGCTGAATTACAGTGAGATTTTGCTAAAGGCGCAGCTGGCATGTTGTGGTTCCTGGGATGCAAATGCACATTAATGGCTATTTGGAAAGGATAATAGTATATGAGAAAATAATCAATGTGTTCTTTTCCTCCTCTTCAAGAGTTTATCAATCTGTTCCCACACACACTGCAGTTTTATGTCTTGAAAACAGTTTTGAAAAATGTCCATCACAATATGAGATCCAAATCCACACGCTCTTTGTAGGTTAGCTAGCCTAGGGGAGGTCAGGACTCTTGACCGCAGAATCAGGACAGGATCTGCACAGGTTGGTGCAGGCAGACCTTAGATATATTAAAATAATGACTAAGGTTCTCCAGGGTGTGAGACAGACCAGCTGTATACCAGAAGTGGTAGCGTACTGTAAACCACCAGAAAAAAAATCAATGCAATTACCCTGTAAAGAACCAGCAGCAACCAAAAACCATATTTCAGTCTTCCACTTTACAAAATTAACCTTTTGAAATGGCTAGTGTCAGACTTCACAGGCCAATTCAGTCATGAACAGCTGTGCAGGTCTTATATTTCTCTTGTAATCCTCCAATAGTGATATATCATATTTTTCTTAAATCTCTAGAAACTGGAGATTGAAGGATAATGCTAAATGTCATTACTGGAGTGATATGAAAGTCTCAGCTTCATTCTTTAAAAGAAAAAGAACTCTTACAGATAGATCACAAATCGCTTATATAAACCTTTAGAAAACTAAGAGTACGTGCTTATGATGTTTGGGCTTCACTTTTGAAAGCCTGTTTGATGAGACTGCAAGTGTTTGATTCAGAAAGCTCAGGCACAGAAATGGATTCCAACTGCGCTCAGGGGCCAAAGGGCTGTAAGGGTCAGTTCACAGCGAAGCTGAACAAGAATGACATTAAATCCAATTCAGCTTTAAAACAATGCCTTCTCAAAGAGGCTTTGCTCTCCTTTCTCAGGCTGGGGTAAATGCTCTAAGGTCGGGAGGCCACAATGCTTGTCACTGCATTCAATGCACATTAAAAAGACAGGCTATTAAGGAAGAGTCTCTGACATTTACTTGGGAGCTAACCCTCCCCTCTTTCACTTGTCCCCTTCCCCAATTTCAACACGTTCTCTCATTAAGCATCAATACAAGGCAATATAATTGAACAGATGTAGTAGTCATTACCAGGAATTACCCGTTCCCCTATCAAATCAGAGTGTACAGAAAGGGCTGTGTTTGGAATGGGTGAACTTAATTGCCCGATGGTCCCCAAGAGGGATGTACAAATAGATCAAGACATCACACACGCACAACTGATCTCAGCTCTGACACAAGCTTTTTGTCACTCCCTCATCCATCTTTGCTTACTAGGGTTAACGGTGGCTGGAGTCGACACCAGACAATTAAATAAATAAGAACATTGGATGTGTTTCAAATGAAGCATATCAGAACGCGGGATTTAGTGACATTTTGATTAAAGGTCCATACATGGCGAAAGCTTTTTATGAGGCAGCTGCTTAAAAGACAATCTATTTGAGTAAAAACAGATCAGGGTAGCTGGTATCCCTTGGCAATTTGCTGTGAAACATTTGTTTGCTTCACAACGATCTGATTCACAATCATTGCACTTGCATGGTTGGTTGATTAAATCAGTATCTCTAGCAGTCATTACAGTGAGCAAAGAAAAAAAAAGTCAATTGCTAAAGTAATGCTCCTCTGTGTTATGCAAAAATGGATAAATCACAAGAGTGCATTCCATTTCCTTTTTCAGCATCTCCTTCTCTGTTTCCATTTCCCAGTATAAAGTAGTAGGTTTTTAAGTTACAGAGTCATAAATAGTATTTAATTAAGAAAAGTGTTAATCCAGAGCAATGGTGATAGCTGTTCTGAAGGGAAAGCACTACCAATAGTTTAATATATACAATTACAGATTCACTGATACTGATCTGGGAAAGGACTGATTTGATTTTATTTTTTTTTAAACAAGAAAGAAAGAAAAAGAAGGTCATTCAAATAGAAACAACAGTAATTTGAATCTGATCATCAAAGAACACAAGCCACTCTCCAGCTCAGGCTGCCTCTCCCTCTACTGTGAGCTGCACTTTGACAAGAGATGCCTTGGTTCCAACCTGGGCTATCAGAAGTAACGAAGGACTATTGAAAAGCACATATATGGAGTATTCAGGCAACAAAAAAGAGGAAAATAAGAAAGCGACTGGCAAGCAGGGAAAATGTCTGGGAGGGAAAACTCTGGAGGGTTGTGCTGCATTTATTTAGGCCTGGATGGGTGTCAGTAAGTAGAAGAGAGCAATAGCTGGCAGGGACAGAAAGTGGGAATGAAGCAACAGCTCTTATACTGCAAAAGCACAAACTAAAAGATTGAATTGCTTAATTTAGATAAATCTCCGTGAACGACAGCATTTCTACTTCTTTTTTTTTTAAATTGTATTTTGTTTATAAAATGCTACCCTAGGCAGTTTCCAAATTGCTCAGTGAAAAGGCTGTCGATATCATTAGAGAAAGATGAAGGAGCCTTTTAAACTAGGTGCAGTTTCTGCATTCCTCTTCATTGTCATGACCGTAACACAATTTTGCTGTGACAACATACCAGATTCCAAGGATACACTGAATGCCTCGGCAGCTCTGAATATGTAGCATTCCCCAGACGGAAGGGAAGGCAAAAACTTTAGTGCAACACTGTTCTCGTGTTCACCAGAAAGATAGTTCTGAAACAGTAGAGCCATACCTTTGCCAGACGCTCATGCACTGTGTCACAATCTGAACAATTTTCTTCTTCATAAGCATATTTTTCATTATTTTCTCCTTATTTTTGTGTGTATCTGACATCTTAGGCTAGTAGTTTCTATATCAAAGTTCTTTTCTCCCTGTTCCGTTGCATGCACTTTAAAATAAACTCCACAGCATGTTGAGGTACATGTCATTTGCTTATTTCAAAATACTCTCTCACACAGAAGTATTTCTAATGAGTTAATATTACCTGAAACCACTTACACAACATGTGTAAGTCAAATAAAATTGCCTGCAACAAGCACATTATCCAAATTTTGTCAAAGATTCTAGTTAGATTGCACAAAATAAAGGTCAATCTTCTCCATATAAAAACTGATTTGTTACACTGTGACCATGGAGCCAGCTTTAAATGTAATGCCATTGTCCATCTCTTACATTCTAGTTACTGATTAATGCTTCATAGGTGCATTAGAAGGTCCTAGATTTTCTTTCTCTGTGGATTACAAGCATTATATTAGATGAATACTACAGATGGGATCCAAACAGGACCAGATTCTTAAGTGTGATTTGAATGATCACAACCTGATCAACATTCTCTGAGCCATCTTCATGTGCCAAGAAATGAGTTTCATTGAGTTGAGTCTTTTAAGAATAGAAGTAGTTGTATTTCCCTCCCTCAACGGTATTCACTAATCTCTTGTCTATTTAAGAGACTCTTAAAGGACTTCCTTTGTGGTAGATTGACCCTTCTCAAACTCTCGTTTGAATTTAAAAGGGGGATTTTGTTGAGAGAGGCAGGTTGACAATTTAGTAAATGACTGTTCAGAAATCATGAATCAGACCTCAAATTCAAGGTTGTGGTTCGAAATGTATTTACGCTTAAAGCTAATATTCAGAATATTTTTAATTTATTTACCTTTGCTTTATCTGTGTTATTTGAGAGAGCTTACGATGGCCCTTTGAGAATTAACCATAGAATCATAGAATGGTTAGAGTCAGAAGGGACCTTAAAGATCAAATTCCAACCCCCTTGCCATGGACAGGGACACCTCCAACTAGAGCAGGTTGCTCAAAGCCCCATCCAGCCTGGCCTTAAACACTTCCAGGGATGGGGCATCCACAACTTCCCTGGGCAACCTGTTCCAGTGCCTCACCACCCTTACAGTAAAGAATTTCTTCCTGATAACTAATCTAAACCTCCCCTCTTCCAATTTAAAGCCATTACCCCTCGTCCAGTTGATAACTTCAGGAAGTGGTAAAGGCAACAAATACCTTCACTGATTTTGTTGCCTGAAAGTTAAGCAACAGTAGCAAGCAGGTACTTTATGTGCAGTTAAAGTCTGTTTATCTGGCACTAATTATGAGGGGTTTGTTTGACTCATACACCTTTAAGGTTCTGTTACATGATTAACTCTCTAGATAGAGACTATATCCTTAGTGTAACTTTACACAGTGCTTAGTCCTCGGGAGTACAAATGAAGTCTCTGAATATTTTCCTAGTACGAGGCTGAGATACTTTGCAATGCCTAAAGGATCTGTGTACTCAACCTCCATTACATAAAGACAATCTGAGGGTTATTTGTGTGATCTGCTTTAGGTTTTCACTGTAGATTTTCAAAATTGCCTCTTTGGAAGTCTCTGCCTCTTACCATTGACTGGGTGGGAAAGTCAAATGCTTGAACCGGCCTTTCTGAGCTGCACCTAAGGGTTGTGTCACAGGGTAAACCGTACAGGAGCTTTCACAAGTGTCTAAATCCCCACAGCTGTTTTGCAAAAGAAAACATTCCTTCACTAAATTGTCAACCTGCATCTCTCAACAAAATCCCCCCCTTAAATTCAAGTGAGAGTTTGAGAATGGGCCAGTCTACCACATCTGCAGCCACTTGAGCAGTGTGGGTACAGAAGAAGGTAAACAAAGACAGAGACACCTGACCACCCCCCATTTGAAGAATTAGCATGTCCTTTTTTTTTCTACTAGCAATCATGATCGCTGAAGGCTATCTGGAAAGCATTCTGAGATCAACTGATGTTTAAAAGCCCCTTAGCGCACAACAAAGCAGCACAATCAAAATTTGATCCATTTATAGCCCTTTCTAAGCATGGAGCTGAAACATAATCTCTTTTCATTTAAAATACGAGAGCACAGTGCTATGTGAGATCTGTTGCCTGCAGTACAACTGATGATACTTTAGATAAGAAGGATGAGATATCTTTCAGTCTTACAAAGGTAACAGACCACTTTAATGAAAGTTTAGAATTTGTGTTTAATATTTAATCAACTTAATACTTTGATTTATGTAGGCTACCGTATATCCTCCAAGGGAAAGAGGAGAGTACTTTCACGGAAGAGCATTTGGGGAGAAAAATGTTGACATTTCTACTAAAGTTAAACTCCTAGTTGTGTATAAATCTTTTATAGTTCTTCTGTTTCTCTGAATAAATTGCTTTCACATTGCAAACACCAAATCAGACATTCCTAAACTGTGGTTAATGATAAGCACTCATCATAAAACACTATCTTCTCCTCATTTCCAGTACACAAACAGCACTCGTATCAGACACCAGGAGAAGCATTAATGCTCACACAATGCAGGTCTGTTGTCATGTTCTTCAATTCTGCAGAAAACCTTTATCGAGACAGCTAAATGCAGTTCTTGATACAATAAAACAAAATGGAGGCAAACCCATGATATGCCATAAAAAGGCTAAAGAGTAAGAGACTAATAGGTTTATGCACAAAAGTCATTAAATTCTTAACGATGGTGTCAGATTTGGATACCTACATCCTAAGTATGTAGTGTTAGTTGAGATGGAAGGTCTATGGATATAAACTTTAATATCACAATACAATCGTTTCTGCCGTACACTTTGTTATAGAATACAACATAATGAAATACTGAAAATGTGCATCAAAAAGTACTGTAAAAGTATCTGATGGCTACCTGCTTTCCTATCCAAGTAAGGGATTGGCACCTTGGTTACCATACCCCTGACAACTGCTAAATACAAAATAATCAAGTGCATGTTCTGGACTAGTAAACTGTAAAATCTGTTGTTATTCACTGTCATGATAAGATTGCAGTATTCTCTCTTCACCACCTCTGATAGGATACTTTGAAATTGTCTCTTGCTCCACCTAAAATCTTATATCCCTTAACAAGTGCACATTTAGTGCATTGACTTCTGACTTTTACCATTTCCTTTCAAAGGCCAATCCAAAAAGCGTGTCAGCCCAAGAAGAGTCACATTATCATTCACGCAGTCCATTGGTAGGGGTCTTGGGGAGGGAAAGTGGGCAGATTGATTTTGTTCCCACAAGAAATAAAGTAAGTGACCTATGAAATGTGAAGCTGACCTTTTATTTGTTATCAGTCATCTGGACAAGTAAAGGGACCACCCTCTTTGTTATGCTTATTGGCCTTTTGTCAACACTACATGCTCCAAATTGGTATTTCCTGAAAGGCTAAACAAACTACAAGTGACCTGCCAAATCATAAAAGAAATCATGGCAGAACCATGAGAAAAATCATCATCCTGGTCATGGGTTCACTAGAAGTGGGCAAGAAAGTGTGAGCAGAAATAGCTTTGTCCTGCAAACCTCTAACCTTTGCAGCCCCCTAACACTCAGAGAGAAGCAGCAAGCAAAACCATGCAGAGCAGTTGTACTTCTCCACACCCACTCAAATCCTCAGCACTCACTTGACGCAGTAAAATAGGTATCTCATTCTACATTACTTCACACTGCTTTTACACTGGTGTAAGTTGATTGGTTTTAGCCGCTTCCAGAGTGAGTGATGCGGTAATACAGAAACCAATCCTACTTTTCCATTGTGAAAAACTGATATTAACCAACAAGGCATTTAAAATTTCAGAAGAAAAGCCAACACACAGCTTTGTATGTGGCTATAGTTAAATGATAAGACATCACTTCTTTCTAAAGCCACCTGATAGCTGATTAAGGGAGATGCCACCTGGTCCTTTCCAAGCTTGCCTCTCTCACAGACATGGGACAGCTGCTCAGGGACAAACAGCTCTCTAACTGCCCCAGGTGTCATGTCACCTTTAGGCACTCCAGGCCAGAGGGTGTCATGGACTGGTCACAACTCATTCCTCCAGAGCTCTGTCTACTCATACCTTCTCTAGGGTCATATTATTCATCTTGCGCAGCCGTAACATTTAATACTGGATTTCTCACACCGGCTTTTTTTATTCATGGCACCATGCGAGCAAGTCTAACAATTGGCAAAGTGCTGAGGTCAGCTGTCTTGTAGCTGGAATCCAAGGAATCCAAACTATGGCTCTATTTTACATATGTTTATCAAGTTCCTCATGCATTCGCTCATGCATTCTTCCAGTAGTTCTCATCTTCTATCATATACATACCATTTAGTTTATTGTTTTAGCCATATACTAAATACACTCTCAAGCTCCAGTTACTAGCAAACAGCATGTGTTTTATTTGTGCTATGTATTTTCAGCTGCCTATTTGGATGTTTCTTGGTCTACACATCTGCTACAGGTGGTCTGTGTAGACTTCTGTTAGTCCTTTGAAAGTCACTTCCATGACTATAGAAAGCCACTCGATAGTGAAGTGTTTAACTGCTTAATCAGCCACACACTCAAGCTCCCATTACTAGACATGCATATAGTAGACTTAGTATTTTTCAGATTCATGTAACACTGCTTTAGCCTTAAGCAAAGACAAAAGAGATGCTATGAGATGTTCCTTTCAGCTAAATTCTACTAATTCAGAAAAACGCTTCCTGCAAATAATTTCACTGTTTAAGGTCTTACATAATACGACTCTTTTCACTGAATTCAATGAAGCCTATCTAAACAGGAAAAAAAAAAGTTATCGGTAGGTATATCAAGAAGTTATTTCTATTTTTTGAAAAGGTTAAAGCAAATTTACACATGTGCTCCAGGCAAAAACTGACCATTTTCATCCTCCTGAAAAAACTGTTTAGCACAAGTGAAAGCAGGAAGAATTAAAAATAACCCCTGGTACTAGAGAAACACAAAGCTGTTGCTGAAAGAAAGCATATCATTTCTGTGTTGTCTGTAGTGTAATTTTTTTTCACACAGCGCTGTTTTCAAAAGATGCTGAGCAGCTATAATATATTTTCACTGACTCTTCACTTTCATACGTCTTCACGATTGCCATTACTTCCATGACTCTATATAATCAATTACTTTAAGTAAAAAGCCACTCTAACTCCTGACACAAACACATTAAAATTGCATCACTTAATAAGGAAGCAGCTTGAGGACAATCACAGCACATACCTAAAATGTTCAACATGGTCTTTGGATGTTAGCTCTAAACAGCCAGAATTCCTTGCACCAGAATGAACGCTTTATAGCATGGAGTAATGGCATCTGTAAATATGGAGCGTGACATGCTGGAAGCATCTGAAAAACAGCAATTGCAGCTTCTACTTGAAATTCTTTCGGGGAATTTGATGAGCTCAAATTTCAGTATCACAATGAAAAATTCATACTTTAAGAATGGACAGGGGAATGGAATTATTAAGTAATGAAAGAAAAGACTTCAGGGGACTTGCTTTTTCTACTTATTGTGGGCCTGCTCCTCTACAAACAGCAAATGACTGCTATAAAATGATGAATCTCTTCAAATCATAACAATTCCAAAGAAATACAAAGTAGAAGGGTGGAGGGAGAAAAGGCTATGAAACTTTGATGGGTATTTTCATCACTTTCAAAATGCTCACTGGTGTCAGCAAGGTCAGGATTTTTCCAAGAAAAACTGAGTGCAATTAGAAAATGTCCTGAAAAACATCACTGAAACAGAAGCTACGCCCATATTAGCAAACACTGTGGAACAACAGGAGCAAATCTGGGCAGCAAAGCCGTTATGCTGAGGATCAAATGCCCAATGCAGGTGCACTTGGGACATTTTACTTTGGACTTCATTATAGTTTGGTCCTGTAGACTGAATGCCTGTGGGCAGTTAGAGAATGATGATTGTGCTCTTGAAGCACAACTTCCAGTTAATTTTCACCTGGAATAAAATTTGTGGGCACAAAGATCATTCCGCAGCGTGAATCCAATGTGTACATTCCTGATCTGAACTCGAATGAAAAACACACCAGAAGCTACAGCTAAACTTAGTAAGCTTTTGCAATAATATTTTTATATCCTTTCTCACAGTCACCATAATTTCCAACACTATTCCTTCTTGATTTATAAAGAAAATTTTTTTCAGCTGAGACCACTGTAAAACAGTTTGCAGCATAAAGATTTTATTTTTATGCTCATCTTATCCATTTATCACTCATTATCATAATGATAGCCTTCACTGCAATCATTCCATCAAATCACAACTAAATCAAAATGCATTCAGCTGCTGGTAAGAACATGAAAGATCAGAAAGGTTTGTCTCAAGTACCAGAATTGCTGTGTAAGTCTAAGGTACTTGCACGATTGTTGAGGATGAGCATTGCCTACTGTGTCAATACATCAAGAACTACAAAAATAATTTTACACCTCATATTCTTAATACTTATTATCAATCTAAAAGGGAAAGTTCATTTATGTAGGTATTTATATAGATGGCAAATTTGTTATTTTTATCAGCCTGTATTTGTGGAAAATACCTTATCCTTAGATTCCTTTCTTAACTTCCTCCTTGAACTGAGAGGCCTCAAATGGGTGCTGTGCCGCAGGTACAGCCTCATCACTCCTGAGAACATGTGCAAGAGTGATGTAGGTTGCAATACGAGTGGGATACAGGGTGAGTTTCAAACCAGTTCCTGGAGCTATAGCTGTGGTGTAGCTGGGCATCAGGGCTGTGCCTGTGTGCACATCAAGTGTACTTGGGCCATTAATCCCCTGAGTGAGCCAGGAATGCCTGCACAGATGAACCCATGGACTGATCTGAGTCCAAAGACTTACTTTAGCCAAGGTGAATGGCTGAATCCCAGCCACCTCCACAGCACAGTCACTAACTAGTGCAGGAGCTTTCCAAGGGGGGATTTTGGCCAGTCCTGAAGGTGTCCCCAGGAAGGTCCTTCTGTACCTGGACTGATTTAGACCTGTCACTGAATTGATCCACATCGTTTGGGCCAAATGTGGTCAGACACTCTCCTAGGTGTTTTCTGCTGCATAATCAAGTAAATTGTACATCAATAAGTTATTTTTAAACATTCAGAAGAAACTGGTCCTGCAGGTGAAAGCATGGTCATATCAGACAGCCTCTTGTACATAAGTAAGACAGGGGAAGTTTTGTATGTATGTTAAGATAATTTATAGCGATGGATCACATCTGCACTTAAGATGATGTAGGACACTGGCCACTGGACATAAGAATTCAGCAAAACAGTGCTTCATTATAAATTATAAAATACTTCTTACAGTTGCTTTTTCAGAGATATTTTAAATGTAACACAATTATATGCAGAAAAATGATAGATTACTTTGAATTTTAACTTTCAGTAACACCAAAAAAAAAAACCACACAGGAAATGTTATTATTTTCACAGCATTTTTAAACAGACCACCTAGTTTTTCAAATGAGTGCATATGTGCATATGTGTGTATATGTAAATATCTGTATATACACGCAAACATAACTTTACACAGAAGTCTTTTGCAATGATTCATGAATAAATCAAATGCCTAATTCCAAATACATTTTAGCAGTAACAGAAAAATGTAACATGTAAACAGCTCAAATTCATAGTTATCTCGGAAATTGTCTAGAAATAAATATTAGTACTTAACGGATATAGCTCCACTATTTCTAACTCTCAAACTACTTTTAATAGAAGAATTAATGTCTTTATTTCTTTTTAATGTTTGTGGAACTACTGCTGTAAACAAACCTGCATGAACAAGAGTGTGTGTGTATTTACACACATCATGATCAGAGAATAAGGATCTGATTTTTTTGTTATGTAATATTAAAAGTGCATTTTAATATTTCCCTTTCCTTAGCTTAGTCCTTAATCCTGTGAACTCTACTGCATAAGAAGCCTCGTGTGAAAGCCTGCATGAAAACCACAAAAGGTAACAAGAAAAATTAACTTGCACCTTCCCATGTGGAACTGATTACAGAACTGCTGATTTAATCTACAATTAGTAGGGCAAAAAAGAACAAGCACCGCAGCATCAGCTTTGCTGCACAAGCTAATAAAAGTGGCCAAATTTCCACTCCTCTTATCTGCAGTGCATATATCTGCTCATACACTTACCACTGCGTATTTCTCACTCATCTCATACTCAATTTCCACCAAAGGCATTATGAATCCAGTGCAAAGAAGAGCTGTGTAGCCCTTAGAGATCTGCAATGCAGACTGAAGAACAGATTTTTGCTACTGTTTCAGTCTGCGTTTTCTTATGTGGATACAGATTATTCTGAATAGTAACAGTGTCATCCTGGAGTGTAGTTTGAGCTGTGCTACACCAGCTTGATGGAGGAAAGGGAAGAGCTTTAGCACGTATTAAAAGGACCCGATGTACAAAGGTGTTGAAGCACACATAAAATTACTTGTGCTATAAAAAATATCGCTAAGGCAATCTCTAACACACTATTATAAACTTGATATCTATATAAGAAATTAGAGTGGAACTCCAAAAAGCCGGACTAGGTTCCATTTCTATTATAGCTAATAAAGCATTTCTAGATAGGAAAGAACCTAAAAACTATAATTTATTATGATTTTTCTTAATTTGCCTCCTGAAAAGAAAAAGGATTTTCCATAGCCAGGAGAGTCCTTTAAATCAGTGCAGGGACTTTCTGTGTTATCAGCATCTGCTACACCCAGTGATGAGGAAAACTCGTAGCTGATTTTCATGTGAAGAACTTAAGAACATGAAGACATTAATCTCCATGTCAGCAAAGTATTGATAAAAAGACTGACATCTTACAAGTTTATCAAATTTCAATAATGAAGCAGATATGGTGTGGTACAGGAAAGCTGGCTATTTATATGAACAGGGGCCTGAGTATTATACAGTTTCCTGATAACCTAAAGAAATAAACAGGACACAAGCTTGAGGGAAGGGGGCTTAGATGAATATTGCACACATTGGTAATAAAAAGCAGCTTGCTGAGTTGGGATGATGTTCTTCTGGGATTGTACAAAACGCTACAACACCAAGTACTGGATTTTATTGTAAATAATTATTTCTTCTGTAGTAATGTGGGAGCTCATGGACTGTATTGTCTGGCTACAAAAGCAGGGAGTATAAGGTCATCTCTGCAGAAACAAATAATCAGTAAAAAGTGTGAATCTTCTTGGGAAATTCTATGTTTTCTGCCTGCTTCCAGCTGGCTGGAGAAGAGCTATTTCCACCCTAAAACCTATGTTAGCACTGCATTATGGGCAGGCAGTCACAGCCTGCCTCCCAGCCTGGCCTCTTGGCCAGCACAGCACTAGTGCTGACATGGCTACATGAACTACCTGCCAGAGAGCTTAGTGTTCCAGCGAAGTGAGCTTGGATTTGCCCACATATATAGTCACAGCCTAAAGAACACCTCAGTCAGATGCAAAACTCTCATGTTTCCATCAACTTTTTACACTTCAGGTGCAAAATAGCATTGCCATGTGTCAAGTGTGTGACGTGCAATCCACACCAACAGACCGCATCCTTACAGGTGAACACCTGAGTGGCTCTTGCAATACAACTGTCTCACATCATTTCACCCTCTTGGCAGAGGATTTGGGACATCTAGCACTGAATTTCACTGAATTTCACTGAATTTTTAGAGTTGGAAGGGACCATAGAGATCAT
>JAOXNO010000001.1:10969076-10979915 GCA_028565335.1 Limnodromus scolopaceus | reverse complement strand
CCTTTCCTTTCCTTTCCTTTCCTTTCCTTTCCTTTCCTTTCCTTTCCTTTCCTTTCCTTTCCTTTCCTTTTCTCTTTTCCCTTCCCTTCTCCTTTCCTCTTTTTCCTTCAAATATCAAATATTTCTTCTGACACACAGAATTTACAGTATATAATTTTCACAGACTCAGAGGCTGTTCCTTTAGACCTCTAAAATATATGCAGTCTGGACCTGCATATATACAGACTGTGGAAGTCTAACTAACTAATACGCAGTTATGCTTCCTTGGGGATATGCAAAGGTGACAGTTTGACAACTGCTTGGGGATAATGAAGGTTCAAATGTTCTGAGGTTGGGGACTTGGATTTTGGCTGATGAAAACTGAATAGTCATCTTTTCCGTTAACCCATGGTCTTAAAGATATACCTCACATCATTAAAATCAAAAGAGTTGGAATTTGCATTTAGTTTTACAGGATGCTGTTTGAACAAGTCTTTTTTTAAGTTTTGCTGCTGTAGGCCCTGTACTTTCCTGTTCTTTTTTTATCCTATTTTACCATTACTTTGACATTTTCCAGGTACAGAATCTGAAGCCTTTTGTATGCCTCCACTGCTGTGATAATATGCTGCTATCCTCTTTCCTTACTTTCTCGCTTTTTCCCATTGCTTATAATTTTTTTCTGTACAGTCTTTTGGGAAACTCAGGTGTCAGACATGTGCAACTGTAATCACTACCATTTTTAAAGTCTTACTGACTATTATACTCTGTGATAAATGTGCCCCTTAGAATAAATTTACAAATCCAGAAAAAGAAAATGCAATAAGACAAACAAAAAAAAAAGTTGCATTTATGATTTGGTTATTCAAGAAACTTGATTTTTATAATAATCTCTACCATAGCAGCACATTCATATAAAAAAAATCTTAAATTCTGTAGTGCAAAAAATCTGAATGCTACTGTATAATGGTCAAGTCTTCAATTAGTCTATTGAGCTGCTCAGACGGAGGTAGGATTTTAGTCTGATGAAGTTCCTGCCACATTTTTTGCATGGGATTTTACTTTCAAGAAAAATCTTTTGATATGCAAATTAATTACTAGATCCAGGCTCAAACTGCAAGCAGATCAGATCAGTTGCTATCTTAACAGTTTGCCACTAATCTCATTATATTTACTACAGTTTGTTAGAAACAAGCCTCTACATTCTCTTGACTGGACTTTGTAGCCACATATCAGTCTTGATCCATGAGAGACTGTCATCAATTTAGCAGCAATAGCACAGTCCAAGAAGAATTGCCAGGACAACACATACCTGAGGAAGATGACAAGCTGAAAGTGAATAAATCCAGAACCAGGTACCAGAACACTAGTTTTACGATCAACTGTCATCCACTGTAAATGAAGCAGAGTACTGCCTCTCGCTTTTATTTATCTGTGGAGAAAAGGTGCTTAATCTTTCCAGTTGCTGAAAGAGAAGGAGAGGTTTCAGAGCAAATGTGGCAGCTTGTATGAGAATCTCTATGTTTAGTAGCACCCAAATCACACAGTTCCTGCTAGAGCAACTAATTTTTCTCACTACAAAGTAGAGCTTCTGTCATATAAATATACTTCGTGGTGAACTTTTTTAATGCTGGTTGTAATGGAGTTGGAGAGGATACATATTTTTATATATACAGATACTAGTCTATGAAATGTATTCAAATGGTGCCTACTACTTTAAATCTCCGTGCATTACAATCTGAAATTAATTCTGCATTCCTGTGTTGTAAAAGGTGACAACTCCTTGCACTTCAGAAGACAGACTCAAGGAAATCAAGTCTAAGGCTCCAGAGAAAGCACTTGGTTCTTGAATCTCTGCAGATTTAGGCTGTTGCTATTACCCCTTTCTTGCAAAAGAGAGAAGAAATATGTCCTGACAGCACAAAGAAGTGCATTGGCTTTTTGCCATGATGCCCAATGTCAGAGCTGGGCGAGAGCAGTAGCTGAGAAATTCAGCTTTGTACATCACATGCTAGTTCAGGAATGAATTGTATTTGCCAGCTTCCTTTCCTGGCTAAGCTGCACTGCAAACACACTGAGGACACACATCTCATGCCTCCACTGGTTTATGTCCCTTGTGCAGGAGGAGTAGCACAGGGAGGAACAGAGAGTATACTGTAGCAGCAGAATTGCGGTCTGGACGGATGGAGTTTGATTGCATCTACAAGAGGTGACAGAGCACATTAAATAGAAGGAAAAAGAAAGGGAGAGACAGCTAGTGACATCCTCCAGCAAGTATATTGGAATGCCTCCAGCCATCCTTCAAAGGTGGCCACGTGCACATCAGGCACTGCTGTTGCCTCTCACAGCTGAGTTGTGATTGCTCTCTAGCAACACTAACAACACTTGCACCATGTCCAGGACTGACACGATGCTCTTGAAAGACAAGAGATTACAGTGGGGCTGGGGTCCCTTGGATTAATACTTTTATCGGTGCTAGAAAGCATGGATGGAAACAGCTAACTGAGAAAGTTAACCAAAGTCCTGCCCATACTGCTGTCTCTGGTGTGTATTTCAGTCCCTGTAGTCGTCAGGCTGACACTTTGACAAGCCGTAAATGTCTCCTGATGAAAACCATTAAAAACATGGTGACTGTTTATAGAGTGCTATGTTTTGGCACGTCGCCCTAAGCCACACTGTATCAACACTGCTCCAGAAGAGATCCTCTTTGAGGCTCTTGCTGGAACTAGGAATAGCAAAATCTCTGACACCTCTTGAAAAAGTTGAATGTGCAACACCAAAAACTAACACATAAAGTGCGGGGAACACAAAGCTGTGCTGTCTTGCCACCCTTTTTCAGCTGTCCTTTGAGAGCTCTGCAGTTCTGGATTGCAAGCTCTGCAGTTCCAGGCAGTCCTTCTATGGGCTGGAAAACTGGGAGAAATACCTTAACTGCTGCAGCCTGACCATGTATGGGTGGACAAGTCTTCCACAAAGGACATAAATAAGAAGTAGTATTTATGCTGCTGTGTGGCTAACATTAAGAGACTGACTTCTCAATGTGAAAAAAGAATATAAATAGTGAAAACATGAAAGTTACTCATATTTTTATCTGTAGATTCCTAGCAATTCCAGAAATCTAGATTACATTCCTTAACTAAACAGCCCAAGATTAGTTTGAGCCCAAGTGATTCATAAGATGTAACAAAACTCTGTTTCCAAAGACTAAGTGCAAACTGGGACCCTCAAGATGTTCCCCTGCCAGGTGACAACGCTCTCCTAGCAAGCGTCCCTTTAATTTTCTCCATCCCATCCCTATAGTTACTTAGCCCCCACTGCAATGTATGTAAACAAAAATTATGTGTTTGGACAAGCCGCAGGTGGGAATCTCTCGTTAAGGGCCCCACTAAGCACTTTGCAGAGCCACGACTCTGACATACATACTTTTCCCTTAAGAGGATCATGCTACTTGAGGATTTGCCACTCCTGTGCCTCGGCCACCAAGGAATTAATTCTTGAACTGGGCTGACTGGGGTCAGAGAAGTTTGCAAGCAGGGCTGAACAGAGGGATGGCATTAGGTACATGGCTGCTCAGGACAAAGAGCTCTTTTCTGTGGGGTGTTTCCATTCACTGATGCAAGCAGAGCCCATAAAGTTCATACACATGTATTTCAGTTTGTTCTGCATTTCTATCTATAGCTGATGGTTTACAGCTGCCCTGGTGTTGACATTTCAGTTTAACATCATATACCACACACACTAGTTTCCCCGAGGACAGGAGCACGCAGGTGTCAATTACAACTGATGCCTGCATTTCTAGTAAAGTCTTCCCTGAAAAATAGACCAAGTAATCTTTCCTGAAAAGTTTTGCCTGGGGAGAGCAGAGTTTACACTGCATTTGAGATTTCATGGCCTATGTGAATGGAAACTCACAGGAGAAAGCTATGAATCTAGACTAGACCTGCTATGCCTTTTGCAACCTATGCCTTCCATAGAATCATAGAATGGTTTAGGTTGGAAGGTTTAGAATGCTTAAAGATCATCTAGTTCCAACCCCCCTGCCATGGGCAGGGACACCTCCCACTAGACCAGGTTGCTCATATCACTGACATCTTCTATCCTGGGACAGCTGTTGGACCAGTGCTGGCTCTCCACCACCCGGGGAGCAGAATGACATAGCTGTAGCCACTCTTTGTCACAACAAGGGATATTTGGATAGATCTTGTCCTTTCTCCACCATTCGGTGAAAAATGCCGTGCAAACATACATCACTGTCATAGGATAAGGCTAAATGTTCTAAATAAGTTTGGAGATAAGTGCTCAAAGCTCAGGGTCTATACAGTGTTTGCAAAAAGCATACATAAACAGACTGCATGGACACAGCTGTTTGTTGTTTTCTCTTGATAGGGATTAGAGTTTTAATTTGTAGAACCTGCTTTCCTGAAGGACCAGCTGTTTCATTTGTTAGTGCAGGTATCTGAGTTTTAGCCTGGAATGGATAAAGTTTTATGATGACTGCTATCATGTAATAGGAATAGCTTTGGAAAAAAACCCAAACAAACCACCAAAAAGAGTTATCAGAAGAGAAAGAGGGTAGGGTTTTTTTTCATTAAAGAATAATTTTCATAACATCTAAAGTAGCTTCAGTCTTCAACACAAAGACAAACATTTAGAAATATGCGTCTTTAATTTTTTTTTTTCCTGAAGGAAAGGAGAACACGAGGCTTATGTCTGACCTACAGGTTCTGAGATCCTATAAACCCTAAGCCAGAAATGACAGAAAAGATGATACTATGTAATTGTCACAGCGTAGGTTTGCACTCAGACATGAGGATCACAGTTCTTTTTTGCTTCTTAAAACCGCCATCCTGCCCATCTGTTTTCTGAACCTTTTACTTTGACAGCACTGAATTTGGTCTCTTCCATGTAATTCTAACCATGAAGAATCCTATTTCACAGAATACAAACCCAAAACATCGTTGCACTAAGAGTATGGGAATAATGCCTCATAAGACAATTTTGTTCACCACCTTTAAAAGCAGTGACTAGAATTCAAAAAATGAGGACATATATTATTTTCACTCTAAAAAATAAAATACTTGATGTCCCCCACAAGGTCTGAAGTCGCTTAAATGCAAATTCTAGTAATATAAGTCCTATTGAGCAAGAGTAAAGAAATGCTTTTAAAAACTATCCAGCCCTTTGAAAAGTAAATACTCTGTTTGCTTAAGGGACTACTGTACATCTTGAGAGGATAATTCTTATGTATCACATAAGATACAATATCTCCATTATTTATACAGCTAGCTGTTAGTCACAAGTCTGTTTTGAAAACAGTGAAGGGCTCCATCTCTCTGTGGGAAAATCGTAACTGACTGTGCTTTTTTCAAGATTTATACCTCCTATCTGTAACTCTGCTGCCTGAGGTTTGTGCATCATCCAACCTGACTGCTCTTGCCAGGCCCCAGTTAGTAGCATGGAGAGGGGGGACAAAACCTGCCCCCCTGCACGTTGTACCTGAAACGTGCATATGAAAGTGAGTATCATTTCAGAAATTATTTCAGCATAAGAGACTATGAGCTCTACTTCTAGAGTTCCTCCTCTCTTTATTTGGATAAACATGTTTGTATCACTATCAGCACTGCAAACAACACCGTATCTAATGCTATAGATTCTCAGGGATTCTTTTTGTTCCTTATATTTCCACTTCAAGCACAATATTACAAGCATGTAACATGACCGGTGATTCTATTTTTATTAACAATCTTAGTAGTAGTTCTCACAAAGTACTCTTACATCCTCTCAGTAACCTTCTTACATCCTTAATCCAGTTATAGGCCCTATTTCTTATTCCCAACTTCATCCCGCTAAATAGATAGCTAGATGGATAGAGAGATCACAAGATCAATAGATAGAAAGGTAGGGAGATAAGCAAAGGTTTTTATTAGGAAGGTAGTTTCCTAATACAAACTAAATGCATTTTTTTCCTTATCTTTTGCTAGGAGCTGTTTTAGTGTGAATTTTCCTGAACAAATGCTATTTTTTGCTTCATGTAACTTTATGATGTAAGATACAAAGATGGAAATATTTTCACATGATCCCAATATGGACCTGGTTTAATGCTTATGGAGGCTGATGGAAAAATCATCTGATCCAATTTTTTATTCTATTTAGAAAATTTATCTAGACTATAAAACCACGAAGAATACGTGGATTCTGTCCTGAATGAATAGCAAAGAAGAACCATGTAATCATACAGCCACAACACCACTCCTGTGCTGTGGCGCCTAAAGGACAATGTCCATGAGGGGAGATTTCCACCTCTTCTGTCCAATAAACACCAGGCTGGAAAAATAAATTCAGCAGAAAAGTTCTTCCCACTGTATTCAGCAAACCATATGCTGATGCAGACAGAATCTAGCCAGGTCTCTAGCCAACTAGAAGAAACATAGTGCTGCAGTGAAAAACAAATATGGAGGACTGAAGACAGAATAAACTTCTAACTATTAGATGCACAAGCGTTTTTGAAGAAGCAGTTCTTCCTCCCACGCTGGTGGCTTACACGTCAGCATAGATAAGTTTACCTACCACAGTAGCCACAGGTTGCAGCTAAAGCTGTTCTCAGGTAGCTGCATTATCAGTTTATGGTAATTCTGGTTTGCTCCTTTGGTAAATCGCAATCAGATCTCATGAGTTCACACTGAAGAATATTCAGTTTCCCTTGAATCCAAAAACTCAAGCTCATAACCAAAACTACTAGGCTTCAATGGGATCTCTAAAATATAAAAAAAGCTTCTACCCAGAAGGTGCACAAGATGCAGTTTGGATTTTCAGGAATAAAGCTTGAGATTAACTGCATCAGGTTAGACCTATCCCTGAATCTCTTGTTCCATACCTGAGAAAGCATCCTTTTCTTGGAAAAATCTTCTACCTAAAATTGTTTTTTTCTTTTCTCAGGGCCAGTCCTGCTATTTTTACCTATCAGCTCTCTTACTTCTTTCTGTGGGTTTGAATCACTCTTCATAAACCACCTAAGCAGATGTCCTAGACCTGGCAGAAGCTTGCAATAAATTATAAGAATTTTAAAAAACAGTTAAAAAAATAACTAGGGGAACAGGTTGTTTCTCATGACTGGGTATAGGGAGAACAGGTTACCAAAAATAAAACCTTACATAAGCATAACAAACCCATGCTATATTTTGCTACAGAATTTTTCACAACCAGACAGGCCACATGTAACCACTACAACTATCATGAAAAAAGTACTACTGCCTTTCTGAGCCACATAAAGGCACTGACTTCACTTGTGCTCCTCTGTTTAACACAATGTCTAATATCCTAGAAGCGTATTACAATCCTAAAACATAAAAATCAAAGCAAATCAGTATCAAAAAGGCTCTTCATCACATGCAACTCACTTGTCACAATTAAATACTGAATTTTAGGATCATCTTCTCTTCTCTGTAGACTGGGAAAAATTTCTATGAATATTAATGGCAACTAGCAACAAGGAAGAGAAAGAATTTGAGATGCCTGCCTAAAGACTAACACAAAATGTGTAAGTTGTCTTTAATGCAGTGATGCAACTCTTTCTTTTTTCAAATATCCTAATTAGAACTGTTTGCAATGGTAATATATTAGATTTGGCCAATTAATTTTTAAGAGTTAGTATTGTGCTGACCTCAACAGAAGCACAAATAAATGTATATCACAAAAATATTACTCTACATTAAAAACACTTTGATTGAGCACTATAAACATTCAGTACCAGGACAAAAGCATTTCTCACCACGCACCCAATTTCCATGTGTAGCAAAGTAAACCCCAGCTAATCAGTACACTTGCAGTTAAGTCTCTCCTGAGGAAAAAATTCATAGGAAAGTGCACAATTATTTATGCCTGAGAGTGTGTTCCTTCATCTAAAAACTGAAGACTGTACTTACACCTTGTGTCAGTGTTTTCCCCAACGAGAGATTGCACCATTAACTAAACTGCTAAAAGAGGGGACTTCTTTAAAAAGCATTTTTCTCTCCTTTCCATTGCAAGAGCCATTCCTGACAACTGTCATTTCTGAGACATAGTTGCTTATGACAGTCTTCAGACTATAGGATAACCTGGTTTGCTAAGTTTTTAAGAAAGCTTGTAATTGAATAAACTTATAAACATTTAAAAGAAATACCCTTCTGGAGCTCAGTTGGTTAAGAGAAATGCTAAATCAGTATGTGCTGATTGCTGAAGCCAACTGACATCTATATTTAGGATCCTCCTTACACCTGTCAAGAGACAGAGAGAGACAGCCAGCGAAACAGAAAGTGTGTGCACCAGAGCAAGCAATCCAGAGACCCACCTCTTGTAACAAGGAGCTAAAAATAAAAGTAACAAAGAGCAATAAAGAAAACAGAGCAAAATCTTATTATTTATATTACCCTGCTGCTCTTTGACATGCTGTCAGCGAGCGCTCGGAACACGGTACAGACCTCATTAGTTATCAGCGACTCCAGCTTCCCACGGGAAGCCGCAGCGATACTCCAAGCTGGATGCGGGCCAACTGGGTCAAACCTGTGCTCCTCAGGTGGATCCCATTCCCTGCCACTCCTTAGCTGAAAGCACGGGGCCTTTGCAGCACCATTTCCATTCCAAAGCGAACTCCAGCGAATATTCATTCCCCATGCTTAACAATGGCACTGGAAATAGGCTTTCCAGCTTTGATTGGCATCTCTCTGCATCAAATCTCCATTCACTAATCTGACAGCACTTCTGATGATTCGTAGACACATATATGAACGTAACAAAATGAAAATCACGTAGGTTTCTTTAAATAACACTATGCAACCAATTAATACAACAATCCTATTGTAAAGGCTTAAGATCCCTCTCTTTACTTTAATAACAGAATAACAGAGTACTGCATTCCAAATGGAAGGGCACCCAGCTGTAAGAGGAGCTCGCTTTCAGGTCATGGATGCTGCCTTCCTCCCACCTGAGCTGCACCACTCTTTTCAAATTTTTGGTTTCCCAGTAAGAAGAAATATTTGGGTTTATACAGATTAGGGATAAAGAAATAGCACTGCTGGGGAAGTAGGGAAAATCATGCTATCTAAATTTACACACATACCCCTTTCAAAACACTACATGGCAATTCCTAAACAATGAAACTGAATTTCACTCCCCCTTCCCTGACTCATATCATAACAATCCAAGTAATCTTTTAAACAATATCTGATTCACCAACAGATTCCCTGCATTCTTTTTCAGAAAAGGAAAGAAAATGGCCTTTAAATATTCCCCAGCGTTCAACAAATTCTACCTATTACTGGCCAAGCTTAATTTAAGTTTCAGTAATTATTCCTTTCTCAGAAAGCAAACAAAAAAAAAAGCCTTTTTTTCTGATGAATATCAGATGAAATGCATATTTGTTAAAAATTAAAGATGTTCATGTTTGGGTGACAGAAAATACTCAGTCATCATGAAAGATGTTAAATACTCATAAATGTGGATGTTTCAGTTTGGACACACAACACAGACAGCAACTGCACAAATACTTTTGAATCTTCTCAAAAGTAATCCTAATTATTTGCCTACCAGCTAGTTTTAACCACTAGTCAGTAGTTACGCTTAGTCCATCTGCTGAGTGTACATAACTAATGTTTATGTAGATATTAACTTTAATTATACAGTGGCAAGAGGCAAATGAATACAAAACCATATGGAAGACAATGAATGTAAAAACACGTGGAAGATAATGAACTTAGACACAGCTCAATAAAGAACCAAAGGCTCATGGACAAAATTTGTACATGATCAACACATGCATACAGGAGTTCCATCTACCTTAACATGACGGAAATAACTGCCAACTATATAGGGCAAAATTATGGTTCTACTGACATCAACATGAATTTTGCAATCTACATCCCTGCCTTTCCCCCGTAGTTTAAAAGGCGGAGGATTAAATGATTTGATACTTGCTGGAAATCAGATCTAGAGCAAGTTGTTGTGCCTGGCTTGGTGCAGAGCGGTGCCTAGCGCAGGGCGATTAGCTAAGGCAGAGCTAACCATGTGATAGGCCTAAAGTCACACAGTTACCAGCAGTTTATAAAAGTACTTCATAAATTTCAGTCTGAACTTCAGTTTATCTTTTTGAAAAGCTTAGTGCTTTTTTTCTTTGGATGTCATGTGGATTAATATTCAATCGTTTGTAATTCTGCAGTTACAGAATATCCTACTAGTTATTACCATACATTGTAGTGGCAAAGTAAAATACTGCTGTATAGTATCAATAAAAAAGCTAGTACATAGAAATAAGGCAAAGCATGTATCAAACATATCACATGCTACTCCCATCAAAACCAGTGCAACCCCAGTGTACTCATACAAAGGATGTCAGTCTGAACAGCTGTCAAAAATTCATTGAAGCTGAGAGACAGAAATTTAAGTCTTTTCAACCGACCATGGTCTGAAGACAGAGCAGGACCATGCTCAATGTACTGCAATAAATTACTGCAACTAGCTCCTATAATAAACCAGCTGTGCCCCACCCTACAAATATTTTTCTTTACTATTTGTAGCAAAACTGGGCTGTCCAGAAATATTCACATGCAAAAACGTCTGCAGGGTAAGAATGGTGAGAGATCTATGAAGCTTTATGAAGTCCTAAAGGGTGACAACCTACATTTACAAAAGAGTAAGAGCCTTGTACTAAATATTGGTCAAACTGCTAAACTACTGTTCTGTCCTATTTGTCACTAATGGTTTCACCTATGGCAGAGGTTACACCATTCCTTTGGGTACTAAAGCATATCATAGAATCATAGAATCATAGAATGGTTTGGGTTGGAAGGGACCTTAAAGATCATCTAGTTTCAACCCCCCTGCCATGGGCAG
>JAOXNO010000001.1:10953566-10963728 GCA_028565335.1 Limnodromus scolopaceus | reverse complement strand
TAATTAGTGATTGCTAATGATCATCTTAGGCATTTTAGTAGTCTATGGACAGAAAAAAGTTGATGCCAGACCATCTAAATAGCACTAATTATATATTTTTATGCCCATCTTCCTTACAGAAGCAGGGCACCTTGCAATATACAACACATTTAGTTGAGCAGGATGGCAATGAGTTATCATTCCCATTTCAGAAATGGGAACAGAAGGAATAAAACTAGCAGTAGTCAGCACTGCAAAAAAAAGGGGCTAGCAGATCAGGGTAATGAACTCAAGGGTCATGAGCCCTTGGCTAGTATCGTTCCCACCTATTGCCTCTGCTTTAATTAGAAAGTACAAAATATTCACAACACAAATTTCAGATAAACTGGACACCTACAGTTCCAACTGATTTCAACAGTGAGAACAGCGATTTGCAGTGTGGCAAAGGAGTGCAACTACCACGCAGCGCTGGCATGAGTCAGATATGCTGGCTTCTTTTCACAATACTGTCTGCAGATTTTTGCTGACTCCTCTTAGTTTCTAAAAATGCTGTTAAGCTTATGTTTTACAATCTGTGTACATCCAAGAAGTACAGATCGTAGGGATTAACTTCTTCTAACTCCTCAGATCTCAAATTACCAAAAGAAAAAGATACGGTGGTACCTTTTCTACAAAGATTTTATTAAAAAAAAATCCAACCGAGTAAACCATCAAGGAAAGGTTTGGTCATGCAAGTTTCTGAGTTAAGGTGCAAATACAGCAAAACGTCTTAATAAACAAGGCTTAACAGTTTAACAAAACTTTTCAACTACAGAGGGCTTTAGAGGCGTTAGCTATCAAATTAATCTTGACAATAAACCCTTGCCTGACTAAATGCTAGTATACTGCAATTTCCGACTTTACTGAGAAATTAGTGTGCAAAACTAAGATACAGAATTTAAGAAATAATGCAAAGCAGATAAAGGGATGCAGATAATAATAGAGATTTACAATGACAAAGAGCTCAGCCAAGAATCACACAGTTCAAGATGTACATCATATGAAACAAAAACAGAATATTTCTGATTAAATAAAAGTAAATTAAAAAGCCTATTATATCTTCTATTTCTATTTTTTCTTTTTTTTAAAAAAAAATTGGTGCCACTGAATGAATTTATGAGAAAAGTCTCAGATTAAGAAATACTTGTTGTGTTAGGAAAATGCACACAGAGCTAACCATCCTAACAAAGGATAACTTTCCACAGAAGAGGATGGTGCAAGACAGCTCATTGTTCACTCAATTTCCAATTTCTCTCACCACACATTCCTACATGGATGTCTCTTCACTTTAACCTGTCTTTGAAAAAATATCTACTGGCCTTGTTACATCTAGACATAAAAAGAATAAAATTACACATAAGGCTAACATAAAATACAGACATTCAATAACCTCTGCAAGAATTATTCTAAATACCGTCTAAAGATTAGTATACTATATATTTGATCTTACTCTAATTCAATCTACTGAAAGAAATCAGCCATATACTGCAAAAAAACCAGCATCTGCATTAACACCTGCATCAGAAATTTCTGGATTAAACCCACAAAATGGAGTTTCAAGAGGGTATCTCACAGGGCTGAGCACTCCCCAAGTAAAGAATATCACCTCCAAGTATGGGGCTGTATTTAGGATCCACAAGACCTCTACCAAATGAACAATTCAAATCCACTGGGGGAAAATGATCAGTGTGAGAGTTTGTTCAGCCGTTTACAAAATAAAACATTTTTCCCACTAGTCCACATCAGAGTATTGTAAATCAAAACTTGTCTTTAAATGGACTGTTGAACTTATCCCTCCACATTTTGACTAGTCTAACAGGATTTTGGATCTATATATGCAGAAATAAATTATTTACCTGTAAGAGTGGAGGAAGGAATAGTAAAAACCTGAACTTTGCAATTCATACTTGTATTTATCTCGTTATCATTACTCTCCTCCTTCTTGTGGTATCAATAAACTGGATTCTTCCAGCTCAGACTGCAAAATGTTTCACTCTAGTTATCTTTGACAGAACAGCCCCCGTGACTCAGTTTCCTCCTAAGGAAAAGGTTTGAATTTCAAATCAAGAGTCAACCCAAACCAGGTGTGGCAAATTTCTACTCATTCCAAGAATGAAGAAAATTTCCCTTTTAGTGGTTTGTTTAAGAATACCTTAGCACCGAAAGCAAAATGCAGCATGGTATTAAAAGTGACAATTGAGAAAAATGGCACACCTTGATTTAGGCCCTAGTCCTGCTACCCTTACCCAGAGAACTTTTATAACTTTATTTTTATGCCTACTTGAAAGAAGATTTAGTCCATGCTTTGCAAAATAAAATAAAAGTCCCAGCAAAGACAAGGGAGGGAGAGATCATATTGCTGGGGAATGTTTTAAGCTCTAGACCAGTCTAGTGGGGAGCTGCACATGGGAAATAGGAGCACTCGAGTTAGAAAATTGTTTGGTTGAACCAAGTCTGGCTTTTCTCCTTTAAATAAAAGTTAACATAATTTAGCATCTGATTGCTACAAAAACTAGACCGAAACTCCTTCATGTTCTTATTTACTTCACAAATCAGATCAAAAGTGAATCAGAATTTACCATAATGGGTAAATTTGAGAGTCTTTGCTTGTAGATTTCAACTGAAACTTTATACGCATGAGGGTTAAAGAAAGGACCACTGATCCAATATATACCTCCATGTTAAAAATAATGATTGCTGTGAAAAAATTATTCTTAGCCAATATAATCCACAGGACACATTCTTTCAAAAAATCCTCCTCTTTCTGCATTCCTGGCTTAACATTCATGGCTCTGGAGAAACAGAGGAGTTTTCAAAAATGAAAAGTGCTTAAATCACTATGTAAAAAATCTGTTATGAAGTCAGACTATAGTTCTTGTCCTGACCAACACTCAAACGAGAGGGAGCGGGAATGTAATTTAAAAAGAGGGTGAAAAATCCAATAAAATATTTTTTATAATAGTCAGCAATATTATGACTTCACATTCATATTCTATGGGTATTTCAGGCCTGCCTCAGATTTAAAAAAAAGTCTGATTTGAATTACTGTAATTAACTGCAAAAGCTTGCTGATTTGTTGATGCAAAATAATGTCAATCTTTTTCATAAACTTGTTAGAATCTTTGTAAATAAATAGCAAAAATTATACAAGAAACAGAAATTCGGCTTTTTGTCTTCAGTTTGCTGTTGGGGAGCAGAGAGAGGTGTTGTAAGGAGGGACGTAAGAGAAAAAACGCGGTCCTTACCCTAACATCATTAGTGTAACATTACCAAACAGTGAGCCATGTTCTTGTCACGGTGTGCTTGTGAAAAAGCGCATATATTCTACATTTCACCCTGAAAACTTATTAAGTCTGGGAGGAAGGAAGGTGTGAAATGTTGAATTTGCTTAGAAGCAGAGTAGGTCAAAAATAGTTTGGAAAGCACTGGAGAAGACAAATCCCTCTTGAGCCGAATAGCTGCAGGCAAATGCCATTAATTTTTAGCTATTAAAAAATGCTGAGGCATATTTTGAAAATCTTCGCTCATGCACTGAATTTTTTTTCTGAGAATGTCAACAAGACTTTTTAATTTCAGCAGCATAGTCTGGTCCTAAATTGAGAATATCCAACCCATTAACATTACTAAAGTATAAATTCAGTTGAGGGTGATTTCACTATCAGTGTTACATCTTAAATGTGAGCTACTCCTGCATCACTACAATGTGCATTACACAGTACTGCTTGACAAAAAAACTCATATTCTTCAAACAATATTGATTCCTGTTCTTTTTTACTACAGGAAATCAGGAGGGAAAGAAGAATCACAACACTCTATAATAGCAATGACCAGTTGGCTACAGTAAGCAATGGCCCAACTGATGCAAAATCCAGCTCTTGGTCTGATCCTATAGAACAGCAGCATTGTCCAATATGGGTTTTAGAAAAGTTGAGTAGGATCAGGCTATTTAATAGATGTAACAAGAGAAATAAATCAGAGCTGTAATCTCAAAGGCAAATCATTTAAGTATTCATTGATACCTGTCTTGCAGCAGCTCTAGATGGAATGAAAAAGCTGATGCAGGAATGGTCTAAGAGTGATCAAAGACACAATGCACTGGTGCTGCCCAGGGGTGGGAGCAGAAATGCAGTTATTATTTTGTACTTCTTAAGTTCTATATATTTTCAAGGTGCTAGATATGTTTTACCTGGACACCGAGGACACTGAGCTGTCATTCCTTCTTTCAAGAAGTCTGATTCAGCATTCATAAAAGACATAAATAAAGGATGGTGTCTGGCGGATGGCAAATTATAGTTATGGTCCAACAATTTTATTCCAGTGGTATGTTCTGGTAAATCTTTTATTCTGTTAAAGCAGCTATTTTAACAAGGCACTAGAAAACAACATTCTTCTGTAGTCCATAATATCAGCTTTTGCATCTAAGGTCATTATAAGCACAGTAAGCACAACATGCGTCCCAAGCATATCGGGATCAAAAGTTCCTCTATTGCTAAAAGAAGTACAAAACAATCTGGGGCCCAGTTCCACTTCTGCTATGTTCAACAACAGAGAGAATGAGTAATTTTTCTCTTAAACTACTAAAACGCTCCTAAACCACAACCCCTGTCTTGCAGAGGCTTAAGTCAAACACTGGTCTAGAAGATAATACTACCTTGGGTAAAGGCTTCTCGCAGAAGGGAAGAATAAAGGCACAAGCGTGTCAGATCACAGTTATCAGTGGGCAACTACAGTCAATTTTGTTTCTTTGTTACAAAAGATTAAAAAAATAATACTTTGACGGTGCTTCTATCAATTTAAAATGCTCTGCTAGATAAATATTTTTTAGGATCTGTACAACAGGCCTTCTATTTAACAATGAATACATTTCAGACTAACGTGCTGCCAAGCTCTAGCTCTCTTTCTAGCAGCTGAATTCTTGGATAAAATCATTTTGCAGGGTATGAGCAATACAGTTCTGAAAATAGCATCACTGCAAAATGAAAGATGGCAAGAACCTCTACAATGCTGATTTATTTCAATGAAATTTCATATCTTATGATCAGTATCTATTTCGATGTTTTCAGCTGGATTTTCATACTTAATGAAATGTAAATCTATAGAATTTGTTAATTTTGAGGCCCCAGCATAAATATCTAAGAGGGAAACAAACAAACAAAAAGAAATAAAAAATACCCATTTGTGATTTACATCATAAAATATGCAAAACAGAAAAATGCTTTGTGGATCCAAATAAGTTGCATTTTTAACCACCACATGTACAGAGACACTCACAAAACGAAACCAACACCAATCAACAAGCTGTTACACACTTATCTTTAACTATATTTCTGCCAGAAGAAAGGATCGGAGTGATACTTTTTAAAATACTGGTGGGTTTATACATCTTGCATAATGCTCAGCATTCAGACACGTGCTGCTGAGAAAACCTTAAGAGGCGATATTTCGCTTCCCTGGTTCTAAGTACATCTTTTGGCTTTCTTTCCAATTCACTGGTATGAAGGTACACTTCAGCATATTGTTTGTTTCCCAATAATGAAGATATTTAAATAGATTGGAAAACACCATCTTCAAATCAGAAGAAGCCTGATATTTTACAATCCATTAACGCAACTGTCTTTTCTAATTAACATCAGCAATAAAACTGGCATTTTCCTATCACAGACTTTATGCTAAAAATGTGATTATATGTATATGAGAGGTGTCAAAATCCCTAAGTCTGACAGTAGAGACAGATGAAAAGAACACATCATAAATCCCTTCTATCTACATTTGGTCACCGATTTTATATAGAAAGCAATGTTGTGTACCAAGTCCAGCTACATTCTCAGCAAGACCCACACTTGTTAGGTCCATGTACAGAAACCAAAAATACAAATGTCCCAGTTGTGCAAGCTCTAATTCATATGACTCATACAGATTTCCCTGACTTGTCCTAATGACACCAAAACAGTAAGGATGATTCATGCAAATGAAAAATGGGAATACACAACTTCTTTTCTAAATATTTCCTAACTGCATACAGATACATATATATGATCATATGTATATTATGTTTGTCCTCTGTATGCTATTTTTATCCTCAGATGTTTTACACCAATTGATCTAAGTAGCAGATCTGGCTTGAATACAGCACATAATTTAATCTCTACATACAGAACAGGTGACTGAGGAGGAAAAAAGGATAAAAGATAAAATAAAGAGATAAAATGAATGGGGGAGGAAAATTAGAGAAAATAAATTAAAAACAGTCATTAAGCTATCTCTGGAATGATGTAATTACAGAAACAGCACCATTGATATTGAAAGGCTTCATCTGCAGGTTCATAAAAATTAAAAGATCTGTTTTGTTGTGGGTTTTTTTTTTCTTCCTTTTTTAATCAGTACAGACAGGTTTCTCACCAGGAAGCAATAGGTACATCTTTATATTGTATGTTACTTCCTATCGGTAAAAATATCAACACTGCTAATACATACGCTGTCAAAAGTCTACTTAAGAATTGCAACATATTTTTAAACTCCTATCTGTTTTGATGCGGCATAGATAGAAGAACAGAAATAAAATGAGTCCGATGCTATGTTTAGCAGGAAACATACAAATCACAGTTACTTAATAGCATTCTTTTTCTTAAGTCTGTATAGGTGCGGGTAATAGATAAATATGTATGGCTACAAAGAAAGAAGTGCTTTGCCTACTGTGTTAGCAGTAGTGTGGTTATAGTGACAGGAGTACTATATACAACAATATTCTCATGTAAGTGCAAAATACCTGCTGTGTTGTGTGTATAATTGAAGTATTTGGGGTTGCTATGTTAAAAGTAAGAGCATGACATCCTATATCAACATCCCTATTACATGACACAATGAAAATGATACATTTTAATGACACTTATTATGTATTATTTAGTAGCTAAACCTTATAACTAAAGATCAAGACATAATTATGCTATACTTAAGTAGTTCATTAAAGAAAAGTCTTCAATATTTGCAGTGAAATATTCCAACCCAGGAATCAACAAATGCGATTATACCACCTGCTTAGATTTTTAATGAAAAATTAGAGCTCCCATTTCATACAGCACCGTCCTTCACTTGAAATTCTCCATACATTTCTGGGTAAATACACTAGAGACTTTTTGCTTGGTCAGAGAAGCAAAATTAATCAAATGACTGAGATTTTACCAAACAGACATTGCTTAAACCTTCAGCTAAAAATGTTTCATACTTGTACACTGCTGTATTGGTGATAAAGACTTCTCAATGCTTTAGTAAAAGCACATGTTAAAATATTTACTGATGCAGAAGGAACAGATGACTGAAGGAAAAGTGATTGTACGCTAATGAGTATTTGATGAAATCAGGAAGTACATAGCCCTGAATATGCACATTTTTCATCCAACAGCTGGGAAACACTGCTTCCTCAGACCAACTTTTTAACTAAGAGAAAAAGGGACCGAAAATAATGGGGAGAAAGGAGGTAGCTAAGAACGTTATATCAGCAAACCTTCAGTTCTTCAATTATTATTATCCTTTCTTTTCTTTATTCTCTTCTGTCATTTTTTCCTAATTTTAATATTCTTAAAATATAATATCTTTCACATTAAGGGCATTTGTGTCACTTCTCTTTGTTCTTCCCCATTTGTTATCTATAGTAGGAAACAAAACACCACGGTCAAGTCTTAAAAAAGAATCCAAAAATTGTTTTCTCTTTCACCTGTTACATCATTACTTTTTGCAAAGCAGCTCTTCCTGCATCAACCTGTTGTGCTGTCTTCTAAATGAACTAAGCCTTATTTGCACTTTGATTTAATTTCAAAGGGGAAACATTACTATGAAGGATGGGCAGGCACTACAGATTGTTTCTACAATATTTCAATAGAATAATAATGAGAAAAAAGAAAGCCAACAGTAAGTAGATTGTGTAGAACATGGAAATGCTATTGACGAACATCATTTCCTCAATTACTTAATCATAGATATAGTTATAACTAAACTTGTCTTATATAATATGTTTCCTTGTTGACAATTTCTATTATCCTGCCTGTCAGTAAAGATAAATTCTGCAGGGAATTAGCAAACATGGACAGAAGGACAAAAACGGTTTTAAGAAAACATCCCGTCATGTTATGCTAAAAAAATTTTATGCTAAAAAATTTCTATTTGAAATTATACAATCTACTTTTAATACGGTATTCTTTTAATTTCACTAGGTTTCATATTTCTTTCTCTCTTAAAACTAGAAAAATCTATGTAGAAGATAAATTGTAACTAGTTGTGTATGATAACCTTATCAGCTCAATAAGAAACAGTAAATACAGGAGCTCAAACACAAGAAAAGCACTGACTCAAAAAGCCCTGCCTTTTTATTTTGTCACTCTTGCTTCTACATTGCACATCTTACTAAATTGTAACATAAGAATATTTTAAAACATAATTTTCCCTTCAATGAAAGGCTATATGTATTCAACTTAGAAGATATTTAGTGGTTGTTTTACACTTATCTTTGTATTCCTTTCTTTCATTTAACAGTGAGAGCATCCCTTTGAGTCTTTCATAATGGAACCGATACTCGGAACTGAATCCAATTATAACAACCTACCAGCAGTACTAATTGGTGAGAATGCATTGCTGCTAATTGCTGTAAACTCATCCTTCTGCACAGGATGAACGAGGGCAATAAATTCTACTCAGCGTTAAACAATAGGGAAGACTACCATTAGCACTGCTTTTCTTATGTAAAATGTATTAAAGTGAGTCATTCACTTCAAAGTTACCTATTGGTAGCTTTAACACGGATTTAGGGACGAAGGTAAATGCTGAAAAAAGAATATATAAATATATATATATATATATATAAAATAATGAGGTGAGGAAGAAAGAAGAAAATGAAAACACAGTCATTAGTCCATAATGTTTTGTTGTGGGTTGTTTTTTTTCCAATCTGTAGGCGAATTTCAAATATGATATATTAGCTTATTTTTGCCTTTCTTTTCTTGCCTGCTCTCATGATGTGATCTTTGCACTGCTCTGGGCAACACTTTCATGCTAATAAGTATGCAATACTTCAAAGATTTCTATCTTACGGCTCCGCAAAAGAGAAAGCTGCTTGCACCAAGAGCATCATCCCTCAGCTCTGGCAAAGGGGATTTTTGAGAAGTGAGGATTTTGCAAGGCCGAGGCTGAAGAAAACACTTCTTCACTCGGGTGGCTTTAAGCGTGCCGAAGCCCCTCTCGTGTGGCACACGCCTGCGCACACCCAGCCACCCCCCACCCCCCCTCGGGCGACCAGGGACAGAAAACAAACCCTGCGACTGTCAAAATACCCGTGGTGTGCACTGGAACACGGCCAGGTAGGAGTGAGCCGAAGCACAGGCTCAAAACTCAAAGCAGCGCTCGCCCGCCTGTTCCAGCCGCCGGCCGCAGAAAGGCGAGGAAAATCTGCCTGTTTGCGTGAATTTGAATCGGATGGCCAAAGTTTTAATATTTGCGTTTGTTTGTTTGTTTGTTTAAATTGTGTTAAAACTCCAGCCAGGCTGAAATAACCTTTGTGGGAGGAGGGGGCGGGCTCAGCGTAACTCGAAACTTTCCTCTCGGCGCGGCTGAGCTGCCGGGGGTATATTTAGAGCTGGGATCCGCTCCGGAGCGGGGCTGTGAGGCAAAACCCTCACCTCAGAAGTCCCGCCGCCGGCCGCCACCGGGGCACACTCCCCCGCGGAGGAGACCTTCCTCTAACCTGACTCTTTCCCACGCCAAACCAGCCGAAACCCCGCAGTTTTACCTCACCGCCACTTTCCGCCCGGACTTACTTTATTTCCCCTTTGTATTTTCGCCGGGCGCCGCGCTCGCTCCGGCACAAAGGTGCGGCCGTGTCGTCCCCACCCGCCCCGGCCGTGCTCCCACCCCGCCCCAGACCCTCGGAGCCCGCGGGGACTTACGTGGTGGCCGAAGGGAAAGGTCCCTCCGAGGAGTGGTTCATCACCAGGGACTGGAAAAGTGTCAGGCTAAAGACTAGCAGCCAGCCAGCAGCCATCTTCCTGATCGAAGATCGATCCCCCTTCCCCAAGTCGGCGAGACGGCAATAATAATAAATTCAATTATTGTGTGTGTGGTGGTGTGGGGGGGGCTGTTGTTTTTTAAAGCCTCCTCC
>JAOXNO010000001.1:10882333-10952148 GCA_028565335.1 Limnodromus scolopaceus | reverse complement strand
ACAGTAGGGAGCTACAGGTGACATAGAAGAAAACCCTACAGGAAAGCATTTGTTCCCCTAATGAAAAGTCTGCTTAATTACGAATCTAGCACATTTAAGGAAACTTGACTTGTAGCAACCAGAAAACATACTGAGAAAAAAAGATACTGTAAAGTTGTGAATAAAAGCACCATCTTTGAACGTGTTACATCCTCAAGTTGAACTGCACACAGGCTTCACTTACATTCTAGCTTTTGCATATCGGCCAAAATACAGGCTCCCAAAGCCTTGTCTATTAGGCTTTGAACGTTGTTTTACTAACTTCAGGAAGATGAAAGGGAAAGAAATCCGAAATACTCAAAATTTTCAGGAAAAGTTTCAAGAATATACTCTAGTCTAGAGGAATGGCACGCCTCTGTACAGCAACTCTGCAGCTTTTGACAGCAACTAGCACTGTCAGCATATTTGCCATCTTGCCCCTTTTCTCCCATTGGTCTGACGACATGAGTACCTGTAGCTTATTGCCTATGATATGGCTCACGGAAATCCCAGACCACTGTCCTTGTCATGCACTGACTGGCTGTAAATTTTAAATGCAGGGAATTCAAAATGTGGGAGAGATGCTAGAACTATTGTACAGCACTGAATCACTGACGTAGACTCCCAGCGCTTTTGGACTTCAGGGAAGTTTTCCCCACTCTCTGCCACATAAATGGTCCAGTCTTCTATAGCTGTTTTACTGTAATATCTGTGCTGCAAGGGACAGCAAATAACACCTCATTTCTACCTTCAGTGGCACAGCCCAAGGCATGCAGCAAACACACACATGAAATCTCCAGACTAGACCTGAAGTGGGCCAAGCACTATGAATCCACATCATAACTGGTCTTATGAAACCAGGCCCACAGGAACTGGGAGTCAACCAAGGCAAAGCAGCAGCCTATTGTCCCTTCCACACCAGACCTCCAAGTAGAAGTCACAGAATTCAATTCCAGCTGCAGCACGTGCTACCACAGCTAAGCAGGTGTTCTCTGTTCTTAGAAGAGAGGAAATGAAGTGGACTCTACTCTTCCCAACATGACCACCCTCCGCTTTTGCTCAGATTTCTTTCTTCCTTGCAGTCTTACCAATCGGCCATCCACTGTTCCACACTGAATGCCAAGTGAACTCTTTGAATGTCCTGTTTTAGTTAATTCAGCCAGAGCCAAAACTTAGCATAGACTTGAACTGCAAGACACAAAATACCTTAACATTTTATTGAAGACAGTTCTCTCTCTGTTTCGAAAAATTCCAAAAGCTAGACACTGACAGTCGTTACCCTATATGCCAGAGGTCTCTTTCGGTATCTAAAAATATCTCAATAGCTGTAGTCTGGGACACAAACTTTATACAGGTGAAGAACAGCAGTAACAGCACACAGCCACATATAGAGTTTTCTCCCAAGCAAATAAAAATACACAGGAAGGGAACAGAGGGGAGACACTGTATATACAGAGAGTTGCTTTTGGTAATAATCCACTTTATAGCAACAGACAACAGTGTTACTTTTTTGCTGTTTTCTTTTAGTCCAGATAAAATGTTTCCTCGGAGTTTTCTTTAACAGTCATGAGATTATCACAGTTGGTGCAACAGATGTTGGTCTCTAGGAAGAATGGCCTGATCCTGTAAAACCTGCTTTCTCATGTGCAGACCCTTTGAAATCAGTGGGATTTATGTAAATAGGGATTTGCAGGATTAGGTCTACAGTCTAGAGAGTCTGCAGTACTTCAGTCATACGTGTTCTAGTTTTGTTGCCTGGGAACCCAATACACCAGAATAGCTCCTGAACAGGCCGAGCATCCTTTACAGAAGCAGTGCAAATCTGAAGACAGTCCTTGCAACACAAATACAGCATTAGGAATTTTTACTACTGTAAAACAACACTTCTTGAGTCAAACAGAGTTCAGAGAGATCAGACCTGATCCATATTAATGTGCAAAATACAAGAAGAATGCCCATTGCATTCACAAAACTGGGTGGGGAGGGGGAATAAATTAAGATTCTTTTCTCCTTTCTTTCTCTGCACCCACCCCACCCCACCCCCCCCGCCAAATGGAATACAACATTGGATGTGCATATTGTCCTTTCCCAACATCAAAGCCTGGAGCTGCAAACAATTTGTATACAGTAATTTTGCATTACCACGGAGACAGAAGAAGCGAGACTACTGTTCAGAAGTCAACAGACTTGTCCAGTGCAGGGTTTTCAAAATCAGTGCCACTGGCAATGGAGATGGCATCTTCTACTGCCCCCTCCTCATACCTACTCTTGGACACTCTCTGCTGCACGCCTTGCCCACTCCTCCCTCATCCCACATGCGTTATCTTCTCTCACCTCACCTGCTCCCCGCATCCCCCCGGGTTCTGGCAGGAGCTGGGCTACTGCTGCATGGCCACTAAGCAGTCAAACGGTAACAGACTCCAAAAAAACTGAAAAGTGGCAGTTGCCTCTGGGGAGACACTTATTCTGGGAAGCTGGGAAATGCTGGCACGTTTACTCATCATCTATGATGCTCAGTGATGCAGTTACTCTACTGCTCATGTGTCTGCCACCCAGGTAACGAGAAATAGGCAGCATGGCACTGGTGAGGCCCCACCTCAAGTACTGTGGTCAGTTTTGGGGCATTCACTCCAAGAAAGACATTGAGGTGCTGGAGTGCCTCCAAAGATGATCAACGAATATGGTAAGGAGTCTAGACAAAAAGTCCTGTGAGGAGCAGCTGAGGGAACTGGGGTTGTTCAGCCTGGAGAAAAGGAGGCTGAGGGGAGACCTCATAGCTCTCTACAGCTACCTGAAAGGAGGTTGTATTGAGTTGGGTGTCGGTGTCTTCTTCCAAGTAACAAAGGACAGGACACCAGGAAATGGCCTCAAGTTGCACCAGGGGAGGTTTAAGATGGATATTAGGAAAAATTCCTTCACTGGAGCTGTTGTCAAGCATTGGAACAAGCTGCCCAGGGAGGTGGAGACCACCATCTCTGGAGGTCTTTTTAGAGTCTTTTCCCACCTAAATGATTCTATGATTCCATGTGCCACTTCCAAGTAAGTCATGTGCTACCAGCCATACAGAAACCAGCCTTGAGAACCAAAATAAGGCATCCTTGTCAATAATAACTAGGATGTGTGGCAAACATCATTCACTCAAACTGGAAACTTCATATCAAACACCACATCAATGGACTTAGTCAGACTCATATGCATATATTATTATTAGAAAATAAAACACACATATAGCTGAGAGAAGTTCAAATGAGCCTGCTATGGTTACTCCAATGGGTGTATTTTTCCAGAGTAGGTCCACGTCATCCTCTGGAGAGCCCACAGCAGCAGTGCACATAAAACAACATGAAGATGCCATATGAATGCAGTTTTGCTCCTTTCAGGACCCACGTGAGCTTGCTCAGACCTCACCATGGTATCTTTATGTATCACTGTGTTATACCATCTACGCAGACGTCAGCAGAATCAAATTTAAAAATTCTAGAGCTTTTTTGCAACTTATAGGCAATATGTAGATTAAACATTAAATTTTGTTCTCTGTGTTTTGACACCTGTTTACAGGGCATTACAACAGAAGCCAGGCACCTCATACGCAAATGTCGCATACTTAATTTGCGACAATAAAACTGTCGCTAGTTGCTGCTTCTCAAAATACAACCCATAACTATTACTGTTCAGCAGTCATATTTACATGTTCTGATATTGTTACTTCATAGGGTCTCTTCTTAACTGCGCCTGTTGGTCTCAGACACAGGCTGCCTATCGATGGCAACAGAAGTGTCATGAGCGCAGGGAAGACAGAATTTAAGAAAAAGTCTATCTATAGCCCTCTCTGTAGGTTCCTCACCAGATGGAATAGGGAGCTCTGTGTTAATGCTCGTCCTACTGTGAAACGCGTCAGCAAGCCCAAGTTACCATTAATATGGCTTGAATTCTGACAAGGTCAAACTGGTTGGACTATATTTAAAAACACTTTTATCTTGCTGCAATAGGATAATGTGTTCTAAGGCTATATACCACAGGAACATAAGACTCTTCTGCTGATTTAACCTAGGCTCAGAAGCTAATGCTCTGCACCGTGCTTCAAGTTAATTACTGCTGAACAATGCAGGAGAACAGCACAGTATTCCAGCACAGCAGCAAGAGAATTAGCATGCCCTTCTGATCAAAGAAAACTACGCAGGCCATGTCCAGGAAAGCAATTGCAAAACTGCAGAAGTCTGAGAGAAAGTTTGGGTGATTTTATTTGCTCATTATTTGTGAAGTCAAAGCACAGAAAAGGAGCAAATTTGATTACTGCACTAGTATCACTGAACCCTGAGGTTACAAAGGACATCAAGAGATCACCTGAACCATCTCTCTGCTGGACAACTTGATCAAGTTGTCATTTTGTCAAGTTGTATCATTTTGGTAGATGCTTCCTAAACCTTGTCCTTGATAAAAATAACCCATTTTCCTCTCCCAGTCTATACTGCCCTCATCATTGGAAAGTTGCTGTTTTTTTCTCTTGAATACAATCTTTCCTGATGAAATGTTAAGGCTTTATTTCTTGTCCTACCTATAAGGAAGGCTAATCAGAAATCTAGAAAGTTTCTGGCCACCTCCAAATAATTCACTTTTTTTTTTTTTCCTCATGCGCAGTATCCAAAACTTGACAGGACTGAACACCATTACACCATAAATCCTTTCAGTTGGACACAATTAGTGGTGTGCGAGTTCTTCTAACAAATGTTGCAACTTCATTCTAGGTCTTGGTTGACACTACTGAACAATCAATATTGTTATTTGTCTCTCCAATGATCCTAGTCCTACACCTGAAATATGTCTTTGAATGCACATTCTTTATATCACACAAATGTTGGAGGACAAACAACAGATTAATTGCTATCCCTAATGCTGTGTTTGTGAGTGCTAAGAAGTCATTCCAAATGTTCCAAAAAGGATTAATGCAGTATAACAAGTCTATTTAATTACTGAAAGACCAGTGATCCTCACTTTACTATAAGCAGCTTTTCCTTTATTTGGAGGCTGTAAATAGAACAGAAATCATTACAGGACAACTATAATTCTTGCCTCAGAATATTCAAGTTATATCAGCAATATAGTAAAAAAAATATGTCAAAGGCCAGGAAGGACTATATGCATGCAATGCATTTGTGTACGACAATGCAAAATTAGGCACGTTTTAAAATGTGACAGCACTCCTCACTATAGTTACAATGCAGAAACAATTCTTATGCTCCATGTAACAATGTGATATCTGTTTCCTTAACTATAACACACAAAAAAAAAAAGAGGCAACAATTAAGCCAGTTAAAGTAATTACACATAGCTTTATAAAAAAAATTCCCTCAGGTTTAATAAAACCAAACAAGTCCATGACTCCTACAACATAAGCCTTTATGAATGCATATATGGTAAACTCACAATTTGATATAGATTACTTGAAATTATGTGCCTGAATCTAGACAGCCCAATCAATTTTCCAATTCTCCTTTCTGCACAAGCTGGTTATTCTTTAACTGGAAGATAAACAATAGAATCACTTTTGATGTTAACCCTCAGTTAGCTGTAAACTGCACTATTTCAGTGTCACATGGGGAAAATACATGGACAGACTTAATTTTTATAAATTGATGTCACTTCCCACTTTGAGAAGTAGAAACAGTAATTTTGTAGGTGTTGATGTTATATCTGTCTCATTACCAACCCTGAAACGTCATCATAAAGGAAGGAATGAGGAAAGCAAGGACTTAAGGAGTAAAAGTAGAAAGCACACTGGGTCCAAAAAGCACAAGTGACTAATTATTCAGGTGAGTTTCAATACAATCAGGCAAAAGTAGGTCCTCCAAGACAAGACCCTGGACTAACCCCTTACAAACCTATAGTCTCCCACTCAGCTGCCTCATAAATCAGACTTGACCAGGTGTGGGAGATGAAACAGGATGACCAGCATATTCCAGATAGAAGCACGCTGTTCCGTTTGCTTGCATTTCATCTCACACCTCAGCCCAAACTCCTGACCTTCCACCTTCCTCCCATGCTGGTGTGCTCTGGTCTGAGCTACTGGCCCACATGACCCAAAAACGTGGGCTCAGAGTGAAAAGAGGGATGGGGAACCACACTGAGCTCAAAGGCCACCCCTGCAGGCACTGCAGATGCCCCCTCCATGGTGGGCCAGCTGGATGAACCTACATATTACTGCCCATGATGATTGCTTCTATTATCTTTCTGTCTAAAGTATTTTCTTCCCTTCACTGTCACAGAGCAAGAAAACTCTGACAGCTCCCTGAGCACACCAAGGCCCCTGCGCTGTGGTCCCATCCTCAAGAGCCAGCCCTGTGCAGGTCTCCTGCAGAATGAAGCACTGGTGACCCAAGGAGTGCTCCCACTCCACCAGAGACCCGCTTTCCCATGGCGGGCCGACTCTGCCGCACGGTTTCTCTCCAACGCCCTCTCCCACGGAGAGGTACCACCGCAGGGCTTGTGGTGGAGGAATGCTTTGTGCTGGCCCTCCTTGCTTGGGCAAGTTTCTTCCGTCCGGGCATGAGAAAACTGGGTAAGACATTTCTTTATAAGACAGAGCCCACTTTGGGGCTGGGCACCAGCACAGGGAAATTTGTTTGCAGTAAAATTCAGGAAGGGTTATAACTTTTCAGCCAGTACATATCTCAGTGTTTTGCAACCCTCACTGAGGCGTGGGTTGCAAGCGGTGCTCGCCCTCCTGGGGACCGGAGGTGCAGAGAGACTAAGCAACCTGCCTGCGGTCACCTGGGGAGCCGCAGAAAGGGCTGTGGACCAGGACAAGGATTTTGAAGTCCTTGCGTCTAAACACTGAGTCATACTTTACATTGTCATCACAGTGATAGCATTCAAGCTCCTTGCGTCAGCATTACCGCTCTCTTCCTTCAGAGGAAGTAGGTAAGTGCAATTAAAAATCACACCTAGATTGCGGAGTTTCACACTGAAAGAAAAGGTTTAGTCATTTACAGGTGCACGGGAATGCTGTATGTACACATACAACCTGATTATTTTTTTTTCTTTTTCAAAAAAAATGATGAATGAATTGACAGAGAAATCAGGTGGACTGTGGAAATATAAACCTGATCATACACTGTAGAAGTCAGTGCACGGGGGCTGTGAAAGAAAACACGTTTTAAATGAAATCAATCTGATTGAATAAACCTACTCACGTGAGCGAAGTTTTCAGCTTTTCAGGCTAAGGCCTTCAGTTAAGAAAATACCAATTTTCTGATGACCACTGGATTAGAAATTTACATGTTTTATAGTGGTACTGGTACTAGCATATGAGATTTCTTTACCCAGCAAGGCAGTATCATGCCATCAGTTTTTCAACAGATCCAGTCACTGGTTTCTAAAGGCTTCCTAAAACTGTGGCACAATGCAGCAGATGATTAGACGTAAAACCCATCTCAAAAAACTAAACTGTCCTAACAGCCAAATTGTAGGTAATTACAGGAAGCACAAAGCCTACATCAAGAAACTGACATTAGCATCAGGGACATTGACAGTAGGCAGCCTGTCAAGATATGGGGCCAGTGACTCCCCCCCTCACTGCGAGGCATTCTTAAGGACAAGTAGTTTCCCTTAGAAACAAAGCATTTCACAAAAAAAAAAAAAAAAAAAAAAGAAAAAAAAAAGGGCAGAAGACAAAGGTTGTTCTTTCTCCCCTTTTGATAAGTTTAGATAGCATTTCAAGCGTAGTGTGTAATGAATGTCCTTTGCTTTAGAGACCACAGCTGGTTTTGAACATAAGCTGGGTCTTTACAAAAACGGTGTTTTGGTACTGAAGTAACCAAATAGCCACTTACGACACTGACACGAAATGCTCCTCCATTTCACGCCAAGAAATTATTTTGATCATTCTTTTTCCCTAAAACTCAAAATTGTGTGCATACCCATTACATTTTCATCACAAACCGTTTTCAGTGGTGATCCCAGCACACCCTACTCGAACAACGCTCGCAGTGAAATGGGACTGACTAAGACTGATGGTGTTAGCCCTTGAACAATGTAGTGAACCCATACAGCCTAACAGAGGAGAAATGCACTGCAGCCTGAGAGAGGATGGCGTTTCCCTCCAGCCCCTAGAAATCCTCTCACCACGCTTCCACTGAGGAGGGCTGCCCATCTGGCCCCACTGCTGTCAGCAGACAAAAAGCGGTGACATCAGGAGGACATCCAAGGGAGGACACGACCACTCGGAGGGAAAAACTCACTGGGGTGTAAATTCAGGGCTGAGCTCTTCTTGTCAGTGATTACCACAAAGAACCGGAGGAAGCGGCGTGGCTGCTGAACAATGGAGAGGTCAGGCAGTTCGCAGCCATTTCATGACCCAGACAAGTCAAGGTCAAGAGATTCAGGTAGCTACTTGGCCTGGGCATGAGTTACAGCACAAATGAATTGTTTTAACAAATCGGCTTTGGTCAATTAAACCTAACAAGACATGTTGCATCACGTAGCAGGGTTCTTGACACCAAGGCCAGGAGCTGAGGCCAGCCTCGTAAAACATGTCTTTTAACATGGCATAACAAATTTAAGGTAATCCATCCAGAAACTGCAGATGTCAGAATAATAAAATACAAGTAGTTTTGACTAGGAGATGTTTTCACACTTTTAAATCAGGGACACTGGAGTGTAGTCATCCTTTCAACACATCTAGCATCCTTTTCAATGGCATTAATCATGCAACGGAAAGCTGATGCTGCAGTAAATACACTTGCTATCTCTCAGACACAGGGCACCTCTGTAATGATCTTCTAAGCAAATCCAGCATTTCCTTGTTAGTCGCTTCATCAGAAAAGGCTGAAAATGGTTTGGCATTTTAGGCCAATGTAACTCACAAGCAAAAAAGTGTATCTTCTCTTAATATTTTAATTACATTTAATGTCTAAAGACATGGTGTTTGTGATTACTGCGTTCTAATGTGTGCATATTTCTTTGTTCCTGTTTTGAAGAAAAATGTATAAATCCTATGACACCTTTCTCAGAAGACAGCTTGTGAAGGATATGGCAAGACAGCCAACTAAAAATTAAAATACAAGGTTTGATTAAAGATAAAGAGTCCATACTTATCTTTCACTTGCTTAAATTAATCCTTTATGAAAATATATATAGTAATTCAGGTTAATACAACCTGAAGATTGGGAATACAAATAGATAAACAATATGTTCAAGACCTAAATGTTTAAAATGCTCAATTGTCAAATAACTTCAAAGAATATAGAATATACTTACTTGTGCACAGCATTTGCATCAAACCAGTAACAGAAAACTTATCTTTTTTCCTACTTTCTCGACAGACACACCGAGTTTCTCAAACAGAGTTCACTAACTGTTCGGTTTTACATTTGGCTTTCCTGTTCACTCTCTAGGGAAGAAAAAGGGGAATCATTTTGTGCCTTCGCCATGTGTATTTTTTTCAGGGGGGAAATAATTAAAGCCACTTAAAGCCATAGAGATGCCTTTTGTGAAGGTGCCCGTATGGAAGGACACTGGAAAACATAAACGTTTCCCTTCTGCTCTGGAGATGATAGGCATCTACTGTTAAAAAGTGCAAGGTTTATCCAAGGGAAAAGAACACTTAATGGTTGAATGGGCTTCAGCTAAGGTTTTGCACCACACTTTCCCCAGTGCCGTATCACAGCAACTTCTCCTTATTTCAATTCTATTTCTTAGAGTAAAAAAAAAAAAGTAGTTTAAAAGGTTCCAAACTCTGTATGTAGTTAGGAGGAAACGAACATTAAAATTACTTCAATGTCCCTATAATTTAAAGTCACCTTTTTGAGGTTACGTGGGGGGCAAGACAGATGTAACACACAGGAGTCATGGGGCATGAAAGCAAAAGCTCTGATCCTCAGGCTGGTTAAAAACATCCAAAACACTATTATTGATAGACACACTGTAGACTATCAGCCCTTCGTCAGACAGAATCTCCCACAAAAGCCAAGCCTGAAGTGCCCATCTCCCACCAACTCCGAAAAAAAGCTAGAACCAGAGTTACATGCCAATAATGACCTTCCTAAGAAATGGCTAAAGAAATATATGTATTTAAAATTTAAAAAGCATTATATGCTTCAGAAAAGTAAGAAACTCTCTGAAAGGACAGTTGCGGGGGGGACGGGCAGGGGGGGCGGGGAGGAAGGGAGTTTAAGAACGTAATCTTTCTGTAAATAAAAAGGTGGGGGGAAAAGATTAACAGCTGTGCTAGAAGAATGTTCCCAACTTCACACACAACTCACTGCTCCCAGACAGTACAATATACACACCCAAATCAACTCTCTTTTCTCTTGGACAAAGCTAATAATCTAAGATTTACTTCCCCTTTACTAGCTTCTGAGCCTTTCAAACCTCTTCTAATCCAGGCTTCACTGCCCTGAGCCAGGCTTTTAGCAACCAGAGTTTAAAAAAAATAAAAATAAAAAAGGAGAGACAGAGTAAAATCATGAAACCTCCCTGGAACGAATGACATCCTGTTTGACATCTGTCAAACAAACTGGCTAATCACCCAGACCTTCTTACTTTTTCACATTCACTTAGCATCTGGAAAGTGTCTCGAGATAAGGGTTTTCTTCTGCATGCCACAATGGAAGGAGCAGCCCTATTCAGTTAAGTTAGCCATTTAACTTGATCTTGAGATCATCCTAACCCGTCTTTGGAACTTAACGCTTTAGGAAGCCTCTGGAATTACTGTGGTTGGCGCTGTGATACGCTGCTCCAACGACCAGAGCTTCAGAGCACCACCAGTCCTTGAGATGTCTACGTTACTACACTAGCAGTGGGGAAGAGGAGAAGGAGGAAAAGCAAGGAAGAAGGGAAAGCTAGAAAAAGAAGCAGACTTGACAGCAATCTCATGCAATTAACTTTAAAATCCAACTTGCAGTGTATTTAGTGTTTAATTATTTTAATGAAGTTTTTACAGTTACAATGAATTCAATATGCATGAAAATTAAGAAACTTAAAACATAAATCTCTGCTGTTATTTGAAGGACTTTCTTAGTGATTAGTGGCCTTATTTATAGTTTTAAAGTGGTTTTTTTTTGTTCCCAGTATTGTTCTTCTGTCTGAAACTACCGTGAAGCAAGGATCTTCTGTTTTCTTTTCTATTCTTTTCTTTACTTTATAGCTTCTTGCTGTCGATCTAAATGACATTCATAAATTAACAATGACCTCTAAATTTTCAACTAGTTGCACAGAATTTATTTAACCATAAGCCTCTTTTGTCTTAAACACAATTAATGTCATTTAACCCTGTGAAAAGGACTCCCCTTCAGGTACCTGGTAAGAAAAAACAGAACGAGCTAAAAGCTCCTTCCTAAAATGTATATGTATTTCATTCTTGACTGTAGCAGTAAAATTAAATAAGGAAAATTCTCTTTCCTTTCTCATGAACTAGACGTGCGACCCATAACCCTGTTCTGATGGAAACTAAATTAAAAAGAATAATACACATTTTGAATTCTTCGGATCTACTGTCCAAATGTCAGTTCACACGTACACATTCTGAAAAATTAAAATTGGTGGATGATCTTTTTAAATGTTTTAATTTCCTACATCTTTATAAACAAAGTATCTATAATCATTGATTGAAAAATGTTGTTACTCCCATATATACACCCAGATAAATTAATCTCCATCTCCTAATGACAAACATCTTTCCTGCTGTAATTTTCAGCACAATAGAGATACTCAATATAGTAGTCATCCAAAATTTCACACTAGAAAACTAGAAAATCAGTCAATACAGCGTCTTTTTCAGTTGACACAAAAAGTTTTTTAAAACTATATTTTCTGCATGCCCAAAGTGACTGGAATTCAAAGTTTTAAAAAGGTTTACTATTCCCTATCAGATTCTTAAACTACAAAAGCCTCTTCTCATACAAGAGCAGGTGAAATATAAACTCAGACTTCTGCTTCTGCACTGGCTTTCTGATTCAAAACTGAGACAGTGCAAGGGATCGACATGCCATTTCACTGTGTAAGTGACAAGCTCCTGGAGCACCTAGATGCCTATAGGCACAGGCAGTAATAAGCTCTGTTTCCTGTTGTTCCCAGTGTAACTAATAATTTGCTGTGTAAACTCCAACAAATCACCTTGTACCTTGACATATCCTTCTGCAAAACAGGTTAAATGATCTACTGTATGTTCCCAGGTAAAGTATTCAGAAGGAGGCAAATCATTACAGTTAATGGAAGTAGAAACAATCAGCAATTCAACGGATTGATTGATTCTTCTAAGCCCATTATTTTTTTATTAATTGTATGTGGAAGCATCAGTGCACACAAGAAATGCAAACCATCGTCCAAAATCCATCTGGGTGGTGTGACACTTAGACATATGACCATTATATGACTTCTACCAAAATGAGACTGCTTAAAACATATTTTTGATCATGGTTTTAAGTGGAATTTCTTGTAGTCACAGCAAATTAACAAAAATAATTTTATTTATCATGTTTAAATATGAAAAGTACTATTATACTACTACTATATCATCAATTTTCTGTACTTACTAAATGAAAACTAAAGTATAAAAGGAAGATGACTACGCAAAAAAAAAAAAAAAATACTCAAAATTTGAAATACAAATTCCCTACAAAAATGAATTCACAAAACTCACAAAGGGTAATAAAACCTAGGTACCCAGGGAGTTCACCCACCCACTCCTGCAACTCGGACGCGTTACTCCCGGGAGGAAGACGAGGTGAGCCAGCGCCCACACGTTGCCTTTAGGGCTGCCGTCAGTGACAAAGTGACATCCCCCACACTGGGGCAAGGAGTACCAGTTTGCCGGCGCGCGGAGGGAGGGTGGGCAAAACCCGTCCCGCATCCCTGCAGGTGCGGCGCCCCGCGCGCCCCAGCTGCGGTGACGCGAAAACGCGCTCGTCCCCCACGGAAGACCAGGGGGATGGCGGCGGGTGCGGGGGCCAGACCCAGCGACCCACAGACATCCCCCTCCGGCACCGGCCACCCGGCAGGAGGGTCCCGCTCACAACCCTCTCCCCTGCCCCGGCAGCAGGGGCCAGCCCGCGCCCGCCCTCTCCTCCTCTTCTCCCCTCTCTGCCTTTTTTTTTCCCTGTCCCCCCCCTTCCCTTCCTCTCCCTTCCCCGCCAAGGGACAGGACACAGTCTGGCGATTCAGGGACTCACGTAGGCCAGGCTTCCTTCTGTACAGCCCTTTGGGCTAATCCTTCTTATTAATTAACGAGATAATAGCAGTTAACCGGAAAGCAATATTAATGCTAACTATCTAGGAAACTTCCAACAGAAATTATTTAGTCTTTTTGCTGATTTCCTGGTAACAAAGTCATGCAGCTGGAACTGCAGCAGCATCTTAATGGTTTAAGAAGTTTAAAGAAAAAAAAAAAAAAAAAAAGAGTGCCTGAACAGCATCGGACTAAGGACATCCGCATCTATTTTCTGCCCTCCTTCTTGGATAGTTTGAAAGAACCTCCTCTCCCTCAACTTCTGAGTTTATTAACAGCTGGGGATGTGGGCTCCCCCAATTATATCACTCTTACACAAGGACAAAGGAGAGTGTAAACAGTAACATGACTGATCTGAGAAATGTACTCTGAGAGGCACATGCATTAAAAACACTTACAAATGTTTACAATTTACATATACCATTGCTTCAGTCCTTTAAACTCCCAAAGCATTTCTTAAGGTCTACTATGCTTTATTCAATAAGTGCTGAAATACCTAACATCAAGTTTGCATTTTATTTATGCTGAAAAAAAAAAAAACAGTAGAGATGACACGGGGATTAGGAATTCCGCAGATGAGGCACATTACCATAGATATTTTATGTTTTAGAAAAAACAGCAATGCAATTTTTAATTTTTTTTTTTAATTAGCTATTGTAAGACTAAGTAAAACATCTATCAGAAGAAGGGATTTATATTATCTGGGCTCTGTTGCAGCAAACAAGTACTGCAGCTTTCATTCACTGATTGTCAAAAACTTTCCAATGTGCCCACTGCAATGCGGATGCCAACCAACGAATCAAAGGCATTCAGCAACTAGACAAAGAGGGTCTGATGCCAACCTCGGTGCCACTGGCAACCATTATTGGCATCAAGCACATTGTCTGCCTTTTTTTTTTTCCCTCTCCTGGCACTCGACAAACAAAATGGCGGTTCTTGTAGCAACGGGAACACAGCATAAGCGCTGCACTGAATCAAATACCATCGAATGATTTTATGGGCTGAGATGCGTTTCAAACCAAACAACAGACACCCTCTTACGCTTGACAGAAAAAATTTAAAAAAGAAATAAAATGAAAAAAAAAAAAAAACACACAAAAAAAAAATTTTTTGACACCAGAAAGAACTTTCGTGCCATTTTTAAGGTTTGGGCTTTTTAAAAACGTTGGAGGGAGGGGGACAGGACGTGATACACACAGAGCCCTGCAGAAGCGTGTTACAATTAAGAATTATTTTGGTGTTAAACATTGATCACAGTGTGCACTTCCCATTTTCTTCCTCCATTTCAGTCAAAGGAGCAGCATTATAACCTACGTCAAGTCCTTTTTTCTGTTTTTTTGGTTTGGTTTCATTTTTTTTTAAGATCCTAAAGCATAAGAGGACAGTAGAAAGATAATGCAGAGGGGCAGGGGGGGTAAAGAGAGAAAGATGCTGAATTCTGAGGGAGATGAGCGAAAAGTAGAAAGAGATGAAGTTGGTCAATGACAACTTCACAGTTCAGTCCTTATTTCTTCTTCCAAGGCAGGCATGGAAGTAGAAGCTCTTTTTTTATTAAGAACTGAAAGGATTATTGACACTTCTAGATCTGGAAATTGTCAATATATTGTAACATTACTCTGCACTGCAATGCGGATGCCAACCAACAAATCACAGGCATCCTAGGCTAAACAAAGAAGGTCTGATGCCAATCCTGGTGCCACTGGCAACCATCACTGGCACTCGAACTATCCTTCCTCCTCTTTTTTCCCCTAATCTTTTTTAAAGCAACAAAACCCCAAACTACTTGGCCCCTTTATTCATTTTATGCGCTAATTCCTTCGTGATATTTTGTTCAGGGATTTAATTGTTCTTCTGTCTCTCCACTTAGTTTTCATATGATACTATTAGGCGGGTTCATTTATTTAAAAAGCAAAATAAAAAGCAAAACAGCATGTGTATCGTGCAGCGTTTTGGTTGACTTCATGTTTATCTTTTGCAAAGCCTGGTGCTCTTGATTGAGAGCACTACAAAGTGCCACAATTAACCTTCATTCAATGAGGTAGAGAATCAAAGTTTGACAAAACGGGAAAAAAAAAAAATGCAAAGATATCTTAATATGGCTTCTTCAAGAAGAGAGCCAACAGATGTTAACGGAAGGTTTACTGTGAAGCAGCAAGACAGATACAAAATACATGCAGTTTACAGCAAACAAAAGGGTCTACTTAGGGTGACTTGGTACACAGAAATTCGCCAGCTTCATCTTCCAGTATATTCGCAAAGTAGCGACGTTTAACTTTTAAAGTTATAATATTACAGCACACTTATTTTACTCATTTCTGATTAGACAAATGTTTCAAATAAACTCATATTCTCAAACCATTTAAATCAATAAAATCAGCTATGCCCTGCAGTTCCTTCTCCCACTTCAAGTTACTGGCTTCCAACAGCTTAAAAGTCGACAGTGTATAAGAGTACTCTGACCCCAGCTTCTTCGGCTCAAGAGCTACTTAAACTGCTTTGGCTCTGTTTGTAGTTTTGACTTTTAGAGACAGGTAAATCCATTAGAATTAATCAGTAAGCGATGTCTTGCCATACATGCATTCAAAATAGCATTTAAATTTTTCTTCACAAAGGGCATTTAAAGGTACAAACTATTTGTAATTAAGCTATTTTGTTTAATGCTATCGAAGAAATCTTTCTTCCCATGTTATTGGGGATCAGATTTACTGGACTCTGCAGCGACTTAAAGTCGCTGCAAAACATCCAAGTGTTTTCTACTGCTGTGGAGAGAAAAATACAAAAAAAAAATACACGTAGGGGAAAAAAACAACCAAAGCAAAACAATGAAATGTACTTTTTCATGACGAATAATCCAAAAAAATTGAACGCTATTTATACATTCACATAAACATAGTGCTCCACCTGCATGAGTAAATGCCAGAAGACAAATTCACTGAAAACAAAAAGGTTGTGTTGTGGTCTGTTCTTTGAAAGAATGAGTACGTGCCGGATGAAGACATGTGCAATTTTATTTTTTTTGTTACTAACAAAATCCATTCCGTTTGCTTTTCAGTTAAATCCCACAGTTATGTACCGGGCATCAGATAACAACAGCCTGCCATCTGCCCTTCTGCAGGCCGTTTCTGCCTACCACCAGGCCAAGTTGTGAAATGGCCCGCCATCTGCGGCTGGTCAAACTTCCCCTAGTTGAGATCTGCGGCTAAAAAATAAATGTTATTGCTGCTGATCAGTCAGCAATACAAAGACATCTACAGGATGGTATAATCACCAGAAAGAACAAAAATGACCCCTCACAGAGAAAATGCATTTCAGAAGTCTTAGTATCAGGGAAAAAAACCTTTATCTGCTTACAGCCACTTACAGTATCGGGGAACCTGCCTACGAGCATTGTTATCTGAATATGCAATATGACTAGCATTTTTTTCCCTGATACATGATTAGCAGAAGCCCTGGTTTTATTTTCATTCTGTAAAACTAAGTCAAAGATGCTTTCTCATGGTGTCCCTGCAATTTTCTACACTTCAATTATCTGCCAAATAAAATTAAGTTTAGGACTGTAATTATGAAAATACACTTTTTATGGAAAATTCTCTCAAAATATTACAACCTGGATCTTTGTTTTAAAGCTTAGATAGGTAAGAGGAGCTAGTGATGTAAAATACGAATAAAACGTTAAGTATTGTATGCTGTAATTCTGACTACATCTGGTATTTACAAAGCAGTATTTCTGTGCTAAAGTTTTTTCATGTTTTATTTTATTGATGTGAGAAAGTCGACAATTGCTCTTCAAAGTGATAGTAGGTTCATCAGCTTAAGGATGAATTCTTGATTATTTGTAACTACAAAGACAATAATTAATATTTGTAGCATTTATTGTGATTGTGCAATTGCACATACCTGCATCTGTTACTAGCAGTACTGGGGGTTCTAAAAACAAAAAAATCATTTCAAAAACAAAAAGAATGTTTTCTGAAGTCACAACTGGAAAAACTATACAATATATTGCCCCTTTTTGACAGAAAAGGGAAAAAAAGAAAAAAGGCAGCTTCAGCAGAACTAAAGTACTACGTTGGTACATCCCGCTCTGTCTTGAAAGAGAACCAGGCAGGTATGTCAAACATACATGTCATTTACACAGGTCTGTAGGAATGTGTGTGTGCGTGCATGTAAGTATATATATACACATGCTGATTTACATATGGATATGTACCCACGTTACGTCTATAGACCACAGAAAAATGTTTCACTGGAAGCCAGCCCATAGGGGAAACGGGGCTACTTGGAATCAGAGTTTGACATACTAACACAGAAACACAACAATCTGCTTCCTACCTTGCTCCTGCACGTAGTATGCCAAAAACAAATCAAGCTCCTTGACTGATACTGTTATGTGATGTGGCTGGACACAAAGTGCTGGATTTGTGCAATGTGGGGATTTCATGAGCCGCTCTCCATCCGTACTTTCCAAGGGGATGCCTTTGAACAGGATCACCATGACTAGATCCAGACGCCAGACCTTGTCAGCCTGTCGCAGGCAGTCGATTCTCCTAATCTTACCCTTCTGGTCAGGATTGGACAATACACAGCATGGGTGCTTCTTCCCAGTCACCGTGAGCACAAAATCCTCCCGGAACTCTTGGCGAATATCTTTGCGCAGCTTGGCCAGGAGCCTGGATGCCCACTTCTGTTTAATTTCAGGCTTTTCACTAAGTAGCTCATCCTTGACTGCTCTTTCCTCATCCTTCGACATTCGTTTCTCATGCTTTTTAAAGTACTTGCGTTTTCGAGCCTGAAGGTTGAACCAAGTATAGGCAATTGCACGGACATGTGGAAGAAGTGCCTCAATGAACGGGTGAAATTCATCCTGTGGAAAGAAGTGGAGGGAGAAAAAAAAAAAAAAAAAAAAAAAAGAAAAAAGGAAAAAGAGAAGAAGAAAACTCAAAGTCAGTAAGTTCTCATAATCAAAGCAGTATCAAGAAAGGTTTCTGAAAATCTTAAAGTGAAATCCAAGATGAAGAGAATAAACACTTAAAATTTACGCCAATTTCTGCATAACATCTTTTATGCAATTAGTACCGCTATCAGGTAGCAGACAAAATGTGCACAGAGAATCGCATTTTCCCCGTATTTCACCCTTTGAAAGAACCATGTGAAGATTTTATTTTGTATGCCTCCCCTCACTTCATCCCGCAACGCTGCAGAGGCAACACCATTTAAACGAGATGCTATCAGGATGTTTTGTTTCTAACATTTAAATATCTGAGTGAACGGCTAGCATCAAGAAAAGTACCATTGCACAAAGAGGACACTATACGGTTTTAAAAAATCTGAGCAGAAACGTTCAGAAGGCTGAGGCGAATGCCACAGTTCATTTCTCTTCTCTGTGGCACAGAAACACAAAGCATATACATGCTCAGTGTAATGCCACACAGTTCCCGCTTTTGGAGCATGCTCTCAGCAAGAGACTGCTGGTGGCACAAAGAGCATGCGCCATTAAACTTGATCCATTTTCTTATCAAACGTCCAACATTCCAGCACTGAAACAGCACCATTCCAGTGGTGGTAACTAGAGAAACCAGTATACAGTAAGGGGAAGCGGGCAAAAGACACAGCGTGTCGTATACAAATCCTGAACAGAAGCTTCTGTACTTTCAGCTCTTCGGGCTTCCCTCCCACCACCCCCAAACCCTGTAAAATAAAAGTTTATGAAGTTGAGAACAAAAATTACATTTATGTTCTTCCGGCAGCTCCACTGTGGGTTTTGAAGCCCCACAGAGTCAGTTAATTTGTTAACTGATCACATGAGCGTGGCAATTATTCTAAACCCCTTAAAAATCAATCTGAGGTGTACAATGAAAAATGGCAACTTGGCACAAACTTTGCATTCTTTGTGTTTCTGCATGCTGTGGCAGAGTGACATTACGAGTGCACCGCTGGTCAAATGCTGCTTTTGTGAAATCCATGCAATTTATTTACAGTTCCAAAATATCCCTCTCTGTCATCTGGCTTCACCTGCAAGTTCTTATCTTCTGCCTAGCAGCGATACGGATTGCATTAAGGAGGTAATGCTTAGTTGTCGTCTACAAGCACATCCTATAGCAATTAAATTAATTCATTTTGTCTGCGTAAAGTACCATCCTACACATCCATGTTAATATCTAAATTGGCCTTTCCCAAAACTAATGCCTCTTTTCCGTGAGCAAATCCGCTGCTTAAAACAGTGTGATCTGCTTATCAAACATCACTGCGTTTTGGTTTGGAAGGGAGACCTTAGGGAAGGTATCTTTCTTCCTGTGTGCAAGCATATTTAGTTTTAAATACCATGCAGATTGCTCATCATACTGAGTGGCACGGTGCAATCAAACCAAAACCGAACCGCTTTTATACAATTATGTTCAAAAATACAATTTACAAACTAATATTTTAGCTACGCTGCTAGACAAGGAATGAATTATGTTTAATCAATAGGCTGATTAACTCCATTAGGTAAAAATGATGAAAGTATAACTAATGGTCTCAATTATACAGAGTTCAGACTGCCACTGTAGAAGCTTCAGGGCAAGAATTTAGTATTTAAATCTTCAAATTTCAAACAAACTTAAAAATTTCCTGAACGGTAAAAAAAACCACTAGATCTGGTTACTTCTCTACCCTAACCATCCTCAAATGAAACAGAAAACAATAGAAAAGTTGCAAGCAGTTTACCTATGACTATATTACCTTCACAGAAAAAAAAAAAAAAGAAAAAAAAAAAGAAAAAAAATGAAAAGAAAAAAGGAGAAGAGAGACAATATAGGAAGACAATTCAGGACATAAACTATTGTGTTACAGTATGGTGCTTGACAAAGAGCCACAAAGGCAATAATTAAACTGATTAGTAGTTTCCAGCAGAGATTTGAACAATTCTGATACTATACTGGCACATAAAACTAGGCCATGGAAAGAGTTAAACCACAATCTGTTCTTTGTGTGGGAAGGCAATACTGCTCTGAGTAACCACAGCCCATGATAAGACTTCCCTATCTTCATACGCTTTCCGATGCCATGCTTTTTTTCTCCTCAATTATAACTACTAAAGAAAGTTTATTTTTTCCTTCTACACCAAAGTCATCTCAACCAAAGTATTCAAATAAAATTAAAAAAAATATTAACATAAACATAAAGACTGTGCGGTGTTAATTCATTTTAGACGGAATAAAACAGATTTACTACAGATTTTGAAAATTCTAACAGCTGAGGCTAAAGGTGAGGCGAAGGCAGGAGGCTGAAGAGCTTTGGGAGAAATGAATTTTTGCCCCAATACAACGATTTCCCCTCCATCTAAACAGACTTCAGCATGTATAACTTAAAATGGCAATAAACAATGTGGAAATATTCTACACTAATAGTATACTGTACATCTAGTTATCATTTTTAAGAAGAACATTACGAACTGAAAAGGCTATGCCTTTAGGTAATGCACATAGTATTGCCAATAATTACATATGGCATTTTACATCTATGAGAATTTTATAGAGAAAAATTCCACATTTTAAATTCCAATTTGTAGTGGTTGAACGCTTCCTTTTCAAAGACTGAAAAAAAAAAACTAAACTCAACTCTTTTAAGAGCTTTATTAAGACTTTTCTTTCATAATATCATTAAAACCTAAAGATATAAATATATGTGAAAGAGTGTGAAGGAGAAACAGAGCAAAGAACATCCTGTTCTAAAGCAATATTATCAAATATCTATGAGAGATTCATTGTGCATCTGGAGTCCTTTCAAATGAAACATTACTTGACAAGAAGAAGTGCCCATAAAAATGATCCTAAATGGAGATTTGCAATTAATCACACACGTTCTCCACTAAACCTCCTGAAAAGCCATATACAGAGTTTGATTTTTTTATCCCTTAATATTCATACAGGCAACAGTGAAATATCCTTTTTATGTGGCACTTAACCATGTGCCACAGTTGCTCTTGCAATAAAGTGATTTATGGAGGTAAGGTTTTCAAATGTCGTATCAAATGGCTCAGGTGAACCATTGTGCACTGGCAGTTTAAATTAAAATGGAAGGCACTATATAGCTAGATACTATATAGTATCTAGTTAGCTTGTAAATAAAGGAAAAAATACCAGTCATCTAGTGATGATAGATAGGCCAGGTTTTCTTTTCGGAAAAGGTAAAGGGGAAATGCAGCGCCCTTCCCTATCTTTTAGTTTTATAAACTTTGTATCAATTCATGCAAGTTTGAACAGAGCACCATACAATAAATATACAATAAATAAAGAAATCTAGAAATTTTTATACAGAAAACTCTGTGTACTCTGTTTCCCAGCACGGATTTTTCTCTGTGCCGAATGAAACAACATATTCTTAGCGGAAAAGAAAATGACAACATATTCTGAGTTTCCTGAAGCACCATAACATAAAAATAAACCACAGCAAAAATATGACAAGAGACCAAGCATTTAAAGGCATGTAGTAACTGCATCCTATCATGCCTCCGCAAGAGAGACAAATGCAGATTACACTCATTCCAAAACAGGGGGAAAGAGGCACGTGGGAAGGAGAGGAAAGGACCCCCAAAAAATTAAATCACATTTGGTAAGTCTTTACTCTTCCTTGGAGTTATTTTACACCCACCAAACTTCTACTGAAAGACCAATGGGTAACACTCGAATTGCCAAGGTTTGTCTTAAAGCTGTATTTTGGATTTTAGGCTTGTTTCTAAAAGAAGCTTCAGCCCTCTCAAGGCACAAACTGAACCACTGCTTTCGCAAGGAGCTCAATCCAAACAGGTGTTCTGTGTTTAGAACTTTTACCAAAATATTTTCTCCTGAGCATACACTACCACAGTCAATGTGCATTGTAAAGAGCCCTAGAGACGGAGAACACAATAGAGAGAACAGTTTTGGTATTATTACTTTAACTCAGTCCCAACTCAAAAAAAAAAAAAATCAATCTTTTCCTTTAAATAAATAAATAACACAAAGTATAAATCCTCATTGCCAGTATAATCTGAATTTTTATTTTACAGAAAGATTATTTTCAAAATGCCTTTACCATTCCAAATAGGTAGAGGAAGATTCCCAATTAAAATCAATTTGCTGCAACTGCATTCATGTATAAGTAGCACTAAATGGGAAATGTCTCTGCACGGCACATGGTAAGGCATGATTGTAAAATATTATGGAGAAGTTATCAACGCGCGAAAACCAGGAATTGCTTTCTTGTATTTATGGCTGTAGCAGTTGGGGGTTTGTATACACCTGAGTGCAGTATTTTAATACAGATTTGTAAAGAATGAGGAAATTCATTACATCTGTGAGTCTAAAAAGTAAACATATGGAAAAAAAATGTCATTAGAGCGGGAAACAACAAAATTAACTACCCGCCATACAGAGGTGGTGGTAAAAATTTGCGTGTGTCCAATGTAAAAACCAGTTCTCGAGTTGTCCTGTCAGGTTCATACTCTGCTGCAGAGGTCTTACTGTCTGTCAATAATTTCACAGGATGGACAGCCCACACAGAATTAATTTTTACTGATTGCAGATTCCACCATAAGCAATTATTTCTATGTGTGTACCTGTAAGCATGTGCGTATCTGGTACACAAAACCCTTCCTACATGCATTCATTTCTCTTTTGAAGAAGAAGTACCTCAACAGTACTCTTTTCCAGCTTTGCTCCGCTGCAGCTCACGTTTGCTTGCTGAAAATATCCATATCTAAGTCAATCACACTTAGATGCCAAACAAAATATAAACAATAAAAAATGTGTCAGCCAAAAAGCTACAGGACTGTATCCAATCACTGAATAAGCCTTATCATTGTTTCCATCTTCATTCACAATGTATGAATACTTCTAGTCCTTTTGAATTACAATGCCTTCTAATTGTGGAATAACTTAAATGGTATTTATTTATTCACCGTGCAACTGCGAGCGCGTCGCCGGCCGCTTCGCACCACTATCGCGGGAGACGGTACTTTCGCACATTTTCTGCTTCTTTAGCTATTTGTTGCACCAATGTGGAAGCAAGCAGTTATCGCTTAATCAGTTTACATCACATCCTCCTAAGACAGACTTTCACAAAAGCTTCTGAAAAGTATCCCCTGGCTTTACAGACCGGGTTTACCCTCCGGAACAGGCTCCGCTGCCCCGCCGCCGGCTCCCCGTTTCCCTACGCCCGGCGAGGACGCTCCCGGGGGCACCCAGGGAACTTCCCAAGCCGGCTCCCCCTAAACCCGTCAGGTCTCAAAAAAAGCTGCATTTTTACCGCGGCGGGGACCCCAACCCGGGCTGCCCCCCCCCCCGCGGCGTGCCGCACCTCCCCGCCGCCCGCACCCTATTTTTAAAACCGCTTCGTGCCTTATTTTAATTCCTGCTCGCTGTTAAGCCGCAGCCTCACGCAGCCCGTGTGCTACCAGTCTGGGCTGCGTGTATATACATATAAAAAAAAAAAATGCTTATTTATTTATATATGTACGTACAAACATCCGTCGTTCCGCTGCTGGCTGTAGAAGCGCTCCTCAGCGCGGAGGGGCGAGCGCAGCGCGGTGCCGCTCACGCAGCCGCTGCGCGCCCCCGCGGAGCGGAGCCCGGCGGAGCGGTGCGGAGCGTCCACCCCCGCCCTCCGCAGGGTCCCGTCCCCGGAGGGTCCCCCGTAGCACTTGTGGGAAGCGGGGTCCCCGGGGACGCGGCTGGGAGCCCTCAGGCTTCATCCCCCGCCCCAGCCGCATCTCTAACCTGGGGATTCATTTCAGATTCCTTTGAAAAGTCGGAGGGCAAATTCCCTCTGCTGTCCTTTATTTTCCCCGTGCTCACGTATACCTGTCTCTGTGGCAACTATACATTCTCCATACAAATGGAGAAAGTAGTCCAGGGAAATACTTCTAAGCTTATTTACTAAAGCAGTTAAAAGTTCAGTAGCAATTTCGATTTCCTTTTCAATCTGTGAGTTGTTATTTCTGTTTCTTTTTCTTTATATATGTATATATATTTATCTAATTAATTCAATATAATTATATAATTATATTTATATATTTACTTAGCCCAAGAGGTGAAAATGAAAGAGCAGACCCAGTATTCATATTGTTTTCACATCCTTTGTATTTAAGAGTTGCCTCCTCTTGAATGTGTTAACTCACAACAATTTCTATAAACCAGAAAAATGCTCATCTCTATTTTAAAGGTGGCAAAAGGACCAGATCTGAGATCCACAAATGAAGAATTGAGTGTTCACGTTGCCCAGGCTCGAAGCCAGCACGATATTTCAGTAGCAATCTGTAAATCATGCAGTCACTCATCTACATTGTTTCTGGATTGGAGCTGGCACTTTGCAGCTGGTGGGAAGAACTCTCGGTTGTCTTCACCTATCCACCTACCTGTAGATACGTAGGATTCAGGGTTTGGCTGTAAGTCCGAAATAGCAATTTCTAAAATGATACTGCAGCCTGTAGACTCAGACAGTCTGCAGAGTACCTGTAGCACAGCTTTTGTAAGTCTCCATAGGCTTTATGGTTTTGCCACATCAAATGGCAACACTTCAAATACTCGGCTATAACTGCTCATCTGAGCACCTCCGTTTTCCTACAGAGATGTAGAGGCACCAAGGGTCTCTGTTGCAAGGTGCAACGGGGAACGGCAGTGTCATGGGGATGTGACACAGAAGGCCTGCTTCACAGAGGATGTATCAAGATGAGATCCAGGGTGAAGAAGAGACACTGAGAGCGTAATTTAAGGCATCTCCTTACTCTTGGGCCCCACACTGTTTAAGGGAACTCTGTTTAAGGGTACTGTTGTCCAGTATCAAGAGAACATTAGTTCAGTTATGAATGTGAATATTCAAAAAAACCCACGTTCTGTTCCTTGATAGGACTCTGAAGATCAGTATGAGTTCATGCCTAAACCCTACTGAGATCCACAAACTAGATGTTAGTTCTGCCCCAAAACACCTACAGACTCACAGCAGGCAATACAGTTATGGATAATGCTCCAGCAACACCCCGTCAGAATAAAATGGAAATGCCCCACCTGGCTTCTTCCCTACCTGAAGGATCCAGCATTCTCCCACGTCACCTCTGCTCAACAGAAAAGTGCTCATGTTCAATTCCCAGCTGTGCTTTCCCCAGAGGCCCTCACACTGCCCACCAAGCCATGGTCACAGAGCTGGGAAAGAGGTGCTCCCAGTGATGGATGCACATGTTGGTCAGGGCAAAAGAAGGGGCAAATGACTGTGCAAACCCACCTGGGAAATGGTTTCACTAGGTGGGAATAAGCATGACCACTCTCCCTCACACATATTGTTTGAATATAATATACAGGAGACAAAGAAAGATCAAAGAATTATAATGTAAAATAATAAATAGAAAACTATAGGGTTACATGGGAATATTTCTTTCATATTTAGTATAATTTTCTGTAAGTCTACATTTCTGATGCTGCATCCATCATTTATAGAGCTCCTTAGGGCAATAATTATTGCTACTAATAATTCCAACAACAATAGCACATGGCTAGCAATGCAACGGTGCAATGCATGGGTGGGTTGGCACCCCACCTAGTACCATAAGGTCTGGATTGTGACTGTTTCATCAGTATTAACACACTGTAACAATAACTGAAATGTGAAAAAGATGCTAGAGAAAATTCCACTATGTTTTAATACAGCAATATTTGAAGCATCAAATCTACTGTACTGTTCACAGCTGTATAACAGGACTCTCTGCAATGTAAACCTTCAGCGAATGTCACTTAGGTGCAAGCGAATGCCTGTGGAGCTCACTGAATTTCCAGGAGGAAAGAGAAGAGAAGGGATGTCTACATGCAGCTGCAGGATGGAGGAGAAATACCCAGGTTGGCTCCAAACAAGCTGATTGAGGTGTTGAGGAGCAGCCAGGGCTGGAAAATGGAGCTCAGCAAAGGCTACCTGTGTGGCGTTCATGGGAAGACTCAGATCGAAACTCAAGTTCAGCCTGTGAGCTTTACAGGATTTACAAGCAAGCTTAGCCCAGGGCCCAGTTTTGAGAAAAGCTGGACTCCAATAACAGTGTTCCTTCAAAATTAGGTGAGGCTTGAAGCTGGGTTTTGAATTTTTGCCTTTTTTTGAGTCTGAAACTTAGGAAGCCAATGCCACCCTGACACACGTGGAAGAAAAGAATGCAGGAGCTAGTTACTCCAGGAGTGATGTGTTATTTACTCATCCTGCTTTTATTTCACCTAATTATTTATGGCTTAAAAATGCATTTATATACCATGTATTTAATAAAGATGCAGAATATTTAGAAATCTCAACCTTATCCTACGAATGTGTGGATGTGAGTAATTGTGCTCAAATGAGTTCCCACTAGCTTTGACAGGAAAGTGTGATTGACTTAAAAATAATACTAGCAGAATTAAGTTTCCTGATAATTCTTCATCCTCCCATAATCCAGAAAAAAAAAGCGCTAACATAGTTTCATCATGAAATTTTAAAAAGCCTTTAAAATCTCTGAAGTGATCAGTTCCTTTACATTTGATGATTATACTATTTCCTACACAGTCATGTTTCAAACAATATTTTAAATATGTGTTTTTTACTTCACGGTAATGTTGCACTGCAGATTTTCTTATAATATATCTGTGTTAAGGTTCCTAAAGATCTACTACAGCTGAGAACTCCTCTTTTTTAAGTGCTTAAAGATAGACTTGAACGACAAACCACAAAAGTAAATCTTTCTTCATTCTTACTTCACCTCATTCTAAATGTATTGCCTCTCATATCTGACAGAGACCTTTCTGGGAAGGAGCTTTGAAAGTTTGCTTTGCACCTACTTGGTGGGCTTGGCAGTTTCGAGTTTATGGTTGGACTTGATGATCTTAAAGGTCTTCTCCAACTTAGATGATTCTATGATTCTATCCATGATTCTACTGAAATTACTGTGAATCTTTCAATTGACCATGGTGGTCCGTATGTCAGAAATAAAAATTCCTATAGCAAAAATATGAAATTTATTTTGCGCCAAAGGCTTCTTCTCAGTTCAGTATATCAGTAGCAAGTATTAATTCAGGATTAAGCTTTTCTCTTTAATTTCCATTTCTGGATATGTTATTTATATTTTTGTGAATCATTTACCCTGACGCAAAACCAGCATGGGAGACAATAGAGTTGGGCCTTCTGTCTCTTACGCATTTAAAAAAAAATAAATATATATATATTGTTTGAAACAGATTCAAAATTTTATTAATCTGGTTTTATGCTTGCTTATAAATTCATTCTTCAGCAATCAGCATTGTCATAAAACTTTTCAAAAACAGTGGCAGTTTAAGACTTAACATATAGGGCAATTGTAGCACTTGTGTGAATAGGTAGCATGCAATGACCAAGTGTTTTAAGCATCTTTTTTTGGGGGGTTATATTCAATAAATCAGTAATGGCTGTTATTCTTGCTGACCCTAATCTGCAGTGTGCTGAGTACACTTCACCTTTCTGGTTGGGGTGACAAGTACTTTGCTAGATGGAACGCCAGATGTCATTCAGTTCAGCCAAAATGTGCTTGCAGAAATACAGTAAAAAGGGGTTTTTTTAATATCAAAACACCATTTTGTTCCAGGCATGTAGTATTTTCTTTGTGTTTGTGTGTTACACAGGGCAGGAAGGGGTAATGTCACCGAATAATTCTCATTCTGTTTGGTTGTGCTGGGGTGACTAGAGTGTACAGGGAGCCTGATCTCAATTTTTTTCATTTCAGGGGAAAAACACCCTCTTATTCTAGTGGACTAGATGGAAATGCAGGATCCAGCCCATTGCACGTGAGCTGAATTGCTTTGCGCACTTGAATTGGATATTATTTTAAAATAATTGTGAGCTACATCTAGCAGCAAGGTAGTCAACACTGTTATGTTTTCACCCATGTTTTTATTCACATTTGAGTAAGCATGCTGAATCTACTAGCAAAACTTTTCCTATCTGAAATAAATACCTGGGTATGGTTTTGTGGGTTTTTTGTGTTTTTTTTTTCTTTCTTGTTATTGTCAGATTTGAGGAGAACATTCATCCGAATTCTAGTGATGAGAGCAGGGATGTATGTATTGTCACACTGAAAGTTTTTTTGTTTGGTTGTTTTTTTGACGCTGCTGTTAAACCAACAATAGTTTTAGGATAGTTTAATGTTGAAACTTGGAGCCCAGCATAATAAATATTCTCTCAGTGAACACCAAGGAAAACTACCTTAAAGCAAAGTGCTAGGCATGTAAAAGTTCATCCATTTAAGGTGGAAGCATAACGCAAAGTTTATTCAATTATCACTGACCCTGATAATCCTAATATGCAGGATACTAGCACTATATGGAGATAGTAGTTTAGTTCTGAAAGGCTCTGTGTTCCTCCTCCTATTATTATTATTATTATTATTATTATTATTATTATTATTATTATTATGCTTCTGTGTTTGGAAGGAAAATTATTTTTTTTTTCAAGAATCACTGTATTGTATTTCACAGTGTAATGTGGAAGTGCTCATTTTAAATCTCATATTGATGTTTTGACACTGTTCACAGAAAACCATAAATGTCAGTAATCTTGCTGGAGGAAACCCTCAATTATAAATGTTAAACTGTGGTATATTCTGAGTTTGTGGAGAAATATAGCTTCTAAGAACAGTCTTACACAAATAACATGTGTATTTTATATAAGGGTGTGATTAGGTGACACAATATTTTTGTACAACCTTGTGTATCTTCCATCCACCACTAATCTGTTTTAACTTGGTTTATTCTTTTCCTTCCATTGGCTTTAAGCAGATACAATTCTTGCTTGAAACTGAAAATATATATTTATTTGTTCTTTCACCTTGTAAATCAGACTTTTTTTTTTCCAAATTTTGACCCTGGGAGATTCATCCATACACCAGTAGAAGCTTTTCTGAATGTAAGCATGCTACTTTCCTGAAGTCTGGTATCTTGCAACTTTATGGGACTAGGAAAAGGTACATCGTCCCACTGGAAGGAGAGGACAGCTGCTCTTGGAGGTGACAATCAGAATAATCCCAGCAAACCACTTCTGCCAAATAGAGTGAAGCCACCTCAATAGCTCATGCCTGCTTAACCCATCTCACCTAATTAACCAGGTGGTTATGAAAGCTACAATCAGAAGTTATTGTTGACATTTTAATTAGCAATATTTCTGCAAAAGAATGGGTGCTCTCAAGCCATCCAGCCCTAGACACTGCTTTTGGAAGTTCAATAGGGTGAGCTGAAGTTTAGTAGGAAAGTTGTATCTGACTCCCTTCTTTCGGGAACATTGTTTTTACTGTTCTCATTCTGCACTTGGTAAGATACACGTGGACTTCCTACACGGAAAAAAAGTGTCTTTTGTCTTATCCAATAAGTAACAACAGTAAGTATGGTGCCTTTGATTAAATGACTGATGTTTAAGTGGCTTGTGCACTCAGCTGAGAATGACAGCCTGAGAGTGCATGAGCATTAGTATCTTCAGATGAGGCACTGTGCCTGAATGGTATTTGTCAGACACTTGCCTCCAAGAACTTTTCACAGAGTAGTGTTTGCATTCAGTGTTGGATCACCAACCTCCTGATACTTTTAAGTTTAAAAGTAGGAAAACCTAGTGATCTCAGCTCCATTTGTAGGCAAGACATAGACCAATACCTCCACAGAATGACGCATCCCATCCTAAAATAGGTGATTGAGATGGTATCAGTCTCCTATTTCATCTGCCTTACAAACTATTAGTGAACACAAAAATAACTCGGATGGAATATGGGGCCAAGAAGTGGTGGGGAAAAAAAAAAAGTCAGAATGAAAGATAATGGAGGAAAAGTAGGAGTTAAGAACAGAAAAGTACAAATAAGGAGGAAGGGTTTGTGTGTGGAAATGAAGACAAACCAGTGAAGGTAAAATTCTAGAAAGGAAAGGAAAGGTGGGGAAAAGTAAAATGAAACAAGAAAACAGGAAAATGAGGAGGAAAAAATTGATTAGGAAGATGAGTTAGTAAGGAGATGGAGAACCTAGCACTGAAGAGATGCAGGCAAGTGAGAAGGATCATAAGGGAGAGAAAAGGGAAGGAGAACATGGACAGAGGTTTGATCTACACACTGATGTTCACATGTCCACTTACTGTATTTTTAAAAGATGGCAAATGAGGAGTCATAACAGTAAAAAGAAGATGCATATTAAGATGTCTTTAACACTGACATGACTTTGCTGTGACCACGCTGCACCGGATCAGAAGACTGGCAGCCCCATTATCAGGGATCGGGCCCAATCTAATATGCTTTGCCCCTAAGCAGAGATTATTAGCTCAGATAACAGAAGCCACAGAGTTTCTGGTTTAGGAACACAAGGCTCACTGGTTGTGCTCAGGGTGAGGGCAGGACTCACTCCTGTGTGATGCTGCATACCTCAACCTGGTAACACTGCTCCTACTACACATTTTACACCTATTGCTAAAATGATTTAAGGTAAACTTGAATCGTCTGTGTGCCCATAGTTTCTAATGAGAGAAGCTGGTTGAATAGATGCTAGACTTTATGTGAAGTACCCTTAAGAAATAATAAAATAATAAATAAATATTTATAATATTCCTTCTCCGATAAAGCCTAAGGCCAGATAGGTTCTCTCATCTCTCTCACGATCTATTAAAAATCTTTAATGGGCAGTTCTTAAAAAATTACAATTCAGCTTTTAAAGTGAAAAGTCAAAAGATAAAAGCAGATGTTGGTAAACTTGCACATCTAAGCAACCCCAGCCTCTTATTAAAATGAAGGAATGAATTTAAAAGTTTCATTTCAAGCTTCTGCTATCATTTTACCAGTGATTATTTTTATGTTGTCTGAAAGTGTGAAGTAAAATTTTTGCACGTTCCCATAGTATCTATATGGGCCTAATTCTTTCCAGAATCATACCCCATTGAACTATGTAATAATGACGTCATTTATAAATATGAGTTAGTACCCCCTCTGTTGTCCAAACTATTTCACAAGCCATAATTTATCAATACAGTAATGTTAAGCCCCCTTGATATAATCAGCTCTGCAGTCTGCAGTTCCATGCAAAGAAAAAGGGCCGGTCTGCACAATCCACTCCAAATGCTGGGATTAATTAAGTTGTAGACTTCATATTGCACTTGCAGATGTTATTAATTACTGCCACTCCCAGTTTAATAGCTGTTTCCATAGTAACTACGGTAATTTAAAGAAGGTGTGAAGGGAAGAAAGTTGAGTAGTTGTTTTTGTTCTGTTGTTTTTGTTTGGTTTTTTTTCTAGTGGGAGGACAAAGGCAATCTGACTACATATATATATATATATATTAAAAAAATATAAAAATCCCCAAACCTTAAGCAGTGCAAGATAAACAAATAGTAATGACACACAGGGATGTGGACATTTTCAGAAGGGATTCAGGAACTTAAATAATCAATTACTTAAGTTAACAATTTGCTCTCACTTGATCCTTTTAAATTTAATCCTAGTTTGTGTTTTCTGGTATAGTCTAGAATGTCCGGTGTAGTCAGAGTGCATGCAGTGCAAGTAAAGGTGGAGCTATGTATGGCTCCAGCATCACAGATTTATTAGATATAAACACATTACCAGTGGTTGTGGTTTAGAATTAAAAAGTTTAAAACCATAGGTCTCTATTACTTGAAAGAATGAAGACTTATTAATTAATTTAATATCTAATATCAATTTTAAATTAATCATGTGAATGTGTCTCCTCAAATTGAAATACAGCTTTTTACATCCACTGCCAAGCACATTTACAAGAACAAGAGCAAGGTGTTTCAGTGAACACACCAAGTACCTGTTATTATCTTTGAGTCATCTCTAAATTCTTTCTTCAGACAACATTTGCTGTTGGTTAAGGAGTATTCTGAAACGTCTAGGTAGAATGTCCTGGTAAAGGCAGATATGGGTAGTTTAATATTTACTCTTCTCTCATATCAGAAAATAAAGTGAAAATTACAGCAATTTCTGATAAATTGCAAATTGTTGAAACTAGAAATTACTGTGGAGAAAAAAAAATGGTGAGAAACTTTTTTGATATTTCAAGATGGTAAATTGCAATAACAGCTAGAAATATTTCCTTTTCAAAGGACATTTCAGGTATTTCCTTATATTTATAACTGATGGTTTTTAAAAATAATTAATAGAGGAAACAGAGAAAACAGGATTATTGACAAAATCAATTTTTTCTTAAAAAAAAAGAAACACCCTTCAGTTTGGGAAAATACTAGCACTATTTCTCTGTAAGTAATTGTGGTGGTCATTTATCATACTCTTTTAAAATGTCATATGAAAATTATAACAATCTGAGGTGTGTTACCATCAATACCCATAACAGGAAATGTGTCGTTAAATGTCAAGTTCTCCCTTCCTCAAGTAGAGAAAGCCTTTCCCCCACTTTGAAATGCAGATGACTGCAGGAGTACCACATGAATTTTCCCCTTTTTATTACCAAGGGAAGCCCATTGTCAAGTCCCACATGTGCCCATCTGTGCTTTGGGAGTGAAATATCACCTTTTGAAGCAGAAAAGCATTTGTCCTGCACAGTGCTGAAATCCTGGTTTCAGACTTTAAATAGGTCAGAAGTGGTGCCCAGTTTGTGACTAATCTTCAGAAGGGTAGATAGCACCTCAACTGCTTATATGTATTAATAGTTCAACAATTAAAATTGTCATCAAAACATCTACCTAAAGCACATAGTACGTAATAGTCATCCAGGGCATAATAAAATATTTAGACATAAAAATAGAAGGTGTAAAGAAAAAGGGGCTTTTAATGTTTAAGATGATAAATCTGGACTGAGAAATTTCCTTTTATAACACAGATCAATGTTTTCCCAGTGAGCTGGGAAATTCCTGTAGGACCTAAGCATGTTTTACCTCACACGTGAAACTTTGCATCAGAAATCCTCTTTGAGGAGAAAAAGTTCCTCTCCACAAGAGGCTACTTCTACTTTCTCCTCTGGCACCATGGACTGGATGCCCATGTGCACTGCCCTTGAGGAAAGCTGAACCACATCTTGCATTATGTCCTACAGAGAAGTCACCTTGTCACCTCCCCAGAGATTGCCTGGGACCAGTCTGGGGCACCTGCTTAAGAGAAAGCAGCAGCAGTAGGTGGGACCACTGTTCATTATTCCCTGGAAATAGAGTTCCTTTGTTTCTTTTTGACCTTGGAAACTTCTTCTGCCCTTGTCTAGCCTTTTCTTCTGGCCAGTCTCCCGAGGTCTGCTTTCTAGGCGTAAAAAGAGACGTGAGGGAGATCATTTTTGAAAACATGAAAAGTCTTGTGCAAACATAGAGACAAGGACATAACCTTGAGCATACATGGGTAAAGGAGGTAGAAAACCTAATGCAGGGTCAGAAAAATGAGAGGAAAAGGATTAATTAAAATATACTAAAAGAGTTTTAAAGATGAAAAAGGAATGTAAGTGCTAAGCATCTTTCTTTGTAACAGAAGCTCTGCTGAAAATCAATGGGGAAAGCATGGCTTTTATTTGAGTGGCAATTTGCATATTAATATTGTGATCGCATTATGCAATAGTATATAAGACAGATTGGGTAAATAAAGGCTGTGACCAAACATTTCAGCTTTTTCCCTCACGTCTTTTCAAAATAAAACTGGCAGAATGTCACACTGTAGGCTTGTCCTTGATTTGTTTCCAGTAGAACATTAATTGATGTGTTCCCGTGTTTTGATATGTGATTTACAAGCTCTATAACTCAAAGAATGATTACAGCCAGGCTGGCAATCTGGATGCCAAGCCTTATTTCAGTGAACTGTCCTGGATATTTCACTCTAGAAATCATGGCTTTCTAAATGTGTGGGAGACAATATTAAGCAGTGGCAATCAACAGTACAGTTTTGGTGTAGCAGGAGGGAGTATTTTGAAACAGCTAGTGCATCTGCTTGGTAGTTATTTTTTTCTCAAACTGGAAAATTCTCCAATGTTTCAAACAAAATGCCCACAAATACCCAGAAATGCAGAAGTATTCACAAAGAACATTCTGTATTTTTTAAAAATCTGTTGGTTTTTTTTCAAAGCAACCAAAAGGAATGGAAGAAGAATATGTACAACCACCAAAAAAAAATATCCATTTTCTCCCCCTAGTACAGAAATTGCTTTGAAAAACTCTTGGTAACCCAGAAATTTTTGAATTATAGTTTCATTCCAATACAATCTACAGTGGCTCAACTGTGACCCTTAAATACCAAGGCGATAATGGAAACAGTGAAAAATTCAAACCTATTATTGTAATACCCTGTGTTACTATAATATCATCTATCCATTTCATGTTTCATCTAGTTTTCTAATATAATTTCATTTGGTGAGAGATGCTTAACAGAAAAAAATTTAGAAGAACTTTTTTTAAATAACTCTATTGTTAAGGAGTTGTAGACAGTTTGTGTGTCAAAGAGAAAGTAATGTGATTATAAGTTTATTCAATTGAAGGCTACTTCCGGTACAGCAGCTTTACAGGTTAATATCTCTTTGTTATAGATCATTTCAACTCATACATCAAAATCAGCTAGAAAACGGTACCAGCACTGAGAAGCACTGTACTAGAAGTTGATTAAGGTGTATCACTTTAACTTTGTAGAGTGAAAACTGGCACATGCTGGCCACAAAACTGTGGAAACAACCAGCAGCAGTAAATTGTTGATAGCAAAATATTTAATATATTTCAAACACAAATGCTAGTTCATTATTTCATACATTGAACCTTCTGTCTGAAAATTGTGAGTATAATGATTTTGCTTAATGCAACTTTTAGTGGAGTGCCATTGCCCTCTTTTTACCAGTTGGATATGTTGTCGTTTCACTGGGATCCTGTGCCAGTGCAATCCTCTGTTCAGCATCACCTCAGGATTTGTTGTAGAGTAGCTGTTTATGAAGACTCTGCTTTACTAATACCTTTTGCAACACGTGCAACTGCCTATGTGCAGGAGGGAGATCAAGTCTATTACTTTTGATATAAACTCACATATCTTGCTCCTCATCATAGCACTTGACTGATTTTTCAATGGAGCATTTAATGATGTCAAGAGTAGTTGTTCTTATTATACATACTTTCTTCTTTTCTTTTTCATCTGTTGTTTTATCCATATAATTTTGCACTAGAAAGCCAAGCCTTACTCTGTGGTCAGAAGGTGAGAGGCCCAGCCTCAGGCTTTTCAATCCTACAGGCAACATGAAATTTTGGTGTGGAAGCAAAGTGACTTCTTAGCGGATGAAAGAGCTTATGAGAGTTTAAGTAAGGAAAAATAAATGAAAAGTAGCAGTGTAGTTTGGAAAAGTGGGATAATTCAAGAGAGGTCGAGTTTGGGAGACAGGGCTGATTGATAGGAAGAAAGTGTACTTTTGAGGAAGTTTGGGGAGGAGAAATGAGGCTGAAGAATTTGCGGGAGGAGATAGGAGTATATCTTTCCTTATCTTTCCCTGATACTTCTAGTTAGCATATTGCTATGGCTAAGAAATGAAGTTGCTGCCCATGGCCTTAATTCTAGAAAATTAACTGGTCTTTAAATATCTTTGAACTACACCATACATGGAATGTCCTGGGTATCGGGAATGAAGCTTTAAAATTTACTAAATATTCTGTGGAAATTACAATGTAGAGATGAAAACAGATCTAGAAATACAGTTGCAGCCTTATGTAAACTGAGTACCCAATGGTCCACTTTCCCAAGCACTAAAGTTTTCTCCTGTTTGTATCTAGCTGAGTGAATAAAGGTGCAAATAATCAAGACCGGGTCATCCTGTGGCTTGGAGCTTCCTGCCAACTGGAGATAATAGAATGAATGTCTTGCCTATTCTGCTGTATGAAATGAGGATGCTAGGAGTTAGAAAAACATGCTCAGAAAATGATCTGTTCCGGAGGTCAAAAAGTTTTAGAATGAGATAAGAGTTGCCAAAAATCAAACTGAAATTAAAACAAGAACCAGAAGTTTCACTACTTTCATAAAGGAGAGAAGCAGAGGCATTATGCAATGAGGTTAAGGAAAAAGATGACATAGCTATGTCTATGTCATAGCTAGGACATAGCCTGATAAAACAAAAAAAAAACCCCAGCATTCTTTCATGTTTCTGACCTCAGTTTTATAAAATGCTTCAGAAGAGATTTTGAAGGTAATTAAAGACATAGAAAAAAATGTGATAAAATACAACATGGGTTTACCAAAGACTTATTTGATCATGCTGGATTAAGCTGATATTTTCCTTTGATTTTCTGGACAAGGGAAATGAAATGCATCTAATCTACCTGGACTTTTACAAAGCATCCGATACAATTCCACAAGGAAAATTACTAGCTAAATAGAGAACTCAGGGATTAGTATAAGAATTTTAAAATGGGTAAAGAATAGACTTAAAAGAGAAAAAGTGAAATGTTGAGGTAAGAAGTTGGTTAGACAATTATCTTAAATATTAGATTAGAGATTTATTCCATCTGATATTTTCATTAGTAATCTTGACTCATGATATGTGATTGTTCTATTAAAATTTAATGATAACACAAAGGAATTACCAATATGGGGGAGGGTCAAACATCATACAGGATGAAAAAGATGAATGAACATGGCAGTAACAAAGTAGAAAGTCAAGATTTCAGGGACTAATATGAAAAAAAATATTTGCTGGATGTATTAGCTGATTACAGGATGACTAGGATCCATTAATGTTACATCAATGTAAAATGACCAAATATAATCTTGTAATCTGGTTCTGTTCTCTGTATTATTATTAACTGGGAGTTTGAACCCTGTTTCTTACACTCCCAGGCAGATATAACCTGTGAGAGCCCATCCTGACTGTGGAATATGCTTCTGGCCAACCATGTTAAACAAATAAATTCAAACTGGAGCAAGGGCTAATAAGAGTTCCCGTGATTAAATGTGCTTTGCTCTTGCAGGCTGCAGACAGGAAAGGGGCATGACTACCCTCTGGAAATGTAAGAGCAGACAGAAAAGAGAGAAGACACATTTTAGCTAATGAATAAGGCTGGCACAAGGACAAATGGACCCAAATTAGTCATAGATAGATGTGAAGAGGAAAGTCAAGAGCATTGGAGCAGTAAAAGTCTATGAGGGCAAAAGAGAAGGTGTGTTTCCAGCTCATGGAACAGAAAACGTCCTGCAATTGCCCCTTTGCCCAGACCAGTTTCTCACTTCATTTTTATTTCCACAGTCAGTATATATCTCTCCTAACATGAATAACACCATTCTTCACTAGTAGATTGTTTTACTAAGCCTCTCCAGACAGTAGAAATTAACTGTAATTTCTCTTTTAGCAGAGAGTTCACATTTGCTGTTACCTGTCTGCCCTGCAGGTTTTGCATTTATGCTTTTTCACTGTGCTAGTTTATCCTCTTAGTGTTTTCCTCTGCTTCCTCATATGCCTTTCTCTTTTTCTGTATTATATTGTTAGGTTTCTTCATGTCATTAATTTTTTCTGTCTTTTTTTTCTCTTTTCTTCTTTTTTTTCTTTTTTTTTTCTTTTCTTTTTTTTTAGCAAAGCTTTGCACCAAAACAGATGAAATAACATTTTTTGCTCAATGCTGGAAAAAGCAACTCTGTTGGAGGATTCTCTGTCATTGTCATATAACAGCCTTAAAATTTACAAATACAGGACCAGAACAGGCAGGCAGAATGCATATTACTTCTTGGACTGATTCAAGCATTTCTTTTTTTTTTTTAGTTTCTTTTTCTCTATTATCCTTATTAACTAATTGTATCAGTGATTAACCATTCAACTTAATTGCCCACCAAAAATGCTCTGAGACCTTTCTATTTATGTTTGTGTGTCAGCCCATATGTAGCCAACAAAACCCAGAAGTCCTCTGCCCCCTTAGATCAAACATACAGCAACAAAACCCTCATTTGTTCTCCATATTTTCTGATTCCTACACAGAAGCAGACAGTTAAAGATTTTGTCCACCACATTCTCAAACAGATACGTTTCTCAGAAGCAGAAAAAACCCAAGAAAATATGGGTGCTTACTACTTTGTTTTTTCACTGACTCTTGACAGGATAAAATGCACTCCAACATTAGTTGTTTAGCACTTCTGTCCTGAGTTCCTCTGGCAAAAAATTTACACAATGTGACTTTCAAATAGAGAAATTACCATTAATACTATTTTTGGGCAAGACAGTTGTTCAGTACACTCAAATGCTAACTCAGCTCCTGGGCTATGGAAGCAAAGGTTGCTAAGGTTCAGTTATAAACTGACATTCTTTCAGACTGAAGTCAGAATGTTAAATTCAGTAGTATCAGATACAATCTCTATCTCATTTTAAAACTAACATGAATTTATGCAAGCCCAGAAAAGGATGTCCAGTTATCTTTGCTTCAGAGGGATTAGATGGTCTGAGAGGAATTGCATGCTTACTCCAAACACATCATGAGTTATAAACTGTTAATAACTCAGCCACTGTCAGAGCAAGGTCTCCTCTCAGGAGAGCAATGGGGATTTGGACATTTCCCTTCAGAAAGAGTTTTCATATCTGGTTTTGTTCCAGGAAGCATGAAATCCCAATCCTTCAAAATGTTCCACATAAATAAAGTGGTAAGTTAGAGGCAGCCGAACAGTGGTCTGATTTTACATCTAAAATGTAAAATGCTGAAAAATGCAAATGCAATACTGAAGCAGTTATCACAACTGGATTGAATTTGCTAAGTGTTTTGGAATTTTGCTGAAAAAAAAAAAGGAGGAGTAGATTTCAGAATATGTGTAACATTGAATTTCAATACTCCATGCTCTATTTTTACAACAGCTGAAATAAAATTCAAATGATTTAACACAAGACTTACAGAACTACAAAAAACCTAAAATATTTTTATTTAAATGGAACAATTAAAACACCTTAATTTCACCACACAGCTTGGGAATTTTTCAGTTTTACCCCATCTAATTGTTCCTCTTTCAGTCAGTGAACCTCCCAAATCCATTATTCACTCAGCTTTTCCCTGAAATGATTTTTCATGGTGATGTATGGCAGAATTAGAAATCATGTTACCTCTAACCTTCTGTAGGTGGAAGAATAAACCAAATAAACTGAAGATCCTGAAGTCAAAGGAGGAAAAAATGAGCAGAGAAAAAAAAGAATAAAGAAAACCAACCAATCAAAAAAAAAAACCAAAAAAAATACAGACAAACCAAAATACTTTAAATTACCATCATGCTGTTAAAAGCCTGCTAGTACAGGTTTTCACCCCAGTAAGAGGTGTGTTACTGTTCAGGCTGTAACTTTTTTATGATAGCAAGTCTTCAGGACAGGGTACCTATAAAAAAAGAAGTGCGTGACATCTGTGTATTGACCTTGCTGTAATTGCTGGACTGGTTGGAGGTGGCAGGGAAGCCCATGACAGGGGAGATGAGAGAGGTGTCCGAGAGATACACTTTGCATCAGCTCCTGCCTTACCCAGCCCCTCACCTGCACGTGGCTTTGTTAATCATTTGCTCATTTTGCAGGAACCAAGAAGAAAGTTAGGAAAGATAAGTGTGTTTCTTGCCAAACTCAAGGCCAAAGGAAAAAAGCAGACAAAGAAAGATTGAAATATAATCTGTAATTTACATAGCTATAGTGTCACAAAGGCAAGTGGGTGGCTAATACTTAGTTTTCCTCATTGCTTTATTATTATTTTTTTCACATTGTTTCTCTTATTTGCTTCTACACTAGACTTTTTTTTGATGGCTTGAGTCACTTACTCAAGGGAAAAGTAGAGAATAATATGAGGTAAAATTTGGAAAGAAATAATTATCGATATGTATTTTCTCAAAAGCAAAAAGCATTTTATTTTGTGGAAATCCCATACAACATTAATGAGTTTTGAAGCTTATTTTATATGCTGTTATATGTCAACTTTACAATGGTAAAAAAAATCTACTGTATATCAAATTTTATTTTTTTATTGTATATGAAATTTTATTGTGATGCCTAGCAATCATAGGACAAAGCAATCCTGTGATAGCAAATATCCTATCATATTATTTCACAGGGACACCATGAAAAAAACCTTATAATAATAATAATAATAATAATAATAATAATAATAATAAAATGCTATTTGTTTCATTAAAAATGTGTTGAAACTGTTTCTGTTTCTTCTATTTAGATACAATTTTGTTTTTTTCTAAACCAGGCTGTTTTGCATTTATTTGTATTTGTACAACATCCACAATAATGGTCACCATGAAGAGCTGATAGGTGCTAGTCCATAAATAATAAATCATACTAAAAACGGGAATAAATAACAGATGTTTATAAGTATGGTAGAATAGACAAAGGCTGATAGCTGCGAGGAAAAACTCATTAAGAACACCACAGAGAGCTGTATTTACAGAGGTAAAATTTGTATGTGTTGAAAAATATATTTATTGTTAATAATCATAGAGTCATAGAATGATTTGGGTTTGAAGGGACATTTAAAGATCATTTAGTCCAACCCCCCTGCCATGGGCAGGGACATCTTCGACTAGACCAGGTTGCTCAAAACCCCTTCCAACCTGTCCTTGAACGCTTCCAGGCATGGGGCATCCACTGCTTCTCTGGGCAACCTATGCCAGTGTCTCACCACCATACCATAGTACAGAATCTCCTCCTAATATCCAATATGAATCTATTCTCTTTCAGTTTAAAAATGTTGCCCCTTGTCTTTCTTATAAGCCCCTTTTATATATTGAAAGGCTGCAATGATGTCTTTCTGGAGCCTTCTCTTCTTCAGGCTGAACAACCCTAACTGTCTCAGTCTTTCTTCATAGGAGAGGTGTTCCAGCCTATGATGTTTTCTGTGGCCCTCCTCTGGACCCACTCCAACAGGTCCATGTCCTTCTTATGTTGGGTGCCCCAGAGCTGGACGCAGTACTCTGGGTGGGGTCTCATCAGAGTGGAGTAGAGGGGCAGAATCACCTCTCTTGACCTTCTGGCCACACTTCTTTCAATGAAGCTCAGGATACAGTTGGCTTTCTCGGCTGCAAATGCTCATTGCTGGCTCATGTTGAGCTTTTCACCCACCAGTACCCCCAAGCCCTTCTCCACAGGGATACTCTCAATCCTTTCATCCCTCTGTCTGTATTGATATTGAGGATTGCCCTCACTCAGGTGAGAGACCTTGCATTTGGACTTGTTGAACTTCTTGAGGTTAATAAAGTTAATTATCTGCTTTCATGGTCCTAAAAAATAGGTGCCTTTTTCCTGGAGCCTTTAGTTACACTGGAGGAAGTCAAAAGCTCCTCTGAATAATTGTTAAGGTCCTAACATCTGAGTTTCTAACCTCCGCTCTTCCACCCTGATGGTATCATACTGGTACAAATTAGAAAAAAAGGTAGATTAAGTAGATACCCAGTTAGTAAAATCTGTTGATAAAGAAACTTTCATATACAACCATTAATATGTCCCCTCTCTTGGCTTTTGAGGTTTGCTGTGATTTGGGGGGAATTTGGTTTTACTTTGTTACAAAACCATTGTGACAAAATATTTCTACCTGTAAGTTACTCTCAGCCAACACTTACCGTGATTCATGGGCTAAACATACGTTTTGGTTTCCAGAGTGACTAAACTTATTCTCAAACACAAAACCTGACCTGGCATAAGTGCTCAGCAGTGTCCACTTGGCCACAGTTCAACCTCGGAAAATTTTTTGCAGGTAAGAGATTTGGCCCGAGAATGTCAGAGAAATGCAATTGGTATAAAACCCCCAGAGAAATGCAACCCCCAGCCAGACACCCAGTCAAATATTGGAACAATTCTGTTTTACTGAATTTTCATGGCTGCTTGCGTCAGTACCTGCAGCTTTTGTTAACAGGTTTTCCATTCTAACAGTGATTGTGTGAGGAAAGGTTTAACAACAGAAATTTGTTAGTGTTGTGACTTGAGAAAACCCAATCTGATGACAGTGCCCTTCCCAGAGGATGAGAGGATGAGTTATCACTAGGGTAATTTCTATCTATTGTACCGGCTTTTAGTGGAGTTTCCTGACAGCAGCAAAGATATGGCAACTTTTATATTGGTGCTAGTCATGGCAAAAATAAAGGTTGACAGGGAAAGGAGAATACCCATGTTAATTTTATTTGGGTCTTGCTAGCAGAGAGACCTTCTCAGTGGATTTCAGATTATTTTAGTCGGGTTTTAGGCATTTTTTTTATTTATCTGTTTATCGATGCCTTTTCAACAGAGATTCTCTGGGTTCAGAGGCACACGGCAAGTCACTACTTCTGTCTCCATACAGCAAGAGTTAATGTCTCCATTGCCAGAGAGATCCTCCTGATGTGGGCACCTCATCAAGACATTTAAAGCAACGTTACATTAGTCTCAGTCAATGACAGGCACTAAGTCTGAGCAGTTCACATATCATCCAGTAAATATATCGTGGGACCACATATTAAACCATGAAGACAACTAAATGGTTAACATGTAGTTCCTCTATGAGATCTTGCATACTCTATATGTAATATTGTCTACAAGCTCTTGTCTCACTGTTGTGATGGCATGAACAAAATTTACTATGAGGTATATATATGGTGTAGAAAAATGAGGGAGAGTCATGGGAAGATGGAGAAAACACACAATGGTGACTGAATTAAGGTTGCAGAGGTAGCTTTTGAATGCTTGACTCTGTAACCTTTGCAACCTTAATAATGCCATTTTAATGCATACTATGTTTTATTTGTTTAATGCCTCAGAGTAGTTACATTTGGGATGAACTCCATCACCTACACTGAAGGAGGCAACTCAGTAGGTCCCGACCCAGCATGGCCTGTTGTGATCAGCCTGCATAAGGTCATATGTATCACCCTTAGCCCTGAGAGCTGATGACAGAGTGCAGAAAAATTCTGTCCTCTGCTTCACGAAAGCCTAATTGCTCACTTTGTCATGTTGATCTTGTAACATGTCTCCTGCTCCTACTACTTCTCAGTAATTTTCTGCATAGAAATACCCTCTGTGCACTGTCACCATTCACTCTGTGACATGGTGAAAGTACTGTACAGGCTATTTCTGTTAGATTTCACAAGGGAATGTTATTTCTCCCTGGAGCTGCTTCCATCAGCTTTGTGCTATTTCTATCTCCAAAGAAACAATTCTAAGCAGCACCCTTTCTACTGATATCAATCCTTTCCCCTCCTGCCTCTCAGAGCTGGCAGCCATAGTTGACTGTGTGCCAAATTAAAATCCAAGGGGGTTAGTATCCAAAGTGTTTGATATATTCTAATGCTTCAGGATCCTTTCACTGTAATGTCATCCTATACTTGAGCAATGCATTGCCCAGCTCCCGAATTCCCCCGAATTCAATGCATCCAGAATCCTGAAGCAATGCACTTGTGTTAGGGCAGCTCTGTCAATTATAATATCAGTCTGCAGCATGCTATTATGACTTTATGGTCTTAGATGTCCTGAGTGAGTACAGCGATGGTTTAACGAGCTGCCTTTTTCTCTGCAGTCCAGTGGGCCATTTGCTTGGCTACAGAGAGGGGAGGGGGGATGGGAGGGAGATGGAGAAGACAACACATTAACCTTCTCCATGCCTTGGATAGTCAGGAATTCTGTGAACAGAGCCACAACTCTAGTCTGAATCTGAAAACCAGCATTTAAGGCCATTTTACTTAATTAGAGAAAATGCACCCAGATTATATCCAGATCACTGGCATCATATGTTACCCTCAGTTGCCCCATAGAAAAGACAAACATCATTAAACATAAATTCTCTTCACAAATGTTATCCTGTCGCCAGTTATTTTATGCAACGTTATCTTCTTTTCTTTCCTATTTACCTAATGACTTGGTGTTGTTATTTATACTACTTCTGTGTTGATTTATCCTGCCACCATATGTTCACTCACTTTAAATTTGATGATAATGATCTTTTGTGGTATATGCACTTCCATGTATTAATTATTGTTGAGATTCAGATGTTGGCTTTCAGAAATAAAAAGGCGATTTCTTTGCATTTTTACCATTCAGAAATACAGGTTTCTTTTGCAAAAGAAGGAGAAAAGAAGTTTCTGTTTTAAAGGATTAATCCTTAAAATAGCATAGAACTACAGAAGAAATAAGGAGGGTGAAAAAAAAAACTGTCAAACTTTCTCCATTTCTAAAACTTAGCTTCCGTAGTTCTGACTACTAAATGGAACTGTTGTATAGTTTCAGAGGATATTCACATCCTCTGAATTGCACAACCTATGACAGGAAGAAAACACCTAGGCAGATCTGTATATACTTAACACTGAAAAGTAACTTCACTCCTCACTGATACCTGTCACTATAATTCTTGTATATGATATACTACATTATGCTAATATTTTAGGAATCGTAAGCCAGTTGTCTGATACAATGGTCAAAGTGGGTTTTTGTGGAATGGAAATTCATAACTGATGATCTTCACGTTTACTTTGTATTCTGCATTCACTCCATTTTGCAGGATGGAGTGCCAAAAATGAAGATTTTGGCTCTAGAGAAAAGGATGCTCTTAACTCATTAATTCACTTTGGTGGGACACAGGAAAGCTTTCAGCCGATGTTTGTTTTCATAATCCCATAAATCCTGCCCTTTAGCAGAACAACACACCAGAAATGAAAGCTGTAGAAAACCACTTCTTTCCTGACTTTCCTGTGGAAAATGTGAGGACATGTTGTTTTGGCTGGTCACATGTTTCTGAAGAATTTGATTTTTATTTATAAGTTTGGCTCCTTATGAAGTTACCTGGGAATTTAGAATTGCTCTGCAGTAGTCATCAGAACTGCAGTATCCTTGATGAGTGTCTTTTCTTCACTGAGCTAGCATTAAACAAGCTGCCTTTTGTATACCAGACTGCGGGCTGCCTCAGAATATACATATATTAATATCTTGATGGTGAAAACTGTACCCTCTGAACAGAGAGGAATCAAAGCTTCAAGGATTAATTCACCAACTGAAACACCTGCCTCTGTTTTGTCTACAGAGGAAGTTTAGAGAAGAAAGAGTCTATCAGTCAAATCCCATATTTAATCACAAAGTGGTTTAGATAATTTAGTTTTGAACCACAAGCTGAGCTGAAAAACATTGGGAAATATTTTGATTTCACCCAAATGAAATAAAAATATTTTCTTTATAAAACAGACTGTAAATGAAACATTTCAAACCCCAACAACAAAATATTAACCTTTCAGCTTTATTCAGTTTTATTTCAAAGTAGAAAATTAGGCTTGGAAATGGAACCCTATTTCATATGGTTTAATTTTGCACATGTAGAAAAGAAAATATGTAAAAAATCAGAAATTTGGCCTATCTGAAACTGTAATTTTGGAGAATTATATGTTCATTGAATTTTTTCATTTTATTGAGGTCTAACTATAGCATGAATTTTACATGGATTGGAAGCTTCAGTACTTTTAAAAATGTGGCAATAACTAGCATCAGGGTTTTGGTTTTTTTTAGGGGAATAAAAGATTGAATCTCTTTAATCTTCAAACAAATGCAAAAATCATCTTTAGTGTTTTTACTTCTAAGGATACTATGGCCACCGACTCTTTTCAGGCATGCCTGTGATCGTACAGTTTGTGCATTTACATTACCATTATAGCTAACTATATCATATAAGCATGATTCAGTAAACTTCTGAGTATAGTATGACTACACCTATGTAAGTTTAAGTAAACGTTTAAGAGCTAAGAGTCAGCATGTTTAGCCTTTCTGATTTTGTGATTTTTATCTTGTTTACTTGCAACAGTGGGAAACACAGAATTTTGTGTGAGATTAAAGAATGTAACTTCGGAACTACTAAAGAGCCCAGACAACGTGTATCTCTGAAGGAGAAGGGGGAACCATCAATGCCTGTGTTATTGAGAGCGCTGATGGCAGTTCTCATCCAGATCTTGCAGAAGGGCATTTCTCAACAGTATCTGAGAAAATGTGCTATATGCTGCGTGTTTTACCACACAGAAACACAAGTCTGGGAGCCTGCAAGATGGTGGTGTTCCAGTGTGGAACTGGAGCTCAGGTCTTCTGTCTTCGTCAATAAAAGCAAACTGCTGGAGAGCTGGAGGGTTCTACGGAGTTGTGCTTTGACCCTCCAAAGTAACTCACACGTGGTATAGCCTGAGGAGTAGGTAAGCCTGGACTGGAAAGATATGCCCACACTAAAATGGTTTTTGGAACAAACTTCTGGATGTGTCTTTTCAGGACACCCCAGGACAACTTTCTTCCATAAAATCTACAGGAGAGTTCCCTAGTCTCCCTGTTCTACTGGACAGCAAGTTGGGAGGGGAAGACCCTCTACTCAGGTAGGATAACCAGGGTACTAATAACACATGAAAGTTCCTAAAACAAGTATTAATGCAAATAACATTTTACAGATATTTAAAGTCAAGGATGACATATTTTTAATTTTGTGCTATTGCTATCATTTATCAGATAACTATTTTTCTCTTCTTCATTAAAGAATTTAGAGAGATGTTGAAAGCTTTTTATAAATGAAGTGTGTGTCATATCACTTGGATGATAATGCTGAATTTCTTCCAGGATCTAGTATAGCGACTGTAGTTACAGCTCTGTTCATTACCTGAATAGATAACAAGTTTGCCCTTCAGCCATCGCAGCTCTTGCATATTTGAAACACGCATGTTGACAGTTGAAGAGTATCTCAGAATATCTATAATGAGCAAAAAGCCTGATCGAAGAAGTGGGTGGTATCCTATTCACTCAGGTGTTACAGGCACATAATCAATAGGGCATGGAGGAGGGAGGTCATTTTTATTTCCTAAATTATCTTGTTCATTTATATGTGAATCAGACATTCATTAGCATTTAAATAGTTTTTGACATTTAAGACACTCCCCTATTTCTATGAGATTTTGACACAGTTTCATTGAATATCTTTTTATAACCTGAATCTAGAAAATTATTTTAACCATTTCTACATATTCTGTCAGCTGTGGGCGAACTGTCAAGGATTTAGAGGCTTGTTTTTATTTAAACACTCAGATGTACACATTTACAAGGAGCTTAAACCCTGGTTTGGGCCTGAACAAGGCATTTGTTGTTACATTTTTTAGAGGCAGTTGAAGAACACTCTGGAGCAGATGGTGTGAAACTTTCTATAATAGTGGCTGCTGTAAGCAACTTCCAAACCCAAGCAGTCAAGGCAGAAAAAGGACGGAAAAAAATACAGTACCTTGTCTGCCTCAAAGGCTGGAAGCTGAAGGGAGTGTTTCAACTCCCCAGAGGTCAGGGAAAAAGCCTGTCTACTTGGATGTAAAACCTTCTATTTCTAGATGTCTCATCCCACTTGTGAAATCACACTTTAAACTGATTTCAATTCTGCTGAGACACCTGACACCAATAATGGAAAGAAAGTGAAGTCATGGACAGGAAAATGACAGGTGAAATCTTTGAGTCTGGATTGAGTCATATATTTTGGACCTGATCTCTATTTGAAAATAATTTTCCTCAAATGGAGAAAGCTTCCCTGGGAGTCCTACTAGCACCTGAGCAGAGATACTGTTGTGCAAGGTGCACTGTTTATATCTGGATTTTGGAAGGAATGATAAATATCCCACTGTTTTAACAATGATTTGGTTATTCTTAATTTTATTTCAACCTGTTGAATTAAGAACTTCCTACAAGGATGAGTACCTACTTAAAGCTGTATCTAAATACACCTGAAAACTTCTGTCAGGGGCAGCCAAAGACATCTAGAGCTTAGTTTAAAAGGGGTCTGTTTTCACTTCCCCATGTCTAGAAATGGCTGGGTTGTGTGCAGGAGGGGAAAAAAGAAGTGAAAGGTACATATTCCTTTGTTTTATAATGAAGGACAAAGGAAACAGCTACAGCATAATAGACCTTGAAGTGCATCAGCTGCAGCATCTCTTGAGAAAGACTTCAGCATGTTTCCTCTCATCAGCTACCCACTTCTCCCCCTCCGCCTTGCTACAGCTGTGTGAATAAAGGATTCTTTTTTTCCTGAAAGTTCTTAAAATGAGAAAAACAAAGCACCTTTTGAGGTCAAGCCAAGATATATTTGAGCTTCTTGGTGAATCAAGAGGTGTTTTTTTTTAAAAAAAAACCAACACTGTAGCTTAAACAAAACATTACATTTGACAGGAAGTAAAAGATTTTGTTTTCCAGGCTTTTCCTCTTAAAAAGTGTCGTAGTGAAAAAAATTCTGAATTAAAAAACTAATAAAAAAATCAAAGCTTGCTTTTATTTACTTCCCATCTCAGACCTATGTGGGCTTATGGTGTTTTATGTTCAGTTGTGTTTTACTACAATTAAGAATTACATGAAATCAGTGCAGATTTACAAAATCTTATTAGCGTTCCCACAATTGGATTTTTCTTTGAAAATAATACAACATGTTTGCCACAGGTTGTATTTGCTCCAGTCATCTATACTTCCATAGATATTGCTCCTGAGTGATCCAGGAACAAATTACTTGCCAAACAGACCCTCTTTCCACTCCTTTTTTGAAGGAAAAAATTCTCCACCAAACCCTTTTGTTTTCAGCACTTCAAGAGAAAACCATGAAGTCTCTATTCTAGAGTAACAGGGAACTTCTGGTCTATCTTCGGACTGTTCACCTCCAGCAACTTAAAGTTTTTGACACTGAAGTTTCTGCAGCATCTTGGATTTCTGCTCTATGACCCTCTCTTCTTTGCAATGTCCCAGAACTGGCTGCCTACGGAACACGGTGGGATTATCAAAGTGAGCAACTGAATTCCCTTAACTCATCTTTAAATCCCTGATATGAGAACATAAATATAACTGTGTAACATAAATATAGACTGTGTAAAACAGTCTTAAAGATTTATGTTTTTAAAAGGCTTTAAAACAAAACTAAAAAAAAAAGAAAAGCCTTACAAAAATGAACTGAGGAACTGAATCTTCTGCAATTCTCCTTAAATGAGGACCACTCAGTACTTGCTTCCAAGCCCACTACTAGGATTTACTTGTCTCCTGAGGCTCAAATACAGCCTTCCTTGCGTATTTTCTTCAGGTGTGGAGCTGTGCATGCCAATGTGGGCTTTTCTATCACCCTTATTAGTCTTATATGAAGCAGCTGTTACCTCTTTCTGAGCAGCAAGCAGGTTGCCAGACAGCCTGAGGGGCTAACCATCTGACAGCCATATTTTGTTCTCAATAGGTCTGTGACTCATGCTTTCAGGGGAATACATTGGTAGGTAGGTTTTGCCTCCTTTTGTGCAGATGATAGATGTGGTTTCATTTCCTACCACAGCTGGACAACCAGTACAGTTGCATTTCTTTTTTAAACTACTCCCCCCAAAATTATTTAGCTGCACTGTTTCATTTATTCGTAATACATGCTTGTGAAACATTACACAAATAACGGTTCTCTTTAATACCTTAAAATGAAATAAATGACTTACTGCCAGCGTTATTCAAGAATAAGAAAAAAATGAACGTGAAGGAGCTTCCTAGTGAAGACTTTCAGTGGTTTTTAACATAAAGCCTCATGATAAGACCCTCCTGGCTGGGGAGAAAGGTGCATTATTAGTTGTATTGTAGTTGCGCCCGGGTGCCCCAATGTGAATGCGCTAGGCCCTGTGTGGATGCTGTGGCTTCACTGTTCTCCAGGACAGCTTACAGCTTGGGCAAGAAAAGCCTGGTGGGAATCAGACTAGAAGGCTGAAGGGGTGTTCTTGGGGCAGTCAGAAAATCCAAGTATAAGCAACCAGCTTTTAATTCCTTTGCCTCACATTGACTGCCTGGAAAAACATTTCTTTCAAGAAAAAAGGATAGTGAATTAAAGTCCTGACAGTCCTAAGGAAAAGGTAATTGAACCCTGTAGAGAAACCACTAGAAACAACCTTTTTGCTCTTAGAATAGTAAAGGATTTTTTTTTCACTCCCAGCTTTGTGCAAGATTCTCAGTTCTTGTCAATACTCCAGATCCATCTCTCTAATTTATTCTTCTCAGAAACAATTTTTACATTTTATAGAAATCATCAACTTAAAATTACCCCTTTCTTTACTGATTTTTTCTCCCCTAACTAAATCCTTTCCTGTGTGTTTACTTGCTCTCATGCATGCTACATGCGTTCCTTTACCTGGAGCCATTCCTCTGTTGTCTGAATTATACCACCTATGCATTGTTATAAATTAGCATAAGTAGTGTATGTAAGGTAAATTCCACTGATTAATTGTTTCTGAACAGTCTTCTTTGGCTAATAAGAATGCACATTAAAGAATAGACCAAGAACTGGTTTTGACTTTCAATGCACTCAAGTCTGTTTATGTGACTGAACTGCTCAGAATTGCACCCAGCTGTGGGATTGCACATTCAACACTGATATACTGAAAATGAAGCAATAAAGCAGCCTCATCAGTGCATCCCTAGTCTAAATTAGTACATGAGAACTAAATCATCATAAACAAATCAGTGTGAATAATGTGATACTTCAAAGCATTGTCAGGATGGTTTGGTTATTTTTTTAAATTGTGTTAATTAGGAAACATAAGAAAAAATTAATGACAACTGCTATTTTAATATAAGTTCACATTTACAAGTCCACCCTGCTTCTGAGTGTGTCCCACTCTCCCACTGTGTCAGAAGAATGAGTGGGCTTATTCAGAGTGTAGAAAAATACCCATTTCCCTTCTTTGCTCCACATGCCAGCTGTACGTTTGCACTTGGAGTATTTCTTCTGAGCTTTGATGAAGCAGATATTTAGAAAACAGACAACTCCCTGTCTCGTCATCTTCCTTGAGCAGACACCCATTCTTGGCCCTTTTTTTTTTCACTTTTGATTAATACATATGTTTAAAAATATTGAATGTCTCTTTCTTCACCCTTTCAGCTGTGATTTCCAGCATTCTTCTTCACTTCAGACAATAATTTTTAAAATGAAGTGGATATAGCCTTGTATAAAGCATAAGAGTCTTAGAAGATGAATGCATAGCCTTCTGCACCAAAAATCTGGAGTTCTTGGGATGTTCTGATCAAAGCCTTAGTTTCTTTTTCAATCCAGGGAAAACATAACCTAGCATCAATACTAGATAACTCTCTTCTGGGTTCCCTAGAGAATATTTTGTTCAATGAACTCAGTCCAGTAGCTGCATAAATAATTTCCTTGATATGAACCTGGGTACATATAAAGCATAGGAAGTGCAATAAGACCAGTGAGAGTCTCTGCTTAGGGAAAGAGAATTAAAGGTCCTCTACTGGGACTATTTCCCAAGAGAAACAAGCTTCCTTAATGACAAGTTCAAAGAGCTGATAAACCTAAAACATAGCTATGGGCTATTAGTTAACAATTATGTTTCACTGTCCACAAGTTAAATGTAAAAAATTCTAATTCAAAGACAGTGGAGAGGTCATTGATCTTAGTACAATTTGCATGCATCTCAAGATAACTGGATCTCCAGAAGAACCCCAGTAAACAGCACTGAAACAAACTCTTTAGAAATCAAATTTTTAAAGAGTGAAGTATGAAAGAAAGAGTAAACAGAAGTACAAGTGATCCAGGAATCAAAAGTTTCAGCCCAAATTCCTTGGTACTTCCATGCTGTTTACCATAACCTATTGATGTGCCCTCAGTGTCAGAAGTCTGCTTACAGTACTGCATCTAGAAAGTGAGAAATAAGTAAAGATTCTTATTTTGATCTTTGCCACAAATGGTTTACATAAAAATAAATCAAAACTTTGAAGTTCACTGTTCAGGTTTTCTTTTCTAATTTTTATTTCTCCCCCTCCTTCTTTAGAACTACATTTGATGTGAATTTGCTGGAGTAAAATCACACAAACACAAGAAAAAATGGGTAAAAATTATATCTCAAGGTATGACCCTGGATGAGGAGTTTTGGATTTCTTTCTTGCCATTTGATGTGAGAGGATGATCTGTCATTCTGTCATAGTGCAGCATATACAGCAAGGTCCACTGAGTCCAACTTTTGTCATTCTGACCACTTGATCTGTGATGCAGAGGATGACACTGGCAGTCTGTAATATAGGATACTTGGTTGGTGGTTTTTGAGGGAATGCTTTATACTTTCCTAGCAGCCCCTGTTATTAAACTCTTCATAACATTTACAGTAGTTCAGCTATTGAAAGAAAATGCATGAGTCTTGTAATGCCCTGGAAATGAATAAAAATGAGAACTGAAAAAGACAAAAGCAGCAGCTGTGGGCTGTGGTCTCTGGGTTGCTGGGAACTCCCCAAAGCATGACATGCAAACATGCCAGAAAAGGCTCTTGTTCTTCTGAAGAGTTGACGTGTAGTCTGCATTGGAAAACAGCGATGCAGGGAACTGAGCTGAGATACAACTTGTTATCCTGTTGTGTGTCCAACTAACGCGGTGTATGAACCGTTTCTGGCTGAATGGCGAGGTTTTGCTTGGGAAGATTTTGTAGTTGTGAAGAAGTATTTGATGCACATCCTAGCAGCCACTTAATTGTATTTACCTATCATTTAAGCTGCCTCCCTCAACTCCCCATAGTAATCAGAAGAATGAAATTTCAAGATACAAAGACTTTTAATATTTTTCATCCATCATATCTGTACATAAAGAGGGGCTTTATTAAGCTAATAATGAGGGTAAATACATACCACCTGGCAGGACCATATTACTTTCACTGCTCAACACAATGCTCAGCGCTATAAACTGAGTGATTAGCATACCAGTGAGAAAAAAGATAACATTGATACAAATGTCCTTACAGCTCAAGTGGCAGCAACTGTGGGTTAGTGCCTTTTTTCCCCGTAGGATAGGCACTATCTGAACATATACATTGGCATGTAAATACATTCATGACATTATTATAATGACATTCCATGACAGTTTGTTTGTCTGGAAGCGCCGAACACAGTATTTTAAATACTCATTAAAGAGAAGATATGACAGCTCTACCGCTTGCCTGGTAGTTAGAGCACTATTCCTGCACTGAGAAACCTTGGTTTGAGCAAAGTAGATAGAAAATCATGAAATTCTGAGACAGGTTCCTCATCCTCCCTTCATCAGGCTGTGCAGCGGAGCAAAACAGGTCTCTCTGAACTTCTAAATGTAAAATGCAAAAATATTCACTGACAAAGAGCAAGAGAGAATGACCACATGACTTTGTCTTTGGCTATAAACATGAGAAAAAGGTTTTCTGGAGTTCCATTCCCGTTACCAATTGATATTGCTACAGCTGGAGCTGCCTGCTTTGCTCTGAACTCTTGCACAGCTGCACTGAACGCTTGCACAATTACACAGAAACTGTGAATTTCAATCTCCTCATTCGAACAATTGAATTGAACCTGAATTCAAACAATTGAATTGAACAGGAATTGAACCTGAATTTCTGCAATTAATATCTTAACTACTGTCCTTTTCAATAAAATAAGATGCTTCCTCACCATCTCTTTTATTTGTTTTAAAAGTATTTATAATAAAACTTTTAAAATTCAATAAAAAGAAATGTGTAGCTTTGCAAGACAGTATTTTCCAATTTGTGTGTTTCTATTGAGAAGATTGTTCTTTATTCCTCTGCATCCCTCCCAAATTTCAGGTCAGACTGAACTTAAGTTCTGATTTCTCTTAGTCAAATGAGATTTGGAGCAAAGTGAGGTATCTATTTATCTGTTTCCCAAGGCTGGTCTTGGATCTTGTAGTCCGAGGGAATGCAGCGGAGATTGCTGCAAATTTACAATGACAATAAGAATCAATAAAAGCAAGTGAATGACTGCACCAATCCCCAGCAGTGTGAGCAATTTCAGTTTGATAGGAGCATATTTGACGTGATTGTTGTTGTGACTCAGAAATGAGGGTGCTGTGAAGCTGCTGGCTACTGCATGCAGAAATTACAAATTCCTACTGCTTCTCCTCTCTTCACTGTGTAATGGTGCTTTATGTGTCTTGTCTTTGGTTCTTCAGTTTTCTTCACTGTAGGCAAGAGGATTGCATGGACACATACAGATTGTGAAACAACTGCACCCGCCTGGACATGTTCCTGTGCAACCTGCTCTAGGTGGACCTGGTCTGGCAGAGGTGTTGTACTAGATGATCTCCAGGCGTCCCTTACAACCCCATATCATTCTGTGCTCATTCTGTGATTCTGTGCTCAGTAAGATCTCTGCTTGATTTCTGGATTTATTGTCTCATGCCTGGACACAAATTTTTGGTTTTGGGGAGTTATATACCCCTTCCTGGCACAGATTGCCAAGCCTGTTTTCCCTTTGAAGGGAAGAAAAGCAACAGCACTTGTAGCTACTCTGATTCTCCAAGGACTCCATGCTATCAAATATGGTTTAGGAAGGTTCTTTATGTTCTCTTCATTCATTTCCAGATACATAAAAAAGATTAGAGAGTCCTAAATTTGTCATAGGATTAAGTCCAAAGGAGAACTGTTCAACATAAATACCAATATCAACCAGCATAACTGTTCCTCTGAAGAGAACAATGTCTGTATAGGCCAAACAGAAACATGCGTTTTCATCCCAGGGAGAGGTTGATTTGATCTAAAGGTAACCTGTATCTAAATCTTTCTCCACTGGCTGCAGAAATAGGTAGGCACGTACAACTTCACTACATGCCTAAAATTTCCTACATATTTCACACCCAGCATAAACACACAAAATAGGTGTGAATAATACCCAAAGAGGCAACTGTGTAACATGAACACAGTCTTGTTTAGCTATCAAAAATTCTTAAAACAGCATCTTGGATACATGCACGCTGCGGTACAACCTGAGAGCTATATTGCTTAAACTGCACATATCATGTATCCCATGTTAACATTCTATTCTAGTCTTTTTTTTTTTTTTTTTTTTTTTTGTTATAATACTGTGAGCTATGTAACATTGATAAAATATAAAGCTTTTTTAAAAAAAACCCTGAAACTGAAAAGGTTTTTAAAGGAGAGGCTTAAAATCACTGTGTTGCCATTGTAAAGCTGATATTACTTGCAGTAATGCCAAGGCATTTCTAACCAATTCAAGTGTAAGCTGTCGTTCTGTACAGAGAAATATTTTCACATGGAAAGACAATAGAGACCCAATGTATCCTGGAATAAACTTCAGATTAGAAGTGTTTATATCTGCAAAAGTTTTGTTATAACTTTATTACAATTTAAAGACAAAGCATAAATGAAGAGGATTTCCAAAAAAATATATATTGATTAGACAGTTGGAGCTACTTGTTGGCGCCATTTCTGAAATTCGTGTCCGAATCATTGTGCTTGTTGATTACACACACAGCTTTTATGGTAATACTATTTCTATGCTAAAGTGCAGGCTTCTTTAGATGTTGTCATTCCAAGGCAATGCCTGTCCTTGACAGCATGATGTGCTCACAGACTGTTATTAATTGTCAGTGATAAAAAGTAATTGTATCAAATCAAGGTGATATGACCATGAATACAAGACAATAAGCCTCTTTTGGGTCTGAAGGAATGGTTTGTTTTGCTTGGGTAAGTATCTAGAGTTTCATTTATTATTTTCAACACATATAAAACATGGACATTCCGTGAAAGGAGTTCTCAAAATTGTTTTAGCTTATTTTTTCATGCTAAGTAGTCATGGTTGAAGACACATGTTCAGTACTGAGATTGAGAGAATCTGATACAAAAATTCAAAGTAATAGACTCTTTGTAAAGCAAAGTAGACCACTCTTAAATCCAAACTAAAAAAAAAAAATTATATGACTAATGGATATAACCAGCAGTTGAAGAACTCTACTGTGCATTTATTATTTTTAAATAGAGAAAAAAAAAAAAATATTTCATTAAATACGGAGAATTAGTTCTGATTTTGACCAAGCTTGCATTTAGGCAATATCTCAGCAATTGTCTGCTCATAGGTACTTACATCATCCCACTCTATGTGTACCTTGCAAACTGAAGCACTGAAATTATTCTCCCTAAATTATAGGGTCTCTGAACTGTCTGCAGCATTTTATTACTGCCTTCATCCTAACACCATTTTCTGGTTAAAGTTTTTGAACCCTTTTTTTTTTTTTTTCCTCTACCCCAATAACTGACCTTGAGTCCTTGTTCAAGACTTCTTTAATTAATCTGGAATTCAAAATACAATGTCTGCTCTAGTATCCTCGCAAACTGACCTCACAAAATGTTAAATCAGAAGTGAACTCATTAGCATTCAGAACCACCGTAGATGAACAAAGGAGGAACATTACAGAAAATAAAAGGAAAGATATTAAAAGAAGAGCATTGTGGGGAGGAGAAGGAGCAAAATAATTTCTTAAGTGGACTAGAGGTAAGGAGTAAGTGAAGGAGGCCATTCTGTATCAGAACATCTTTGCAATGATCTGTCATTTGGCAGGTAGAATGAGATTGCCTGTAAAAATTTTTCATTTTAGCTTGAATACAAGGACTCATTGAGAAGCATATTGAAACAGGATGAAAAGCATACACAAAACTGCATGTAGTCGATGCCATCATCTTAATGGACACACAATGAACCGGCAGATTTTTCTTCAGCATGACATTGACAATGTTTTGAATCTTTTTTATTTTTTCCCTAATGGTATTTTTCTCCTTTTTCCTTAACTAAACAGCCTAGCAGCCTTTCACTTCAGTGACCTGTTGTAACAGTCCCCATCACTAAACCAGTTTGATAGTTCTACTCATAACACCCGTGATATTCTAAGAAATGTCTAGGACCACCCAAGGAGCCTTGATTTTGGTTACTTACCTGGGAGAAAAAAAGAGTATAAGAGGTGAATTGACAAAATTAATACCTCATGGTATGAAATGAGTAATTTGATTAATGACTAAAGACTGATTTCTGTTGTTTAGTCAAGAGAACATTTCAGGAGTATATTGTACACAAAGTATTCTAGTCCAGCTAAGCTAAGGATTGGACTCATTTTAAAAATAAACTAGCCTAGTTGCTAAGATATTCATCCAGGAGGTGATGGGAAGTCTGAATTCCAGATTCCTGATCTCAGAATTATTTTTACTTTTTCCCAATGACTGCTTAATATAAAATGTATAAACAGTGATGAGAACAGTTACCAGAGTTCAGGGCTCTCCTGCTGACCTAAAGGCTACATTAGGTCATCTGTAGAGAGTGGATTTTTGCCCTTCTTTTTTCTTCTTCTTTCCATTCTGTTCCTATGCATCTTACTTTCTTTGTTAGCCAATAGGTCAAATTTCAGCAGGAGGGGTGGAAGGTGACACACTGAAACCATATGGTGCTTGAGACTTTTTTTGGGATGTCAATTACATGCATTTGAATCTCTTAAGTTGAAGATAGATAGGAATTGGAGGCACTAATGTCTAATACCTAATACAGAGTGTTAACACCACTGATTCATCTTGCTCCAGTTGAAGGTGGCTTTGGTTGCTATAACTTGTATTTCCTTTAATATTTTAGTTATGACAATTGTAATAAAACAAACAGTCCAGACCCTGTCAACCTGTTGGAAAGTAACACAACATGACCTGTGTCCATATGGTAAAATTCTCTTTCCCTCCTTGTCCATGGCAATTTCATCCACACTACTTGTTAGGAACACTCTAAGGGTTATGGCATTGATTGCACCACTGCTCAACAGAGTAGATGTTTAGCAATTAAATGCTATGGCTCATTGCATACCCACAGCCTGCTGTTATTGCTTTAACAGTGAAGATGCCCTGTTTAGTGTGCGTGGTGGTCATCCAAACATGCTTACTAGGTGTGACCCTTTAGAGAACTGAAAAGTTATTTCACCTACATTCTAGCTAGGTGGGTTTGGATGGGACCTGCTTTCCTGGCACATCACAGCTCTGGTTATGTACTGAAGGTAAACTCGAAGATGCAAATGAAATCATTGAGTCAAATGAAAAGAGTCAATTTAGTGTCGTTGTATATAGGGAAGACAGTGAGTACTAGCTTTTTTGGTTTTCTAGGTGGGAGTTTTGTATTTAGATAGTTAAAGTGATGCAAGTTTTATTTAGGTACCTCAGGTCTTCTTTGTGTCTGACTTGTGGACAAATACTTTCCTAGAACTGTATTCTCATGGTGACTCTGCCTTAGTAGTAGGTGATTTTTTCTGTTCTTATTAGAAAACGATTAATAATTTGTTTGTTAAGAAACCATGTGTGGTTTTGGGTATAGGGGAAAAAAAGGATCAGATTGTTCAAAACTCTAACTGAAATAAGACTAAATATCCCTGAAATTCAGCAGCATGGCTATTTTTTTCTTTCTATTATTTATTACCAAAGTTCTCTAACCTGTCATAAAACTGAATTAGAAAAGATTTAGGCTGGACTTGGGTATATATATAAATATATATATTTTTTTTTTTGCTAAGAATGAACCTCTCGGGGTGGATGTTTTCTTTATTCCCAAAGGAAAACCCCCAAGCTACATTTTGCAATTTCTCTCTTGGGTCCAATTATGTAAAGGGCACCTACCCTGTGTTTCAGAGGCCACAATTAACAGTTGCCAAGCTTACTCACATGTTCAAAGGAGGCTCTGCACATGTGTTTGCATTAATTTTCAGCTCTCATGAGCACACTAATTCAAAGAGGGGCTTACTGAGTCACTGTTCAAGTTATATTCCCTTGCCCTTCATGTAGAGCAGATTGGTTTTGCAATTCTGTAACAGGCATTTTAAGCCTCCTAAGTGAACAAAGCACATGATATACATTAATAATTGTCTGTGGTAGTCTGACAGACTCAAAAAGGATACAAGAAAAAGGACCAGCATGAAAAAGGAGTCTGAGAGAAAAAGACCCAACAGAGTTCTGTACTGATTTGGTCTCCTTGGAGTGAATATAGCTGTCATCATCTCTCCTGTACAAAATAAGCATTAAAAAAGCCAGCTGGCAATTATTTCTCAGGATCTTATTTATAGCACAAGGGGATTTTCTTTCTAAAGCACTGTTATTCTTTTTTAAAAACATTTTGTTACATTTGTGTATTAGCTTTTGAAAAATCATAGGAAAGTGCCATAATTGCTAATTAGAAAGCAGTTAAAGAGACATTAATGAAACTCCTACATTGGTCTTTTATGCAGAGTATTGATGAGATTTTGTCCTAAGCAGACACAGTTCTCAGACAGACTCATTAGCTGGTGTCTAACATGCACAATACAGTTAAAGAGCAGAACATACATGCCATTTATTCAGCTATATCAAGTGATATTTACTCATTTGAGGAAAAGGCTACATGTTAAATATAGTTATTATATGAACTGAAAAAGTTATAAATTTTTAATGGAGATGAAAGTTAAACTTTGGAAGCGATTGTAAGCTTGTTTCATAAATTCACCATAATTTCATAAATTCTTCATCACCACAGCTCTTTTTTTTTTTTTTCCAAAATAAAGACTAAATAAATCTTTAAAATATGTGCTTAAGTTGAAGTTCAGTAAAGCAATTTTTTGGGAAAAATTGTACTTCTTCCTGTTGCTGTGCAGAATAGCAAACTGCATGAGCATAATGTTGCTTTCAGCCCTTCACTTTTTCAAACAAATGATAAATAGTCTGGTGAGTGATACTGTACAACTAACAGATCGTGAGTATGTTGTAACAAATAGAATTGTAAGTCCAAAGTTGGCCTGGTGGGTCAAACTTTAGATGGTATAAATTACCACGGCTGTACATAGGGAATTAAACTAAATTTTACCAGCTAACATTCTGTCTCTGTTTTTTCAGCTCATTTACAGTTATGTTGTGATTATTTTTCATCACAGGTGCAAATAAATCAGATGTGCTTTACAGATTTATGAATAGTAGTCAACACTTGCTTTGTATTTTGTGTTCACCATGACAAGCCTGGAAATACATATTGTTTTAAAGGTTATGGTACCTGGTTTTGTGGCTTTACAGCAGCTTATTTGCAGTTGTGACACTTTCAAAAGGGACTCAGCCAGGAGTACAGTGATCCCAATAAAGGGTATTCCAATGGTACAATAGCACAGTAGCCTGTGATGTATCCATGAAGAGGTTCTTTTTTGATCCTCACTCACAGAGACATAGCTGTTTTGTAAAGCAGAAGAGAAGATATTAAAGGGAATGTAAAGCTTTACAGAGCTGGGCCCTGGAAAAAGGAGGAGGAGCGGTTAGAGGAAACTATTCAGGCTTTCAAGGCAAGACAAAGAGCAAACAAGAAAACAGATTGCCAGAGACATGTGAATCTGGTACCCTGATGGACAGGAGGATGCTCTGACTCCACGAGTCTTGATCCAACCAGTAGAGAGCCTGAGGTTTTATTCCCAAGGGACACGCTCACACACTGCACACAGTGGCTCACCAGCACCCACAGAAACGTTCACAGCAACCACACAAATGTGAGCAGCGTGGATGGCCTGGTGCTGGTCTTCCTTTTCTGCTGGTCAGGGTGGAAGTCTATATATATACGAAGACAATAAGGAACCCTTTGTAACTGGCCTTAGACACTTAGTCTACCCAGTAACTGGCCCCAGACTCCTGGCCCCTCATGACTGCACCCTACTCCAGCTGCTGGGACACAAATTTCTTCTCCATATACGCACACAAAACCAGGTCTCTCTGCCATCTGGTCCAGACCTGTGGTCTCCCAAGCTGCCATCTCTCAGAGTCCCTGATCAACCCAGTATCTAGAGCCCCAGCTCCCCAGTAGCTGCCTCCCAGATCTCTTACCCTGCTCACCAGCTACTCTGGATTGGAGTTTGCCAGCAAATTGCACTCACACATGCAGTCCCACAGTTCCTTAGGAAAACATACAGTCAGGTCACTCTGGTTGCTGGTATCCAGACCTACTGGCTCCTGTGACCTGCAGTCCCTTCTTCAGTTCCTGGCAAACACACACACACGGAGAACTGTATGTGAGATCACACTGAAAGCAGGAATAGGGTTAAATAATCTTATGTAGTGATCAGACACAGGGCTAGGCCAGACAAGCCTACAGACCAGCAACCTATTTGCTCTCAGCCAGGTTCTTTTTCCCCTTTCTGATCTATTTTCTCATGTTTCTTCCCCACAATCCACCCTGATCTCTACCTTTCCTTCATTTGGATTCTTACTCTAAACATCCCATAAGAAAATACCTTATAATATAAATTTCATGCAACCGCCAAATGCCATTCCCCTGCTTCCTATGAGTTCTGTACCTCTACAGGCAATAACCCTCTTAATTCTGCGAGTTATTTGTGTAAGAAAGTTTCTTTGGTTGAACGACTTTTTCTTTGTTTAACACCAAGAACGATGGTTTGAGTGTTCTCCTTAAACAGCCCTAGGAGCAGCCTATTCCGTGTGCCTCATTTGCCCAGACATTGTTCTTCTGAGCTGTGCCAGGCCTTGGGGTACATGATAACCAGCCTCTAATCACACAGCTTAGCACTGAGCAGTCTGCTTCTCCCAGTCTGAAGTGGGCTCTGAAGGACTGCACCTATGTGCCACGAAAATTTAACATTAGAAAAGGAGAGTGGCATATCTTTAGAATTTTCTTTTTCTTTTACCCCTTTTTATGTTGTTCAATTTTGGCCAAGTGGAGATCCAGTTCTTTATTTCAGAGAATCTCTTCCACTTTGCATAATATAATTATTATTGCTATGAAAATAATTATTCATTGGAACAGACAATGAGAATGTTAGGGCAGTTACCTTGGAGGCCCAGACTGCAATCCCTCTTTCAGTGAGCACATAATTATGTGTAAAAAGCAAGACTCAGAGTAGCACACCCCAGGACCAGTGCTCGCGGCACTCTTCAAGAAGGTAGAAATCAAATAAACCAAGAATTTGCTCTTGTTCTCCCTGGTAGGCTTTGTTTGCTGAAGCTGCTACTCTTCTGAGTACAAATGGCACGTTGCTATCATTTTGCTGTCTCTTGTACAAGATGAAATATGAGTCATTGATGTTTCCTTCTTGTTATGTGCTAACGGGATAGACTTCATTTGTGAATTCTACTAGAGGTTTCAAAACAGCTCTTGGGGCTTTCAGAACTTAATGGATCAGTGCATGGCCAACGGCAGAAACGCAGATACCAACAGAGACTTTAGTTTGCTTAAATGTACTGAATGTTTGGAGGTAGGCAAAGGGTGGGTCTTAAAGCTCTCCCACTCCATACAATCCTAGAATCAGCTCATGATGTGACTCCAGCAAGCTAGGCCCACCATTTTAACATTCTGGTGAGACTATGGACACCCAAAGCTTTTATCACCGTAGTAAATAACATTAACAAAGCAACAAAACCTGAAAGCATTAATTAAGTAAAATTTTGTCAAAAAAGCAGGTATTTTTATACCAGTGTCATAGGGACACCCAGACATAGTCATACAGAAATTAATGCAATATAGAATGAAGAGAACGGAGATATCTTGATAACTTTAAACATCTTGCTTTGGTTCCAGCAGGTGTCTAAACGCTCTAGTCTGCTCCTCATACAGTCTTGTCCTCTGGAGAATTAAATCTGAAATGTTGTGCAGGAAGTCTTTGTCTTCCATGCAAGTTGAATTAATCTGTTTCTACTTGAAGTTGCTGCAGTGCACATATATACTCTTTTTTTTTTTAGGTTGATCAAACGATGTCTGAACAATTTAAAACTCAGCACAGATCAAGGGAAGCAGCATGGCTAAAAATATTACAGGTCCTGAAACACATACATTTGCCTCTGCAAGGTGTGACTTCAAAGTCCATCTGATGAATCAACTCTGTTCTTAAGGTTACTGAACTCTGTTATCTCTATTTCTTAGCATTAACTGAAAGTAAAAAGTGTACAAAATTAAGTTGCTGAGAACTGGGGCTTAATGGGGTCAGGATTTCACCCATAGATTCCTGTTGCTGACAGAAATAGGTAAGATTTTGAACGGCAACTGCTAATCTCAAATGCTGCAGGTTTTGGTGTGACTGTTTAATGATGCTTACTCTTTATAGAAAGCACCGGTGACTTGCTTTCTAATGATTTGACTTCTTTACAAGATGATGTGATAGCAACATTTTTTCCACAGTTATTTTCTTTTCTATTAGTAGCATTTCCATGTGGAAGTAAAGTTGCCATCACTTTCCTGGTTTGATCTGCACAGCTGTAATGAGATGTGTGTGCTATTAGCTATGTCTATCAGATATTTGGATCTCTCTTCTAATACCAGCTAATGGCCAGACAGTACCATTGATTACCAAGCAGAGTTCAGAGTTCCCATTGATTTCACTAGACTGTCTGCTGGAAAATCAATAAAATAATGTGGCCCAAATTTCACTGAAAAAATCTACAGCCCATTTGATTTGGAATATGACTGACTGTGTAGGGCACACTGCATATCAGGGTGTTTTATGTGCCTGATTATGGTGGACTAACTAAATGTGAAAGCCATTAGCATTCAAGTATGGAAAATAATATAACACACAGTGGGTCTAATTTGTTTTCTTCTTCCGACTTGTGTTGTCAGTTACACTCATGTAACATGGGTACAAAATGCTACTATTCTGGTCTGGTTTTTTTTTTTTTTTTTTATTTCCTGCTGTTATAAATGACTTACGAATGTGTAGACTGAAGGTTAACTGCGAAATCCTATTGGAGGCTTTATGTTATTTCTATGCTAGTTTTATAAAGGAGATAGCATTTCTTTAACTTACTCCTGCTGTATCATTCCTGTTACTCTTTAGTAGTGATGGTACCAAAGATCAGCTCCAAAGCACCTGTCTTTTGTTGTATGATTCTGATGTTATACAACACCTAAAAATGAAGGATGGTCCAACATCAAGGCTGTTGGCCCTCTTATTTCCATAGCCCAAATTCAGTTCCCTATTTTTGCGCAGTTTGTGCAATGCCATTAAAGCCGTACAAAGCGATATGAATGAAGACATTTAATTGCATTCTTCTCTTGCATTTTGCTGATGAATAAATGAGTCTTAGTGGTGGTGTTTTCAGGGCCTCAACCTCAAGCAACTGCCAACAATTTTACAATCCAGACTTGGGCTCTATCCCAACTGCCGCAGTCTGACACTAGGGTTGTTTTTTTAAAAAAAGTTTACTAAAATAATGATATTTTCTTGCAACTAGAAGATTCAATGCCAAGATTCAATGGGATAGGAGTCAACTGAGTAACAGTCTTTTCCTTACGTCCCAGGGATACAAGGCAGAATTTAGTGGGCTTAGAGGTAAAGTCTGGCAGACAGACTTTTGAATTGCCAAAAGAAAAGAAAAAGGCAGAGTGTGGTCTGCCTCTTCTAGGATGGGCTTTACACTCTCTCAGGTAGAAAGTACTTTGAGAGAGAGCAGGAATTCCCCATTGCACTGTCAACATAGCACAGGACCGCTGCAGATCTAGCAGCCTGCTAGGAATTAAAACTGTGGAGTCATTCCTATTTCTCAGACATGCTGAAGCACTGACTATGGATTATTTGTTTTGTTCTGTTTGACCCTAACTTCTCATTGATTTATTTTTGACTTACCAGAAACAGTTGTCAGAGCAGAGAAGTCAAATACAGTCTTCCAAGAGAAAATAGCCTACAGCAAAAGTAAAGATAAACCGAAGAAGGGTTTACAAAAAAATCCTAGAGAGGAAGTGAGATGAGGTGATGACAGAAAGGAAGAGGTGTTTGGAGTAGAGAGAATGGTGCCAGAAATTGTATATACACCTCCCTTTTCCATAGGAGGATTTCCACCTGTTACCAAGGGCTCAGACCAGAGACGGACAACCTTTTATCATGCTCAGCAGAGTGAGAGAAGACAACTGTTTAACCAACGGTACTTGGGAAGTCTGCAGACTACATCTGCTATGTTACTGAATTTCAGTCAGTTTTGAAAGCTGTCCTTTGCCTTCACTCAAAAAGAAGCCAAGAGCAACTCAGCACTGAAGACACTGTCACAGCATATGAATAGTTTTGTTCATGGCAGTAGGTAAATACCAAAGGTGATGCACAGTTCCACATTTTGATGTTACTAATTAGTCAGTCAGTTATTTAAAAATTAGCCTCTAGCAAAGTATTTAAAATGTCTGTAACGATGTTGGAGACATCTTCAGATTCAGTCTCAGACAATGAATAAGTAAACTTGCCCTGAGGCTCAAAAAAGCAACATATTTTCTTAATTTTATAGTCATTACTGGATGACAATTACTTTGTACACTCCTGAGTGAGTAAGATTTGTGATGCTTCCTTCTGGGCAGTCATATCTTAATCATTTTGTCAGACTTCTGTGTAAGGTGTCCATAAGGGCATGCTAATGGCATATCTGTCCTACAAATACAATGCTTTTGACATTACTGGAAATACTTCTTCACTTCATTGGGATGAAGGTAGGTGAGCTCAGGGGTGTGGGGTATCATACTAAACTGGACATTGTTGTTTTCCAGTCTACAGAAAGCACCTACAAAATGCTGTTCAAACTGAAAACTTTGTAATTTTTTTTCAATCCTTAACTATTTTAAGGTTTCTCATGAGATATTGTACCACCTTCCTAGTGGCAAAACCAACACAGACATCACTGAATTGCCCTCTGAAATGTCAATGCATTTGGTATAACCTGGAAGAAAAAGGTAAAAGTGAAAACAACAAGATTTCCATTCAAAAATAAGTGTGTCAAGGAGACGTCCATATGAATAAAGTTATACTTTTCTGTCAATAATAAGTGAAATTTCTTCATCATAGGCACTACTGACAATCAAGAATACTTCTTTATATTTGTTGGTATGCTTCAGAAAGTGGATGATAGCCAGCAAAGCTTTGCAGATAGATATGTGTGACATTTACAGTGATTGGCTCACCTTATATTTCCCTCTGTTAGTTTTAAGCTTGTATTTACTGTTGGTTTTTAAGATCTTTATACCTCTCTATCCTTCCTAACATAAAGATGTATTATGCATAAAACATAAATCTATAGCTCACTTTATTATGTGTTGGCCCCATAATGGCAGATTTATGTTTTTTATTTTTCTAAATAGTGACAAAATCAAGCTTCTGATCTAAAAATTTTCTTTTAACATAGTGTCTCAGTTAAATGGGATCATAACTGAGGACACTTCCTCTAGTAAAAAAGTCATTAGTCATTATAAAAGATACTCTTTTTTTTCTCCTTATGGAAGGTCAGCAAACTCATAGCATTGGATCCAATACCAAAGATGGTATCAACCCGCAAACTCTATGGACACAGTGCTGGAAATATTCTGTATGTTTCCTCTTCACCTTTCACTGAGTCAGTACAGGAGAAAGCTGCAAGCTCACAGTTTTTTATTTTTTTTTTTTCTGCTGCTGTCATGGTTATTTTCAAATGCATTCTTAGATCTTGCATTCCTCAGGGAAGGTCCTTCCCTCGTCTAGCACAAAGCTGATAGCTTTGCTGCTGTCCTTTTGATTTAGAGAGAAAAATCCCATGTCTGATGTACAACTTTGATTTCCTACTAATTAAAATTGCAATGTGGGAGCTCATCACTCCTTCAGTCCACCCTGCTGAGGTTCAAGGCTACCTTTGGAACATTTCTACCCCTTGATGTGTTAAGACTGAAGAAAAGTCCTTGTTGCTGTTTACTTAGTTCCTCCAAATTTACTAAATCTTTTCTGAATCTACAAGCAGGTGAGCTACTTTAATGCATGAATCATGGCTAAATAGAACACATATTTGTACTGTCTGGGTAATGGGTTAGTCTATCACCTTTATATGGAAAGTGAGTGGTCTGACTTTTATGTCTTTCAAGTCTCTTTTTTCTGTCTTGCGAAAGGACAGTGTCATGGGAACTTCTACTTCTAGTGCTACAAAGATCAATAGCAAATTTTCACTTATGTGTTAGTTTTGGAGACGTGAAGCATAACAGTTAGGTTTTCTAAAGAATTATTGTCACTGAACTGAAATCACTCCCCATCCAAGTCACAGAAACTTCTCCACTGTCAAAGCCATCCACCTGTACTGCACAGATATAAGAACAGAGATCAATAGAATGCTTCCACAAAATGATTCGGGGAGCTTGAAACAAGGTTATTTTTTTTAAAAATACCAACGCAGTCCTAGAAATCCACCATTTTTCAAATTCTAAAATAAATCTTTTCTTCCTGTGTCTTCCCCCAAAAGCTTTTGGCAGTTTCTCTTTTGTACTTCAGGCCAAAACTAAAATTGACATTAGCTTAGAAATGGGCTGCCAAATAGTATTTGCCTCCCCATCTTTCCTTTTCTGCCTCCGCAGGGTGACTGTCAATGAGCCAGGAAGGCTGTAGGTCTACCATAAAACCAAAGCATTTCATTCACACAATTTCTTTCCAGGACTGGGTACTAGAGAAGCAGGGACTTGTGATGCTTAGCTAGAAGTATCCTATTTACTCATACTTGCATACTTACTCTCAATTTTCTAGAATTTTCTACAAACAAATAATAATTATTAAAGAAAAACATCCATCCAGGTTCCATCCATTTCTTCAAAACATCACTCTAATAGAAAATAGTGAGAAAAAAATGTCACTTGTATTGGCATATATCAACCAATATTCATTGTTAAGCAGAATACTGGAAGTTTACCTTAGAATACTCATTTAGAAGATTTATGTAGTCTTGCTTGTGTTGTACACATACTTCTCTGCTTCACAGTGTGGAGCAGCCACATCATCATGCCTCAAGGAGGCAAATAAAAGCACTGAAGTTTATTAATCACTCATTTTCTCCAGTGTACCAGCACTGAGTTATTTAGCACAGTCACTTCTTTTATTTTGACACGTTTGGGAAAATTCACAGCATCTAATTGGCTTTCAGACTCCCACTTCTACCTATGTGGCTTGTTAATCTGTCATTAGTACACATGGGATGTAAAAGAAAACAAGTGGCATAGGAATATTGACTGGCTCAAGAGCTGCTAAAAGGTTTCATGTTGAACTCTAAGTGCCTTTTTCATCTTGGCTTTTTTAAAATATTTTTTTATTTACAAAATGCAAAATAAATCTTTGAGTCTTTAGCATTTACATATCACCCTAGTGAAACACCATGGTTTAACAACATTTTCTCCTTTATTATTGGGAAGAAAAAAAAATCGATTTTCCTGGCTTTCACACCCATATCCCCATCTTTTGTTGATGTGGTTGAATGACATATTAAGGATGAGTTTGGATCTAATCTGACTGCAGACCCTGAATCTGTCTATCATGCACCCAGGTTGCTGGATACCTATATGGGTCCAGAAAGGCACAAAGTGCTGTCTTCTGATTACAGTGCAGAATCAGGGAAGAGACTCCAGAAATTTGGTTTTAATTTTAAATGTTCCTATTTTGTGTGCAGGCTGGATTTCAATTTTTAAATTTTTTTTTTTTAACAATTCTGTTTCCCAGTTCTGTTGTGAACCATAAGAGGAATTTCTATAAAAGGCTTAGGTTTTTAAGTGTGTGCAGAATGCTCGTTCAGTGCTGACACTATCAAACTTAGTCAAAACACAAAAGCAACGGACACGTTCTTAAAGTCACAAAATTCTCTTGGAGATTGTATCTGGTGGTGCTTGTGACAAGTGATTAAGGCTCCCCCACAGAGCTGGAGTCCCGCTTATAATTTTCCCTACAAGGTATTTCAGCTTCAATTCCCCATTGCCAAGATACACTGCTTGGAAAGACAGGAAGATGAAGGTATAGCTGTCCTCTATCCAGTACCTTGTTTCAGGCTGTTTACACATACTATATTAGTCAGTTATTGGATAAAAAACATGGTTCAGGGACTGCTCATTTCTCTTTCAAAGGGTAGAGATTTGAGCAACAGTCAGTAGTGTCAGGCACCCTCTTGTATGACTCTTGTGGTGAAATATGTTGCATGAACTATCTTACATGATTCTAGGTGAAATAGCAATTTGTTATCGACAAAAGAGGTAGAAGAAGTCATCATAAGTGTCTCTAACTTGCTAACTGGTGCATTTCCTGAAGTGAGTGATAAGAATTTGATATTCATAAAATTAAGGAGATTACTGAATTAGCTGTCTTGCTTTCCGGGTTTTTCATTCTTATGATTCCACTATGTAGACGATGGACAGCATCATGATTGTGGCTGAGACCTCAGAGCTAATTAGCAGAGACCTCATTAGCATCAGCGTCCATCAGTCCTTACATAAAGACTCACTGGAATGTCAGATGGGCAGAAGTGATTAATCTGAAGCCAAAACCATGGCACATATGTCAAAGTCCTACTGAAATTCAGTTTTCTAAGGCCCACAGAAAGTTAGACAGGTTAGTCAGTGCTTCCTGCTATATAGCTCTAGAAAGTTTCCTGGGAAGAGAAGTACCAAATGTCCTAGATGTGACCAGATTCCATGCAAGTTTCATGGAAGAAGGAGATTTGAGATTTCAGATGATAGCCTGAATTGCTTCGCCTGAATTGCTCTTTGAGGACAAAGACTACTCTTTATTGGTTGCACAGGTATCACATGAGCTCTGGCTGAGATCTCCAAGAGAGTCTGCCAGGACAATATGCCATCCTGTTTAAGCATTGCTGTTCCTAAACTGAAAGACCAAAGTTAGCAGTGAAGAACACAGAAGACAGCTGTTACAGCTGTTCACAGAGATCTTCTGTACTATTTCGGAAGTATAAATCGGATTCCCTGCACTGGTTGAGGCTCTTGGCAACATGTTCAGACCATAGGGAGGAACAAACTTCAATTAATTAGTGAAACTAAATTTCATTAAGTATGGTACTCAGCTTTTTTGATGGCCAATGATGGGTTCTCTTGACAAGTCGAGCTGTCGTAGCTCAGTAATCACGTGCTTCAAAAGCAGGAAATGCAACATTCTGTCTAGGGTTAATATG
>JAOXNO010000001.1:10806361-10868329 GCA_028565335.1 Limnodromus scolopaceus | reverse complement strand
TGGTGTTGGGGGATATGGTGTAGGGGAGAACTTTGTAGAGTAGGGTAGATGATTGGACTCGATGATCCCAAGGGTCTCTTCCAACCTAGACGATTCTATGAATCTATGATTCTTCTACTTTTTATTGGTATTTTGGGAGGTTTTGTTTCTTTGGGATTTTTTGGGGTTTTTTGGGTGAGCAGTGTTTTGTTGTTTGGTTTAGGTGGGTTTTTTTGTTGTTTGGTTGGGTCTTTTTTAAATAACCTTACTGGGACCAGGATTTGCACTCAAGATATTTTCTGGGCTAGGATTAGAGCAGTGTCCTAACTCAAACTTGAGTGACTCATAACCTCTTGTGACTTATTAAAGCATGCCTTTGGAGAGAAAAAAAATGTTCTTTGAAATGTGATAGAAGTCATTAGGCGTTATACTTTATATTTATAAGGTGACTCACACAATATTTTTGAACCTCAGAAACACAAGTGTATCATAGGATGCAGAAGCTGAAATTATATGGCAAGCGCTTTTATTAATTACTCTGCTAAAAAGACAGACCTGATGTCAGACCAGTGCCTTGCTTACACATGCACTATAAAGGTCTGCTTTTGCCAGTAACTATTCTTTTTTTTTTTTTTTTTTTTTTTCCCAATCTGTAAAACAGTCTCCTTCCAGACAAAATTTGCATTGGAGAAAGGACGCAAGTATGCTCCCAGACCAATTTTCCATTGCTGGTTACTCACTAGTGGAGTTACAGAAAAGATGAGGAACTGTGACTAGCTACCCACAAATTTTCATTACCATGTTCTGTTTTTACTAGAAGTCTGGGGAAAATTCGGGTCATTGACTTTGTAATGATAAGTCTATCTCCTCTCACACAACTCCTGCCTGTCACAAAGGATGATTCAGGAGTGGTAGGCTCTGCTCAGAACCCCTGATGTACTGAGAAAGATAACTGGAACAGCAGCAGCACAAGAATGGTCACAGAGCGCAGACACTGTAAATATTTTTTAACTGAACTCTAGTTTATTGCTTTTTCTTTCCCTTTCTTATAGCTTAACCACAGAAATTAAGGGTATGCAACAATTTTTTGATTACTATGATGGATCCTTTAGCCCAGGTATTTTAAGTACTTAATATTTAACGCAGAGTTCTGTCCATAGTTCTCCTTATCAACTCATGTTATTTATACAATCTGGTTATAAAAATTCTGTCAGCACCATGCCTTTTTGTCATGTTAAGCTCTCTAATAGTGAGAGCTTATTAACTTGTGCTTTATTAGATTCTGTGCCTTTACAACCAAGTCATTAGGCACAACCATTATCCTAGTCTCCTTTCGTTTCTGGCTTAAGATCCGTCTTCACCATGATACCCATGCTTAATGAGAGTGCTTAAGTAGACAGGCTGTAAGTGATTCATTTGTGTCTCTTGTCCACTTGCTTTATGGATTAAAAAAAAGATCTTTAAAGCTTCCAGCTGAATGCTCAGCCAATAGGTTTTGCAATCTCGTGTTCCAATTAGTTGCCCTCACGTTCACCATCCTTCTTCTACACCACTTTCTACAAGCCACAATGTGCATTGCTGTTGTCTTGATTGTAGTGATTTTGAGGCAAGGAATGTTTCCTGTTTATGTTCATACAATAATCAGCACAGTGAGGGCTCTGAACTAATTGGGGCCTCTGGCTGCTGCTTGCTTACTACTAATATACATTATATATACAGCCAAACAGTTTGGAGAGATTAGTGAGGAGATTCTGTTTTTTCATTGTTGTTTATTTTCGCAACTACTGCATGGTTGTTTTATATTACCTTCATTAACAGGCAAACACAATGCTCAGTTCAGGTTTAAGATGTGGCAAGTACTTGTTTTTGGAGGAGACCTGCATATCCAGATGCAGCTAGTTCAGAACCTCGTGTATATATATACACATTTTGTTCAGTAAAATCAATAAATGGACTTCCTGAAAAATGGCTACTATTTTTTTTTTCTTTCTTCATTTTTGCCTTACCTTTACCTTTTACCTTTAACTACAAATTTGTACAGATTTTTGCTCTGATCTCACTCTAGTTTCACACTGAAATGTTCATTAGCTTGAATAGCTTTACTGGGACTGTATTCTGATACACGCAAAAAGAGGCAGCCTCTGAATTAAAAATAGTTCTTGAATTGCTCCTATTCTGTTTTGATTCCATATGACAGTCTTCAATGAGGCTCTTCAACTTAGTCTGGCAGGTTAGACTGCACCAGTAAAACCCTCTCAGAGGGCAAGGGGAAAAGGATGTAATGTATGTGTAACAGCATGCTTTTCTCCTGGTGATTTTGTGCACTCAGCCCTGGTTAAGAAATCATTCACAACAATAGCAATGCTTCTAGAAATTAGTAAAATCTATTGGTACATGAAATTCTACTTTAGAAGTTGTGCCTTACAGATATTAAAAATGAATCTGTCATAGAACCATGAGTAGAGCTTTTTGCAAAGCATTTGTTTGATGTATAGTTGCTCCCTGGAGAGAAGAGTGTCCAAGAATGAGCTCCGAGTAAATGAGTGCACTTGGCACATCCTAGAATAATGTCAAATCTTTGCTGGCTCCAAGGGGGAGTTTTGCTTTGACAAACCTAGTTCCAGTGCCTTTTGCTTACGATGGATTCAGGGAATTTGGAAATATATGAAAAGAATATATCAGCGCAATGATACTTACTATGAGCAGAAAGCATTCGTTAGCAGGCAATGGAAAAAGAACAAACAAACTCTTGTTACAGTTTTCTTAGAAATTTGCTTTTTTTTTTTTTACCTGAATGTATCTATACACCAATCTCTCCAGCAAACAAAGAAAAATAATCCAGTTGAACTTTATCTATACAGAATGATCCTGAAGTGTTTTTTTTAGAGGAAACTGTGTTATTATTTATATTTGCTGTGTAGATACAGGACGCTCTGCCTAAAGTGCATTCATGATGGGCAGAGAGCTCTGACAGCTCACTTTTGAGTCCTGCAACTTTCAGGAGGAATCAGTCCATATTTTGCTCTGAGATACCTTCCATTAAGTCAATCAAAGTAAACACTACTCAGGAGCTGTGTGTTTCCAGCTCATTGAAATACTAAATGGAAGCACCTGGTGGGTGGATTGTTTAATGCAGGCATAATCGATTGCTGGGAGTGACGCATGGCTGAACCTCGTTGTGCTCTTGGAGCTGGCTGTTAATTAAGCAGCCAGGCCGGGGGCTGTGGGCAGGTGTGTCTGTGTAGCTGACTTGCCTGGGGATTTATTTCTCTGGAGTTGCTTAGTGATGTGACTCAGATGCTTGTACTCCCATGGCGCCCCTGGCCTCTCCACGCCTTATAAGACTTTCTGATGCTCTCAGAGTGCAACACAGATCCATGGAGAGAGAAAACAACAAATAGCCCCAGGAAGTTTGATTGTCACTGCTCTTGGATGTAGGGAAGTTCTGTTTGTATGGACATAAGGTACCAGTCCCACCTGGTTCTGCTGCATAAGAATGTGCACATTAAAAACCTTGACCCAAAGCATTGAATGCCTCAGTCCCCACTGAGTTGCCTTCTTGGCAAATGGCACTCTGGCATGGTGACCCATAGCATCTTGCAGAATGTGATCAGAAGTGAGTATCTGAGGAGGACACATTACCAGAACCCCTCCGGTCTGGGCAGATTAGCTCCAGAACTAGGATCCAAACACTAGGCAAGTGATGGTACTGTTCCCTGAGAGAGTCAGTCTGATAAGTAAAGGTGCTAGTGTGTTCCTGGGATTATCTCTTTATTTTTCTTCTTTTGAAATAACTAGCTCTTCAGATGAAAATATGTAAGTTATCCTGGAAGAAAAGAGCTCAGTTTTCTTCACTAAAACACTAGTTCTAGTGAACTAGTTCTAGAACTAGAACTAGAACACTAGAGTGTTCTAGCTCTTCTACCATTTTGCAGGATGTGAGAACCATTGCAGAATCCTATGGCTCTAGCATAGAATACCAGTTCCTCCAAAGAGTTCTTGTAAGTACCTGCTGTGGAGAGAGTATTGAAATCTGAACAGCTGGGAAAAATATGCCATTGCAACCTTGGTTCCTACCCCTAGTGACCCAGAAAGGTGAAGAAGATACCGTGTACACTCCTGCAGTTAACTACCTACCTTCAACCAGATTTCTTTGTGAGCAGAATTTCTGAAATACATTTTTCAGATGCTTGAATTAGTTAAACATTACATACTGAGTTGAGCAGCCACCCAGAATAGCGACATTACAGTCCTGAAGTCTTCACAGTCCTTTGATAAAGCTAGTTTGTATGGCAGCAGTGCTTCAGTCCTGGTGAAACTGCTGGGGAATTCAAGGTCTAACGGAACAGCTGGATATTGCATTGTATCTCGTATTGATGGAATTTGTGTTTGTGAAGGATTACACAGAAACAGAACTAGCACATAGGATTTGCTTATACTGCATCTAAGACTACAGTGGCGGGATCCCAAACCTAGCTGTGGCTGAGGAAGTCATAATATATTCTTCCAGTGTTTGATCATTGCAAACATATATATGACCTTTTCTGGGATATAAAATACATCTGCAGTTGTTTTTACAGCCATGGTGCTTGAAGAGTATAACACAGGTATTTTTTTCACTTTCTTGCACTTAAATGAACCACCCAAGCAAATTAAAAACCTTGAAAGGAGCAGTCCATTTCTGTCACCCAAAGATGAATCTCATGTTGATTATTCAGAAGTGCACTGTATGCAAAGTCCTACTACACAAAGCAAATTTTAAAAGATGTTCTTAATCCTACATACTGATAATGTCATGTGATGTTAATTTATTCCTGAAACATTTCCTGACCAAAAAAAAAAAAGAAGTAGATATTTTCATTCTAATTCATCCTTATTAAGTTGAAAAATTTGTTTATTACAGTTGGGAGAAGAAAAGTAGATTGTAACATGATACCAAAACAAGTTTTTCTGAATATCTGAAGCAAAATGTTCATTTCTTCATGAAGTGCCTGCACGCATCACTTATACACTTAAATGTTGCTGAAGCATTGTATGCACTTGCATTTCCTTGATTCATTCTCCTTGAGCCTGATGTAAAGCCTGATGAGTTCAGTGTTCATTCTGACTTTGGATTAGGTTCTTTTTCTTTTTGTCATCTTTTTCTACTCCTCAAATTTTAAGAAGCAACGTACCCTTTCTCACCAGTTTCCCCCAGCTGAGCAGGTGCTGAAACGTTCAATTCCTGTAACTGCTGCTGTTGGTTCTGTTAATTAGGCCACAGCAAAATCCATTCCTTTTTTTTTTAACAGGGATGGGGCAGAATGATGAATTTGTTCTCAAGGGATATGTCCATTTTCTATGCATGAATGCACTATCCAAAGCTTTGCCCAGCACATGTGTCAAACACATTTGTCTCATCTAGTAGAATAATTAAATCACAGCAACTTGTATTGTAGAAATAATGAATATTCTTTTCTAGATTAACTAACTTATTTTCTTGAAGGAAAAGGTTACAAAAAATTTATATATAGAAGTTCTTACACTGAAGAAAGCAGACATATCTTATGATTAAGAAATATTTTATTTGAATTTTATTTACAGGATAAACCTTGTTGGCATCAAAGCCTTTGGATTTCTACTGGACATTGAACTTGAAATTTCCTTGAAGACACTTCCTACATGTGTAAGTTCAAATATTAATCAAATACCTATTTCAATTAGTTTTTAACTTCAGCACCCAATGCTGAATAAATGCATTCATGAAAGTGCTATAAGGAACCATATGTACAAATGTGTTTGCGGGGTCAAGCTATTAGGTTATACAGTATTTTGGCCTCTGACATTGAAAATGTAGTAGTTAGTTTCTGTAAGCATTGAAAATATTGTGCATTTATCAAGCTTTTTTTTTAACATATTCTTCAATAGTGAGTTTCATTGTCACGTTGTTATCTGTGGCATTTCCACTATGAAATGCAGTCTGTGCTGATAAATAGGCATTCACAATTTCAACACATTTTATTGTTACCGGAGAAGCCTAAAAGCAGAGTCTTCTTCCTCTAATATTTGAACTCCTTGATGTTAGTGATCGTTGCAGTATTCTGCTGGGTCGATTTGGGTTAGAGTTTGACATTTGGGAGAAAATAGGTAAGACTCCCCAGAAAAGTTAGATGCAAACAATAATTCCATCTCATCAAACTCGTGTTCTTTTACAAGTCCGAGACGTTAACAATGAATAAGTGTGAAGTTCTCCACTAACTTAATTCTGCTAGTGCTAGAAAAATAGGTATATGTAAGTTTGCAAATTTGTAGGTATCAGGGAGATTTTTACTTTAATGCAGCTTCAGGGAATAGTTATATATAAACACCATATGATGCGTTCATATTTCCTGCTGACACTCAGATTGCTGACAGCAGTATTTGCTGGAATTGAAACTTATATAGTAAAAGCTGCACTGCAACAGTGCAAAAGCACTGCAGCAGCAGGAAGGAGGGATAAAGTCAGGAAATATGAAGCACTCAGTCTGATGCCCCAAAAGTAGTGAAAAGACTTCCACTAATCACAAGTGAGTGCTGGATCAGGGATTCAGAAGAAGATTTTGGGATAAGGAGAAGAGGGTAAGAAAAGAGAGAGCAACTGTCAAACCACTGGGGTAAAGGTTTGAGCTCAGAACGTTCCCTGTCTCCAGTGGTTTACCTGTGTGTGTGTTGGTATGTGTATGTGACTAAAAGAGCAATTATTTTCATCAGATTTCTAAATACTGGTTTATTTGTACACTATTGAATACAGAGAGGGTTTTTTGCATTTTGCATCCTCATTATATTCACTCCAAATGCAGTCTCCTGTATTTTTATCTCATTTTTCCATTCTTGCTTTAGAATAAAATTAGCAAGGTCTAATTTTTCAGCTTCTGGTTATATTAGGTAAGTGACAGGTAGCTACTTGTGTATCAGTGAATATTAGGAAAAGTAAAAAACTCTGGATTCTAAGCCCAGCTTGGGAATAGCTGCTGAGCAGGATGGGTTCTTTTCTCTGTAGGGGAGACAGGCTAGTAAAGAATCTAATTTTGGGAGCTGTGCAAATTATTTATGTCCTCCATCATATTTTATGCAGTTCCTGAACTAGATGACTCAGTTTTAGTCTGCTTGGAGACAGAGGTTTAATGTAGATGGCTCCTTGCTTCGCTAAGCAGCCTATGATCCTACCTACCCTTGTGAGGGGGTCTTTGGTGTGTTTGTATCTGAGAGGCTGTGGGAGACTGGAATAACAGTACGTATAAGACAGCTGCAGAGCTAGTTCCACATCTTGATGTTTCCACATGAATTGAGTCCGAGAAAGCTTTGATGTTGCAGAAACTGGGGAAAAGGATTATTTCCTAAAGATTTAAGAACACCTAAATTCCTTGGCTGATACACTGGAGACATAATAAGTCATTTGGACATTGGTGGCACACCAATGCTGTGTGTTGTTTTTTGCTGGGTGTTATGTAGCATGTGCTGTATTCGAGCTGAAGTTCAAGGAACTGCTACAGCATATCCTTGAGCCCATAAGCAAAAAATAGAGAAATGTAACTGTAACTGTCCCATGGTAATTTAAAAACAAACTATGAAAAGTAAAGAAGCCTCAGGAAAATATTAGTTTTCTCAAAAAAACCCTGAAGTACTGAACATTTTTTTTTCTGGAAATGGTAATATTCTGATGCAATATGACAGGTATTCATTTTTCTAATGAAAAATCACAATCATTTGTGAAAGATGTTTTTCGCAGCTACGGCAATAGGACAGAAATTTCTCAGATCTCCATTAAAAAGCAGTCTGATCAAAATGTTTTTACATATTCTATGCCCCTGTTTAAAAATAAAAACAAACCAATAACTGATTGCATCTCTGATTGTAATAGATTTTTATCCTTCTCTGCAACTGCCTGGTATTCAGGTTTCAAATTGACTTGGTTTGTTTGGCTTCCTAGAACACACAGGAAACATAAAAATAGTGAGTTTGACTTGAAAATTATATTGAGTTCACTGTTCACTGGAAGTTTTACACCTACCACACATTTGAGAAAATGTTTCTTTGTCTCTTTGGTTTACAGGGTTTTACCACATATTTCCATGCTGGTTGCAATAAGTAAACCTTTAACTTTGGTTTTAGATCAGAGAGAACTCCAAGATACTTTGAAGAGCTCATGATCAGCCGAGAGATGGGAAAGGGCCTTGTTGCCAATGCCTTCCAAACACAACCTCACTTAGAATTTTTTTAAAATGTAGGAAGATGGTTATAGACACAAGGGTACCTACTGGGGATGATCATTTGAGGGTAAATTGAGCCTTCATCTTTATTAATACAGTTATTAATACAGAATGATTGCAATTATTCTTTCTGAAAAGGTTTTATTTGGTTAATGAAATCCAGGAATAGGGTTCCCTAACAATGCCCTATGGCTACTTTGGAATGATAGTTGTGCCCTAAATACATTATTCTAAAAGAAAAATTGTATCCACTTATTTGTTTTATATTTGGTGTAAATGAAGCACCTACTGAATAAATTGCTGCTGCTATTTTCCTAACATGATTAGGATTCCTTTCATTAAAAAATCTGATTTCTAATAAATGGAGCCTCTGAAAAAAATATTACAGGACACATTTTCAAAATATGGTATGTTCTGCTTTTCAATAATGCTGTGCCAAAAGCAGATCTTCAATTAAATAACAATTTTTTTAAAGTTCTTATTTCATCTAAAGGGAAACAAAAAGTGTCATCAGACACTTCAGTATAGTGTTTCTCAAAACTAATATTCCAACTACTAGACAAAGGATGCCATGGGAGGCCGCACCACTGTCATCTTGTAGCAGACAACTCATCCAGGAGCACCAGCAACGAGGAACACAGGAGAAAGATTGCTTATTCTGTGTACTCAGTCTAGGAATGAATTAACAACCCAACATACACAGCACAGACACTGCTGAATCTAGGCATCCTGGCTGATCCAAATATATGGATCTAGGGCATTTAGATACCTTTCACACTCGGGATCGTCTAAATTGGAGGTTCATACAGGATATCTTTCTTTGCAGTCAGGTAGTGTTTGGATGTCCAAGAGGGATGGGAGCAAAGCAGAATAGAAATTTTTCTGATTAACAATGTGTTTACAGAAAGATGAAGTTTTAAAATTTGAGGCTTGCAGCCTGATTCTTCTTTTAGTATCGTCTCTTGTGAAAGGTGAGGCAAGAGGGCTGAGAAATAACAGAACAAGGAGCACCTACTCCAAGGCAAGAGTTACGTAGTGCAAACCCTGCAATTTCTGCTCAAGCTGGCATGCCAGAAATGAGCAGAATAATACTTTTTTATCTCACAGAGGATAATGTGAGAACTGAGAGAGTATATATATTAAAGATTGAAAAGAGCTCAGGTACTAAATTAATAACAATAATTTAAAATGGCTCCAAATTTACAATTGCATCATTTGGCAAATATGAACTCGGGAGGTGACTGAGGGAGGGGCAGTACCAGATCATGCTCCCAGTGACCAGTTCATACAGATAAAAATAAATCTAATGCTAGAACTAGGTATTTTATTTATTAAAGTGTAAACATCCATGTCTAGCCTAAAATAACCTAAGTGGCTCCTTTCAAATTTCTTTATCTTGAACTATATCTTGAACTATATGATCCTGCCTTCACTGACCACCCTGTATATTTTGATTTAGAGTGTTTTTTGCTACAGATGTTACATTTCAGTTTTCAAACAACCTATGATCCTGAAAGGGAAAATGAAGTGTTGATCCAGAAAGAAGAACAGAAATTCAAAGACAAAGCTGAGAAATGATCCCTCTGTGAAATTATTGATACTTCTTTTTTGCATAGTAATAGTGCTAATGAATTCCATAAAAAGCCCCGGTGTACTTAGACCCACATGTCCACTTCATAACATAAATATGAGCCCGTTCGAGATCCACCTTATTAGAGGAGCGACAAGCACCATGCGAATACAAGTGTACGGCTTCCAGAGAGCGGTTGCCCAATCAAACTTGTGCATGGCTAACATTCCTGTCACCTACCCTTATAGTATTTGCCTGTGTGTGACCTGGCCACACAGAATCACAGAATTGTAGGTGTTGGAAGGGACCTTCAGAGATCATCTAGTCCAACACCCCTGCCAAAACAGGTTCACCTAGACCAGGCAACCTGAGGCTGTCTTTGCAATCAACACGGAAAATCAGAAACTTCAAGGGTGGGATATGGTTGGTTGTTTATGACTCAAGGCATAACATTTTGGAGTGGCAATTTTTTGCAAAAGAAGCCCAGGGTTCACTCAATCCATTTAGTCAGATGTGACCACCACCCATGAGTCTCTAATTAGCCTTGGCTTTTACATACAGATAGTAAAAAGTCGATTTCTGTCTGAGAAAACTGTCTGTCTAATTAGATAAAGTAGGAAAATAATAGTTTGGTTTCTTCCAGCATATTCAAAACTTTTGCTCAGTGAACAAGACTTGGGAGTATTGTGATATTTGTTTAAATCATATTCTTCATAGCCATTTCTTTCATCCAACATCATCTGCTGGTATTGTCATGGAGACCAAGGCTGTTAATGTCATGCAATCCTATGACATATACAGAATTAGTATTGCATCTCATAATTCATAAAACCAAATTTATACAGTGTCACAATCCTTACCTCACAAAACAAAATTATAGCTGTACCTTTGTTGTCAGCTTTGAACTTTGGACATTTTACTGAGTATGTCACTGACAAAACTGAGCAAAAAGATTCAGTGTTTAAGATTACTTATGCATGTTCAATATTCATTTGTTTAGTAGAGAAAAAAACCACTCCTCTGCAGTGGGTTTATTTTGGTTGTAATAAAGAATACAGCTCGAGTAATCTCAGTGCACAGAACAGCAATGTAATCGACAGCTACATAATCAGTTTAAAGTGTGCTTGCTAAGATGGGTCAAATTCCTTTGGGAATCCAAATGAGATCTGTGTGGCTTCTGCACTCAGTGTTTTGCTACTTTGCATCACAGAGCCTGACATCAATATTTTACATGAAGAGGAAAATAACAGAAACTCATGTTGTCAGTGTCCATCTGTGAAGCATAATGCAGATTTATATTTTTAATTAGAGCAAGAAAACACAGTTTTGAAAGTCCAGCACTCACAAACACATGTATAGAAGAGGTTGTTTTTGTGAGCAGCCTTTACAATTTCAGACTGAACACAGTCTGATTCTAACAGGGAGGAGCAATAGATGCTTGTGTTATGGGAACTTGAGCTCTGGGCATGAATAATGTGGTCTTGCATATCTATTTGTGGTGATTATAAGACAGTACTGCCCCAGCTGTTCACTAGAATTTGCAAAGCAAAACCACATTTACTATTTGCTGTGAATGTTGCTCATCCTCAACGACAAGTCTACTCACATGTTTTCAAAAAATCCTTTGGTGATGACTCAGACTAAGCCAGGTGACTTTGAACTGAAGATGCACCAGCTCAGGCCATTAGCATATCTCAGGCATAGAATTGATATTGTCAGGAAAGACACAGGAAGAATGAATCTTGGGCAAAGAGTTAAACCACTGTAACTGCAGAAGTAAGATCTCATTTAGACATTCCAAATCACACCATGTGTATGTCAGGACTCTTTTCCCTTCAGTGATACAGATATAAGAGTAATCCACTACTTCATTTCCTCTTTTACCTAGGACATAAACATCAGACAAAATCCAGCAGTTCCTTTGCTACTCTACCATAAAAAGAGAAGATCCAAATAAGGACAGACTTAAGACTATAATGTACACTATACAGCTTGGATCACTATCCAGCCATTGCACTAGTTTTATGCCTATGTGTATCACCTGTATGAATCCGTGCTTTAAAAAGAAATGAAAACAAACCCCTCTCTCCCTGGAGGATCCAAGTACATTACTTAGGAAGTACCAGATATTCCCAGATGAGCCAGAAACAACCATTCACTGTCTTTAATCCTACTTTTAATTCACTCAGCAGAAATATATTAAATATATGAATTAAAGGGCATGAGGTGTAAAGAGAATGAAAAATCAGCATTCACATTTGCAGACATGTCTCTCATTTAAAAAGCGTAGATAGGTTTTCCTTTATATTCAAACAATGTAATCAACATTGTAAAAGACTCTGTGCCAAGCTATGTAGGTTCTACGGACAGAATGATCTGAAAATCTGAGGAGATAATTAATAAGACTATAAACATGAAAAAAAATCACTGCTAATTCATTTCTGAAAAAAAGATGCATATTCTAGTGATGAATGGATGCAATTATATCAAGACTTCCTGGGCTCTTTTAAAACATTACCACTACTCACAATATAGGAAAGCAATTGTTATATTTCTACCTTGGCAGTCTTAAAAACCTTGTGCAACAGTTTCACCCAATATTTATCCTTTCCTAGTGACTCAGCTTGATTCAACCACAGCTAAATATCTTTCTTACCATTCCTTCACATGCACACTGGAGTGTGCATTTTGACTCTGCAGACAAATTAGGAATACTCATTCTCTCACTTTATAATGAAATTGCATAGGATCCTCAAGCTGTCATAGAATTAAGTCCCAAATCATAGAATTAACTCCCAAACGTCATTTGGGATTCTTTTATAGAAAGCATTAAGAACCAGTACATCGCCATTGCCAGCTCCTTGGCTGGTACTGCTGTGTGAACTGTGACAGTTTGAACAGATCTCTGTCCCCTAAAGCCAGCTGAGGCCTTGTGGCATACTTTCACAAGAGGATGACTATCAATTAGAGTTATGAGTGCTCAGTCCATTTACATAGGCTTTAAAACCTAGCTATTTAATTTAGTTGCCTAAAGGTAGAGATATTTATTTTGGCTGAGTGATTTAGGGTTATAAAAATGGAGATTAAGTAAAATCATATTGCCCATACAGTGTTATGACCACACTGAGAAAAATATACTCCACTCAGTAACATCAGAGGGAATGCAAATTCCTATGTGAATTGCTGTGCTTTACAACATGCAATCCAAGTAACTTATCGCAGTGTGAGAAAGATGGCTTTGGTGATAAGTCGGTCCAATAAAGTTAATTTTGTGAACAAATATTAAGTAAAAACTACTGTCAGAAACACATTAAGTGCTTTTTCCCTGTGCTTCTCCTGGAAAGTCTGTCCTTTGGCAGGCTGTTGCACACACTGTGCAATTCATCTGTCTGAAAGGACAGCTGATGTCACCGCCTGGCCAGCTGGCAAGGTGTTACTATGCACACAGACGCCAGTACATTCCTCTGAGAGCGAATAAATCAGACAACTGGCACCTGTGACACTGACGTCCGCTCAAACATTTCTCTGTTCATGCAATTCAAACTGTAATGGAAGGGCATAGTTAGGATCTCTCTCCTTTGTTGCAACTCCTTGCCTGGAGATTTTTCTCTTAAAGGTTGTGAAAAAGGCGCATTGGAGCAACCTGTTGTGGAAAATAGGTTTTTCCCATACATAATCAACACGGATGAGAAACTCCTTCTTGGAAAAAGGAGATAAATGGTGAATATCCATAATCCTAAGGACTGACCTGATTGCACATGGGAGGAACATTAAGCAATAGGGTTCATGTATGTCATGTAGGCTGTGATATATTTTCTTCTTTTACTAGATTATACTGAAAGCAGTGTCTATTTGAGAAAAGCCCTTCTTATCTTAACATATAATTAATAGCACAATGGGAAATAGAGTTGTCAGTATCAGTGGTCTGGTAAAAAATGCACGATCACTCCAAATTTTTTGACGTCTTCCAACTTCAGTGCTCTCTGTAAAGACACATTAGACTTTAGTGAAACAAAACCAAGTACACCTGTCTCCCAGAGCCCTTCATATATTTCTAATATATAATAGCTAGAAGCTGGCAAATGAAAGACAGTGCCCGAGGTCTCTGAAGCTTGAACTAAGCCCAGTTTTTATTCCACTCATGTGAGAAATCCTAATAATTATCACGTACAGGTCAAAAAGATTTGTGCCAGGCAAAAAAAAACCCATGAGAGTGCCTGACAGCTTCAACCAAAGACTGTAGCTTGAAATCAGAACTACCCGCACCTTTTTCTACCAATGATTAAGTGATAAATTTTAATATGGATAAAACATATGAATAGCTACTTTAAGTTTTTAAAGGATCATTTTATTTCTACAGAGACATACACAGTTCATAACATCTGAAATCTAAAATAGTTACATGTTTTTGACAAAAGCTCTAGTATCTCTAGGAAAATTTTCCTGCCCTTTTCTGTTAACCAGGGTAAATTACTGTAGTAATACATGTGAGTTACGGTGTAAATACTTGAAAAAATGGCATTGTATCTTCTGACTGATGTTATACACTCTTCTGATGCTATGCTTCTCCTTCTGTGCCTCTGCTCTGATGTAGATTTGGGGCATTTCCAGTTATGAGCTAATGGGAAATGTAAGCCCTTTCTAATTCCAATCACCACACATTTTCTCTAGGCTAAGAACATGGACAAGGTTGGTTACAAAAGATGAGCTGATATGTCTGAGCCACTGTACTTTCTTCTAAGGGCATAAGAAAAGGAATGGTTGTGGGAACTTCTACTTATTGCAGTCACGGTCTCAGTCTGAGCCTTAACTTGGGCTTGTCCCTTAAACCCAGTGGAGTTCTATACATTACATTGTGGTTATAACACTCTGTCTGGCCTAATGAATATTTAGTTATTCATCTTGAAGACCCTCTGCTAAGGGCATAGGATATTCAAATGTAAGACACCTGCACAACAGAGGGATTGAGCTGGAGCCCCAACACCCAAGCTGGATGTGCTAGTCATTACAGTCCTGGCCAAAGAGGCAACACTAGCTCCTGGTCTGCCTCCTGCGCGGGATATTTTTAATGCCTGACCCAATCCAACAAAAATATAGAGAGCAGATATCAACAAAAAGGACAGATTACCTGCAGGTGATCCAGCACGATTTTTATTTGTGACTCATTAAAGGCATAACATTGGTGTGTTATCAACATTGTTCTAACTACAAATACAAAGCACAGCACTATGAGGGCTGCTATGGGGAAAGCTAACTCCATCCCAGCCAGACCAAATACAGCCATAAAGATATCAGACTCTTCTGGGACACTTGGAAGTGACCAGGTGACTCACAACAAATTTTCCAACATGCTTGGACCTTCTGGATTCTTTAGATAGTCTACAACTTTGCCTTTTGCTTAAAAGTGTCTTCCCTGACATACTCAAAATGACTGGCCAAGATCTCTGTGGCTCCTGCTTCATTAACAGTGACCCAACTCCAGCATACTAATGAAGGAGATATCACAACACCTAAACGGACTTTTTAATCTTATGCCTTGCTTTTTTGCCAATTCAGGGTGTTCCAGGTGTGCCCAGAAACAGAGCTTTTGTTTCATGAGGAACTGTTCTAGTGAAAATTTAGGATAAATAGGTGATAAGGTTTCATTTTCATTTCAGTTTCATTTGAATTTCCATGGAACCTGCAAAGACAAATTTGTTTAGTAATTTAGTGTGTCTAACTCTCCCCCACGCTGACGTTCTATGGGCATACCTAGAGGGACTAAAGGAACATTTGGGATTATATAATCCTTTTTTTCTGTCAATAAGACCATCCACAAGCTCTGTCTTATTAACACTGAAGATATTTGTAGTCCATTCTGTGGTTTCAGGACTTTGCCAGTGTAATTTTAAAAAATTTCACCCTAAATTTATTCTTGGGCAGCTTATTTATCCCTGTATTGGAATTGGTTAGAATGTGAAGCTCTCCTCCCTTGATGATATTTATTCTCCTTTTCTCACTTCCCTCACTCTGCCTGTGTATTTTTAGGAAACAATCAAAACTCTTCTCAGCTTTTTCTTTACTCTGCTAAATAAGCCATGCTATCATACTGTCCTGCCACATGGAAGTCCTTCCACCATAATGCTGCTTCTTGTGCCTCTTTTCTACTCTCACTTGATGAGGTTTTCTCTGTCCCAGTCTCATGTTTCAGTCACCACTTACTGTTTAAGATGTTCAAGGCTTGGGCAATGAACCACCCCATTCTGCACTGGAGTTCTGCCTCCCACACTGTGGGCCTGCAAATGCAGGCTAAGGTTAGCAGTAGTAAGGTTAGTAGTAGTTGCTTTAATGTTTGGTTTTTTTTTTTTTAAATATATATTAAACAGAAAGGAACAGGGTACAGACATACTGTAGACAAGAAGGTTCTCAGCTGAATAACTAAACTAATAAACTTCTAAAGGAAGATTTCTGCCTCTGTTCTTCTTGAGGACCTTGAGTGAAATAAGAGGAATGATCCCCAACAGTCTATTTTCCCTTCAACCTCTGGGCAGCAGAGGGGTGCACCATGTTCCTCTGCACTGTCCTAATGACAACCTCAAGGTTGATCTCAAGACCAAAACCATGTATTGGGCAGACAATGATCTTGCAAATCCAGCCTTATGAAAAATGCATTCCCTGGAGTGTACAAAACACATGGATCACGACATGCCGACATATTCCTCTACATAGAGTAGGCAGTCTATAGGCATGCAACTGTATGGATTGGCAAGGAGTTAGGAAAGAAGTCCAGAGGTTTCTCTTTGGAGCGCAGAAAGGTGCAGCAACTGAATTTTGACTGCTTTTATTTTGTGAATTTCTTCTTTGTCTGCCTCTGTTGCTGCTTAACATTTCCTGAAAGGTAGTAGCAGCATATAACTCATAATTCTTGACTGTTTCTCTTCTGCCCACATGATCTGTAACTGTAAGTGTGAAGTTGAATGATCTCGCTAAATTCCTTTCTAGGGTGTTCTCAGGAAAACTGTGAGCAGGACCAGAAGCTCTGCGGTTTCTGTGTATAACCTTAAAACTACATTGTATTTGGTTCATATTTAGAATCATGTGAGTTAAAAACAACATTTCAACAAATAAACACTGGAAGTTTAATACATGAAAACAGGTGGATGCTTATCAGTCCTGTCACTTGCCAAGGCAAATTTCTGAGTTCCCAATAGAAGAGACTGTCAGGGATTTTTAAGCTCCGCATTTGCTATATGAGTACAGATTAACTGGAGCCTACAGGGCCTTCATGTAAACACCCACTAATCTGTTAAAAAAAGAAATATGTATGATCCTGCTCACTAATAGGAATTTCCTCAGGGACTTCAATGAAAGTTGGATTAGGCACTGAATGCTTAGAGCTTCTTTTCTTAAACAGCAGCATAGCCACTTTTTTGTGGGGGGGTGATATTTCTCTACCAGTAATAGAGATTCAGTGCTTTAGGTTTGATAAAGCTTTTCTTTCCCCAGCAAATATCAAAAGATAATGAGATTGTGGGAGTTTTGTGTTGGGGTTTTTTTTGCCAGATTTTCAAATGACTATTTCTAGCCTCCTACTATGTGAAACGTTGGCAGATTTCACAAGGTCTTTGCATGATCCTTCATTGCTAAAATCCTTCCTCAGGTCTTCAGATATATATTTCTATATGCCTGTGCAGAAACTACAACTTTTACAAGACCTCTGCTTTAACCATTCAACAACAAATTTTGATATTCTGAACCGGAGCAAGGTAGGCCTCAAAAAGCTTGACTTAAAGATCTCAAAATTGAAGGAATTTCTACTTTCTCATTTGTAGCAAAGATGTTGGAGTGTCATGGAGAAGAAGACCAGGACTGTGATTCTGAGTTCTGCTATTTTTTCTTGGTTAAATAATGATTTTTGCACACCTAGAAGATGTGTGAAGTGAGAATGAATTTTTTCTTCTGAGAAGGAAACAGCAAGCTGCAGTGTTTAACTCAATAGGTTACAGTAACTACAAGGCTTGAGGGCCCAGAGGGCCTGTGTGGTGTTCATGGAGTGAGTTCTCTTGGAACATGTTTCTGGGAATTGAGAGCAAAGAAGGTGATTAGGAACAGTCAGCATGAATTTACTGAAGGTAAAACATGCCTGACCGATCTGATTGCCTTCTACAACAAAATGACCGGGCCTGTGGATGAGGGGACAACAGGGCTTGTCATTAACCTGGACTTCAGCAAGATTTTTGACACCATCTTCCACTTGTATTAAAGATAGGATGTTAAAAGATGGATGAGCGGGTAAAAAATTTTTGGATTGTTGTGCTCAAGCGATAGTGGGTAACGGTTCTTTCTCTAGCTGGATGCTGGTAAGAAGTGGGGTACTACAAGGGTCTAGCCTGAGACAAATCCTGTTTAACATCTTTATTAGCAACCTGGAGAAGGCAACTGAGTGTGCTCTCAGCAAGTCTGCACATGATGTCAAATTGCAGGAGCTGGGGGAACACAGTAGGCATGCTTGACCACAGGGCTGCCTGCCTGGACAGTCACCTGGGAAGGCAGAACTGCTTGCAGTGATGCAGGCTGGAGACTGCTTGGCTAGATGCAGCTCTGTGGAGAAGACCCTGGGGGTCTTAGCAGACATCAAGTTGCACATGACAGTTATAGCACACTGGCAGAAAAGGCCAAGAGCAACTTGGCTGTGTGAACAGAAGCATGGCAGTAGATCTAGGAAAGTGGTTATTCTACACTTGTTAGACACCATCTAGATATTTCATCCGGTTTGGGACCCCCAGATTATGAAAGACATGGACAAACTGGAGTGAGTTCAGCAAAGGGGCACTGAGATGGCTGGAACATCTGAGGGATTAAGCTTATTCAGCCTGGAGAAGGGACTGCTTCAGCCCTCTCATACTTACAAGGAACTTAGCATGAAGGTGAAGCTGCTCTCTTCGCAAGAGACATACATTAAAACAAGAAGTGTTTGAAAACTTTTTCCATGTGAAGACATTCAAGCAGTGGTTCAGGCTCTCCAAAGAGGTTGTACAGTCTCCATCCTTGAAGGTTTATGAGACTTCAGTAGATAAAGCACTGAGAAACCTCATCTGATTTCATAGCTGGCCCAGCTTTGAGGGACCAGGGGTGGCAGGAGCTCGCCAGGGCACAGGGAACAACCCAGAAGCCAGGGTCATCCCCCCCATCCAGGAGCAGGACAGACAGAGGGGGCAGGCAGGGCAGCACCAGCCCTGGGCACTGGGCACCTCCCTGGGGATGAGGATGGGATGAGCTGAGCTGGGATGTCAGCTCACGGGCAGGGGCACCAATCCATGGCCCATGTTCCATCACAGACACAGGTGGCAATGCAGCAGGGTATGTAGGTCAGGCAGGAGCCATGGGTGAGAACCTCAGCTCAGAGCAGCTCTCTGGGCTGGGACAGGCACTTGCTGCTGCCTTCCCACCAACTACTGGGGCTTCTCCCCATAACCTAGGGGACAGGCTGCCCTCAGTGAGATAGCTCTGCTCTGCCCTGAGCCTCTTCTCCAAGCCTGACCTTCTTGAGGCCTTAGGATGTGCTCAGTACCCTCACACAGGGGCTGGACGAGATGACCTCCAGAGGTCCTTTCCAACCTGAGTTATCCAGTGATCCTACCACACACACACTGTGAGATTTTAACACCAAAAAATGATAGAGACATTCCTGTCTACCAATGGGCTCTTTGGTGTTTGTGTATGATGTGTATTCATAGTGGGAAGGGTAAAGAACAGGGACATGAGACTGAGGAAGTTAGGAATACACCTTCACGCTGAGAAATAAAAGGCTTTTAGAGAAGAATAACATTTCAAAAGGAATGTTTGTTCCATGACTTTAAGATACTTTCACAATATTAGTTGGTCACATCTCACAATGTTCATGCAAAGTAGGTAAGTATTACCATAACTGTTTTAGGGATGGGAGAATACAGGTGGAGCAAACGCATATGACACAGATATGTGAATATGATTCAGCAAGATGGGGCTAGAGTAAGAAACTTCAGGCCTTCTTTCTAGAGAGCAAAAGGGCCCTCAACTTCTTAATCCAGCCCAAACAAACATCAAAATGTTAGTCATGTATTCTTTCTCCAGTAGCTCTCTATTTACACTGCCAGGGTTTAAAGTATGTGCAGAATGTCTCTGCACCATGAAAAAAAAAAAAGTAAAATAATCAAAATAAATAGCAAAGTGGTTTCTGACAGTTTTACAGTTAATATGCTGTAATAAAAATTCAAATGCCATTATGTAAGATTAGAAGCAATGGATAATCCAGAGAAGTTAATCCTGTCAACTACACTTTGTCAAAATAAGTCTAAGTGACTCATAAAATCACTGCATTGACCACAAATGAAATAAGGAAACCTGACCAATGTATGGACAAAGAGAACAGCTGGTACTTGGCCTGTTCTCTTATATTTTTCTGTTTGCTGTGTGAGCAAGTTTAGGAAAAAAAACCTGCTTGCTTTTCATCTAATCCATTTTCCAAGGCATATCTGCACAAAGCTTTCACTACCTGGACAGTTTTAACATTTTTTTCCAGACTCAGTCTTTATGGTGGCCTGGCTGGTTGGATATATTTAGCCCTGAAAAGAGACTCTAAAAGGTAAATAATGATGCTATCCGACTTTGAAAGAACTGATTGTCTAAGCTCAGTGGTGACCAGAGCATTAATCTGAGGATCTTATATCAGCTCAGATGTATTTAGCAAAGTCCACAGACACACCATTCAAATAAAAATATTCAGTGATGAAAGGAGCAGGTTTGGTTCTCTAATGCACATGAAATAAGAAATGAATAAAAAGGGTTTATCTTTCTCCAGTTCTGAGACCTATGGAACCCTATCACAATTTAGGGTGGCATCTTTACTTGGCACCCCATAAACTGACCCCCAAGAAAGGAACCCTGCCATAAGTGATATTGAAAGCTCTAAGGCACGAGGTTATTCTTATGAATCCTTTTTGATGCATCGGATTTGGTAAGTTAAAATTTGTTTGGAGGTTTTGCAGTGTTGAGAAACTTCTCTATGGGATAATTTTGTTACTGTTAACTTTCCTTAATATCAGTCTTCAAAAATCAAAGTATCTAGAATTTTTTAGTCTCAAAGAAAAAAATAAACCTTTCCTTCCAGAATTCTGAGGATGTGAGTCTCCATTGTCACCCAGAGGTTAAAAGTGAAATTTAGGAAGTCTTTCCATTTTACGTATAAAACATTGCAGGATGTACTGGGCCTCTGAGATGTCCAGATTCCAGGTTTGAATTGCACTTTGTTCCCCAGCTTCTCCTGCTCATATGGCAGAAAACAGATGGCTAACTGGAGGCCTGTTTATAAGATTACGGTGTTGAACTACTCACAAGGAATAGAGTCTTTGGATAAGAGACTGTGGAGGTCCAGACCTGAGAGCGAAACAGCAATTAAGTAAAGCAGATGTTGAAGGTGCTTGGGAAGAAATCTGCAGGGAAAAAAATAAAGAGAAATAAAAAAGTAGGAGATAGTCTTTAAAGATAGACTAAAGAAATAACACTTGAACTCTAGTGGAGAAAACAGGACTGTCAGCAGATATTGTAGCATGTGAACAGGGTAGTCTTGGAGTTAAGCCAAAGTAATGTCAGCAGTTATGATAAGATGACTGAAATACAGCACAGGAAGGACTTCACTTCCCTAAGTTAGCAGTGGGAACATTTTCATCAGAAGGGAAAAGACTTATCTGTACAAGAACTGGCTGAAAATTTGTTTTTATGTTTTATTAATACTTCTTTTATTTTAAGAAATGTGACCATCTACATTCTGAGGGTGACCTGGAAAAATTGCTCAGTCTGTAAATACCATGGGACTACAGAAAAGTTCATAACCTTTTACTGGTCCTTTTCTGGCTTTCTGTGGTCTTTCGCTTTTGCATTCTTGCCTCTCCTAGCATCCCAACCAAATAACAATGTTTCCATGTTTAACCGCTTAAAAGTGAGTTTAGCTCCATAATCAAGTTTTTCTGATATATTTCAACTCTGGATTCATCACTTACATTCTTATATTTTTAATTGCAATATTAAATAGCAGATAGCAAAGCAATAGTGATCAAACGGTGTAAAAGTGGGTTTAAATTATACAGCAGCAGCTCAAGATCAAAGTTGTTGAGTGATGCCCCCTTTTCCACATATGTTTAAGTGGATCCCTACTGACTGATGACCTTCCATCAATGGCAGAATACACAAAAACAATAACTGATGTTTCTAAATTGGTCAATTATTCTATCCATCTATCTAGAACATGATCATGGTTCATTTTTATCAATGTCATATCTTCCATTCATGTATTCAGGCTAAAAACCTACTATGCCAGACTAGGATGTGTCCCATCTGCATGTGCTGTTGTGCGGTGCCCTCTCCACGACTGCTGCAAGTCACACTACTGATTATGAGAATAGCTGCTCATTAGTGTTTTGTTGGCACACAGTCATCCTGTTATGATTAGCCTGTGATCCCCTGACCACTGCAGTCACCCATGTAAATAATCCATTACCTACTTACAAGCAGCCAGCCAGATACATCACGGCTCTTTTTTTGATAATGAAAGTGCCCTGCATCTATTAGTTCAATCATAATTAGATCATGGCTGACTTAGATAGGTTTCCGTTTTTGTTTTTTTTTTTTTTTGATACCTGCAGCTCATGTAAGACTTTAGACACAAGCTTTTACCTTCATAGTGCAGCTTGCCCTCAGCCTGATATCATCATTTTTGCCTATAGCCAATTGCTGAGTTGTGAGATGCTGACATATGTCATTCTATATGCCCATCACATATAGGCTTTGGCAGTTGCCTTCAACAGCAAGAGCTGTGGGAACTTATCTTCTTAAATTTTTTCATTGTTTTTGCCCAATAAGCAAAGTCTGATCTATCTGGTTTGAACCGTCATTTAGCACGCAAGTGGATATTTTCCATTGAAAACAAAAGTATTAACAAAAATAAAAACATAAAGATAGAAATAGGGATTTGTGCTGAAATTTTCCAAGGAAAGGGAAAACTAAATTTTTTGTGGGAGCTGTTGCCTGTTATTCAGCTGTCAGGTCCATGTCAGAGATATTGTTTGCTATTAAAATTCATTAGAAACTTTGTATTGCTGAACAAAACTGCAGTTCTTTCAAATTCTAAATTTTCTTTGTATCAACATTCGTGATTCTTTCCATCTCTCTTAAATTACTAAGTGAAGACAAACTCTATGCATAATCTCAATGCTTTCATTATCTGGCTCTTCTCCTATAGACGTCGGATATTAAATCTCTTTCTTAGTATTGTCCCAATATTTGACATTTACCATTACAACATTTATCTTCCAGAAGCTACATCTTTGTTGACTTTCCTTCTAGACCAAATATTTATTGTACAGCCCTTACTGTACTCATATCTAATCTTGCCAACCTTTCCAAATACAGCAGTCAGATATTATTTTTCAAAAACCTATTAACCTAACACTAATAAATAAGGACCTAGTGAGTTTAGTCTTTTCCTGCATTGGTGCTAGTCCTGAGAGTCCACATTGCTTTGATTAAAGTCCCTTTATAAGCCATAAATAAGTAGCAGCTGTTCTTGACATCTCTATGAAACTTGGCAAATTAGACCACCTCACATTTGACGGAGCTGCAGGTGGGAGATGACAGGTTTAGTTTGTGGTCTTCAGATCACTTCCCTCAAATTAATGTTCTGCATCAAAGCCAATCCTGTTTTTAACGTTTTGATGAAGAGAAAAAATGGAAGGAAAAAGGCAAAAGCCTCTTAGATAACAGAGTTACCTGGATAACCAACATAACTGCAACATTAAATATGATGCAGAACCACTATAAACAGTGCTTTTGTATGCACTGAAGCTTCTGCTGCTTGGAACATGTTGAATGATGGGCTGTATCAAAAGCTTGATGAAATAACAATATATCACACACAGAGTAAGAGACAATAAATCATGCTATGTGGTGTGATGAATGAATCAAAATGACTCAATGTTAAGTTATGGGAGAGAGGAACCATCCATATGTTCTGCCCCAGAACTGGTGCAGACGTGGACAGTAACTACAGGGTTTGATTTGAAATTTTGAACACAAATTTGAAATTTTAACATTAAAAAAAAAGACTCTTTTGTTCCAGAACTGCTACTCCTCTATTTTCTAATGTAATGCATGAAAACTCTGGATATTTGGAATTTTACTTTGTCTTATTTTAAATTCTACCTTAAGTGCTGTAATTTGAATAACTTCATTTCAGTCATTTATATACACTGTATACATTTACTCAGAATCTATCCTTCTAAATTTGCCCTGCAAAAATAATCTCCACTTAAATTCTTTGCTGCTTAGAAACTGAAATTCAGAATATAAATGAAATTTATGTATTAAAGCTTTAGAAGTTGTATAAAAAAATTTGAAACACAGAAAACTTTGTCAAAAAATCAACACAGGCTTCCAATTGTTATAGCTCTGAAAATCACAACAGTTTATTCAGTGACTATTCAGCAACATATATATGAATTTAAAGGACAAGTTAAGAAATGATAACTGCTGTACTTGGTAGCATCTGTAGCCTCACTGGAAGCTTAAAACCTTGGAGTTGAATGTGAAGCATAACTTTCCTTTTGACACCTAAAAGTAAAATTTAAACAACCTGATGTTATTGGATTACAAATACATTTTTAATATTTGCTCCAACCACTGTTTGGTAGAATGACTGGCAGTGGAATTTTCTTTGGACACTTAAATAAAATCACAAACAGAATAACAACTTGTTCTAATCTTACTTATTACTTGACAGGATACCTAATACTTTACAGATTATTGCCATGTATCAATGTTAATTGTCTTTTCTAACCCTGCAAATTAAAGGAAGTAATAAAAAAAATACCCAAACTTTCAGTCTTAGTTTAAATATCAGCTCAGTTACTAGAAAAAATTCTGATTGACTGGAGTGGTTTAGCTCATAGCCTAACAAAGGAGACCTGCACAGGCTTAAAAGCATAATCTTGCAATTAAAAGCATATGGGTAAAAGCATTTGCCCCCACTTCGTGCTCTTTGGTCTTGCATACCCCAAATTGCATAAGCCATTTATTCCCTTGGAAGATTCCCCTGAGTATTATATAGCAGTCCTTAAAAATTTGCTATTCATTTCTTTTTAAACAATCTGCCTTAAATTTGCATTTGTCTATTTTGTTGTATACACTCCAACAGTCCCATGTGAAGTGTATTTCACAGAGAATGATTGAAAAAAATGATAGAACAACGATGCTTGGTAAACAAGTGAAAAGAAATGTATCGTTTTGAGTTGACTTTGGCTGGTATGTCTTTTTTTCTCTGGCTTTCCCTCTGGATCCCTTTTGCCCTCTAATACACAGAAGCCTTGCTATTTTTCCCCAACAGCAGAATGACTTTGAAAGTTTACTTTCTATGAGAGGAATTAAAATGAGAGTTGCAAGAGACCTCCTAGTCACAGGCATTTCTCTGAAAGTATCAGTGTCTGAAGATAAGGAGCTTTAAATGCAGCTTTTTCTAGAGCTACATAAGGCTCAGTGTCTCACTTACAGCCTTGTGGAACTTATTTATATTTTAGCTTTCATTGGAAGTGCAAAAAAATAGAAAGAATAAACAATCCCACATTCTTTTAAAGTCTGCAACACCACAGCAGCCTGTATCCCAATGAAGAGTGGTCAAGGAAAGCACCTAAGCTGTTGCAAAGCTTTTAAAACCAACCAGAACTTCAAGGTTTACTCTAGGCTTCCTCCAAAATTTACAATTCTTAGTCCATTCAAAAATTTATTTTTATGAATAACCTGTACATCCCATTCTCTCGTGGGACAACAAGAGTGACAGCTGTCTCTTCCTTTACTAAGATGTTGTATGTGCTGCTTCAGGCTGTTGCATCAACTGCTTGCTGTTAGAGAGAGTGTGCAGAAAGAAAGGCCAAAGGAAAGAGCTCAGGTGTATGTGTTGGGCAGACACCTTGTTTAGATTGTGTTTCTACTGAAATGAAAACTTGTGGTAAGAGAAACCTGGAAATCAGTGTGACTGAAAGACATTAACATGTTGTCATTGCCTTTGAAAACATGATAGCAGGTTGTGTGTGTGTAGCACAATCTATGTCACACAAACCCATTTGTATTGTCTTTGTATTTGCTATTGGTAGCACCACCTCCAAGAACTCCAAATTGTTTTTTAGTGTATCAAACCGAGTGGACTGCCAAAGTATCCATGTCTCACAGGCTTTATAACAGGGTAATAGGAAAATGCCCTTTCCTTCATTGCAGGAAGGAGAAACTGCATCTCTGTGGGTAGGTCTAAACTGGGGGACCTGGGAACACTCCTGTGCTGTCCCCAGTTGTGTGCTCTTCTCCCTGTGTCAAGGAAATCTCGATACTTGAGTCAGTAAGAAGCTATGGAACATAACCCGGGAGATGGAATGCCAGAACACACCATGGTGTGCCACTGCCATGCACAAGGAGTCTGAGGGACTAGTAGGCTTGTCACAAATCAAATGAGAAACTGTTATCACAGAAAGGAATTCTGGACTTTTAGACTTAGCTCCTGATCATAGTTTTAGCCACTAGTGTCAAACAAACCAGAGCTCCTGCAACAGTGGAGAGGTGGCTATAGTAATAACTTGAAATCAGTGTGGCATCCTTTGACCAGAGGAGGTAGAAATGGGCTGCAAATTCCAGTCTCTATGTATCCAATTTGATTTTTTTTTGTTTTCCTGCAGTTGAAGAATACAACAGTAAATAGAACTGCAGAACTTACTAGAGCATTAGGGGGCTGTTACCAGATGCTGTAGTTATTGAGATTCATGCTATCTTGCCCCACCAGCATGCCTCAGCTGCCAGCTTCTAGGAATTTCCATATTTCCAGAAAAGGTGCCAATCCTGTTGGTAGTTCTGTCCTAGACACCATAGTCAATGAGAAAAATGAAAAAGCCACTCAATACTGTTATTAACATATGACTTCTACCAGCCTGGGGACAATCCAAATCACTGCCATAAAGTTTTAGAGGTGGAAGACTCCATATAGATCTTTCTGTGTCATTTTGTCTCTTATAAAAAAAAGCGAAAGCTATTAAGAATATAATCTAAAACTGTTCACAGGTCTGACTTCAGAAAAACAAACAAGCCAAAGACTTCATGCACAATTATGTAATTAGGATTCTGTCTGAAACTGGCATTGTTCATTTCCATAAGAGAATTAGGCATTCATTACTTTCATTACACTCCATTCTGCTAATGTGATTCATCATATATATTTAAAAATGAAGTCATTTAACTACTATTGGCCGTAAACCACACTTCTAATAAAAATGAAGCCATTTAACTACTGCTGGCCATAAACCATACTTCTAATTACTCACTTCACTAATGTTCATTTGTCATCTAATTTTTTGATTTTTCTGCATTAGACTATAACAAGTGTAAAATAAAAGACCTTAGACTAATGCCAAAGGATATTTAGCTTTGATCACTGTAATCCATCAAATGTCCTTAGTGAGTCAAAATGGAATCTGAAATCCTCTTAACAATCATTATTGATTCAAAAATGGTGATATTTTGGGTAAGCCTGCAAGAAATATCATTGTGCTCTTGCGTAAATATGGGGAGTAATCAAATACACGTATCTGTATTCTCTCATAGCAAATGATGTAAAGGCAGGAATAGATTAGACTGCAGCACACAATTAACCTGGGGCAGGCTACGGCATGGGAAGATATAATGCTGTATGGAACACTTATGCCCTATTAACAAAAAACAAGCTGATAGAATCATTGCCTTAAATCAAATCTTAACCATCCTGGCCAGTTACAACCCCGGCTGCGATGTGCAGTAAATGGATAGGACATAATAAATCTTTCTATTGTACCAAACATATCAAAATACAAATGTGCTTGACTGCGTACTATTATCTTACAGCTGAGTCTCATGACACTTCATATCTCATTCTGCACCAAGCTTTTAAGCAAGCATATGCTAAATGGTTTAATACAAGTTCAAGTGGTGATGAATGGCCCCCTTTTGCCAAAGACATTTCCAGCAAGCTGCTGGTCACTTAACACCTTACTTCAGTCTTTGTTACTTTGTTACTTCAGTCTGCAAAGGCACAGGAGAATGAGTGAACTTATCATCTATAGCTGGAATCCACATCATGGATTGCTCACTTTACTGTGCAATTTCATTTTGGAAACAATGAGATAAAATTGATCAGGCTTATTTCATGTTTTTTCAGATAATAGCTAAGTGCTGTTTGTTTGTAACATAAAAATCCAAATAAAATCTCTTAAATCTTACTACTTCTATGGGACTAGCATCATTCAGTGACTATCCTGATAACTTGAGCCAAAGCTATTGCCGTTTGCTGTAAGAAGTGATTTGTATTGGAAATGTGGTATGTTTTTCTAGTTTCGTAAAGTGATGTAAACCTGTACAAATGCATATTTATATAGATTTATCAGATGCTGTCATAGCAGATACAATATTAGTCATTGTTCTGAAAAGAATGACAGAATTAAGATTAAGAGGCTGAATTTGTAGCCATAGAAGTTGATGCCATGCCACTGCCTTAATCATTACACTTAATCACTTTCCAATCATTACATACTGTTTCTTTTTAATTAACAAGGCACAGCAATGAAATGTTAATTCTAGACAAGAAGGTGGTTTTAATGTCCCTTAGAACTGCAGAATGTCCTCACTCAGAATATAGGCTGACCTGGATGCTCATCTATAGTTACTAGTCAGCTGTTTCTCAGTAAGGCAGTTACCTTTGCTGGCCGAGTTAATCTGATTTCTCCTGACTTTACCTCTCAGCAATACAGCAAGCGGCGTTCTGCTTTCTCAGAGACCATTAGCCTGTTAAAGCAGTGGTCTGGCTAATGTATTGGGCAGAATCACAGCCATATATTAATTATGCCATTCTTTTTAACATACAATTGCTATAAAACCCCTTTCATTTCAGGTTTCTTATCAGCTGAGTATAGCATTGACATCACGGTTGCCTCAACACTGGCCCCATCCCTTCTCTGTTTCTCCACTGGGTCACAGATGTTAAATAGATTTTACTGGAAAAATGACTGGCACACAGACTTTAAGTGCACAATACCAGGCGGAGTGGGAATATAGGGGGGCTGTCAGAAAAGCTGCGTCATATTTAAGCTGCCAGCAATGGAAAGGGGCAAAATTGTAATGTCTGTGTAAATATCCTTTAAGAGAAAAGGGAAGGGTATAGCCAAGCGCAACTGGAGCAAATTCAAGAAGCATCTGACTGATAAGAATTTGAGCATGTGTAATGTTATTTTTATGATAAACATTCTGGCCAAACAAGCACTTGGCAGATTTCCTCTGAGGCTGTTTTTTAATGTTGTTTTTGGCCTCAGTTTCATTAGCCTGAAACGTGTCGGTGGTTTTGTAAAAAAGCAATACCCGTAAATTACTCTTGTATCATAGTTGTCACGGTGATAAATGAAGAGAGATTAATTAAATGTATATTCAAATGAACTCCATGTACTTTGAAGGCTTTTTCTAGGCTGGGATTTCACTGAGGCTTGGGAGAGGTGTCATGGTGAAAGGAAACTTTTGTCTGGAAACTTCTGAAGTTTAAGTGTCTGGAAATACACAGGAGAAGGCACTGGAGGATTACGGTTTTAAACACAGCATCTGGGTGCCTCTCTGTGGGCTGCGGTGTTATTGCACTGCTGAGGACTCTTACAAGGTACCTGCAGGATTTCATTACCTATGTTTATTGGTATCTGTCTGATGTTTATACACCTTGCAAAAATATGTCATTTTGAAATTACACTTTTGCTGCTTCAGTATTTTTGCTATCTTATTATGTGGTATAAACTATCCACCTGATATTCCAGTGCAGCATAGTACTTTATTAAATTACAAGGCAGATTAATGTTATGAGTCATTTATTATCCACATTTGAGGCAAAACACAGCCACAAAAGTGGAAATATTACCGTGAGTATGAGGAAACACAAACAGAGACTAGAGAAGCAGGAACAATTATCAGTAGGTATAAGAGGAGTAATCTTCCACCCAGAAAAAAAGAAAAAACAAACCCAACACCAGAATCTTGCTACTCATACCAGGATGACGGAAATAATATGTCAGAAAAAAGTCTAGGTAATGAGTCCATGCTTCTAAATACTTCTGAATTATAATGGCTATAACAGTTGTAGTTATCACAGATCCACAAATTGGATGAGGTTGGAAGGGACCTCTGGAGGTCATCTGGTCCAATCCCCTTGCTCAAGCAGGGCCACATAGCTGCCCAGAACCATGTCCAGTCATGATTTGACTGTCTCCAAGGAGGGAGACTCCAGAACTTCTCTAGGCAACTTGTGCCAGTGCTCTGTCATCCTCACAGTAAAGAAGTGCTTCTTGGTGTTCAGATAGAGCCTCCTGTGCTTCAGTTTGTGCCCATTGCCTCCTGTCCTGTCACTGGGCACTACTGAAAAGAGCCTGGCTCCATCTTCTTTACACCCTCCCATCAGGTATTTATACACACTGCTAAGACCCCTGCTGCACCTTCTCCAGTCTGAGAAACCTCAACTTAACCTCTCCTCGTATGTCAAGTACTCCAAGCCTTTAATCATCTTTGTGGCCCTTCACTGTACTTGCTCCAGTATACCCATGTCTCTCTTGTAATGGAGATCTCTGAACTGGACCCAGTACTCCAAATGTGTTTCCCCAGTGCTGAGCACAGTGGAAGGATCATCTGCCTTCACTTGCTAATGCAGCCCAGAAGGGCGCTGGCCTTCTTTGCTGCAAAGGTGCGTTTCTCTCTCATGGTCAACTTTGTGTCCATCAGGATCCCTGGGAATCTTTTCTGTAAATCTGCTTTCCAGCTGGTAGACCCCCTGTGCTGGCATGTGGGCTTATTCCTCCCCAAGTGCAAGACTTGGCATTTCCCTTTGTCAAATTTCACAAAGTGTCTGTTGGTTCATTTCTCCAAATTCTTGATGTTTCTGTGAATGGCAGCACAAAGGTCTAGTGTATCGGTCACTCCTTTTAATTTTGTATTGTCTTCAAACTTGCTGAGGCTGCACTCCATGTCATTAATGAATATATTGAACAGTATTGGCTCTGGTATCAACCCCTCAGGTATTCCACTAGTGACTGACCTCTGCTGATCCTAACCTTCTTCATCCAGCAGTTCAACCAGTTTTCAATCCATCTTACAGTTCATTTATCTAGACCATACTTTATCAGTTTCTCTATAAGGATGTTATGGAAGACAGTATTGAAAGCCCTACTAAAATCAAGATAAACAATGCCCCTGTTCTTCCTTCCTCCATTGGATTAGTTATTTCCTTGTAGAAGACTATCAGGTTGGTGAGGCATGATTTCCATTCTGTAACTTTGTACTGACTACTCCCTCTTGTCCTTCATGTATTTGGACTTGTTTGTTCCAAATGGACTTGCTCCATCACATTCCTGAAAACAAGATGAGATTGACTAGCTTTTTGTTCCCCAGATCCCTCTTGCCTGTTTTGAAGACAGCAGTGACATTTACTTTCTTGCAGTCCCCCGATTGCCATGACCTTTCAGTGATTATTGAGAGTAGCCTCTCAATGGCATCAGCCAGCTACCTCAGCAATTGTGAGTGCATACTGTTGGGTCCATGTGTCTGTCCACTTTGTTTAAATGTTCCTTAGGTTGATCCTCCTCTACAGAGAGTAGGTCTAGTTATTGCCCAATTAAGACTGATGATTCATTCTGCTCTTTCAGAAACAGAGAAAAAATAGACTTTGGCTTGAAGAACAGAAATCACAACAGAAGAGACATACAAGAAAAGAATCATTTAACTTATGTCACCATAGAACCAAAATTTAGAGTGAAGTGCACTATTTAGCATTAAGGTGTATGATAATGATAGGAACTGGCTTCACTTTTAGTGTGTTCCTGTCTAGTCTGACATATATTGACCACCTGTCGAAAAAGTTCCATTGCTTTGTTCCAAATAAAACATAGCCCTAAAAGTTAAAAATATTCTCTTTTATCTCAAGTATGTGCTTCGAGAGGTGAGAAAAAGAGGCCGTGGTTTGCAGAGGGAGAAGTACCATCTCTGTCACTACAAAGCAATTCCCTGTGACAGCGGTGAAGTCTGGGGCAAATTTTGCAGGAATATATTCTTTCTTTGGACTAAGCATTCTGATAAAATAGAGGATCTGTACCACTATTATTATTTAAGAATATATTTCAAAGCATTAAAAGGAAACAAACAGCAGTGCTTCCTAGCCCCTCTTTTTTCCAGTATCTGTCATGGGCTGGATCACATTGCCCTGGCTCACAGCTCTGGCTGTGCCAACAGTGTCCACCATTGCAGGGTATTTCAGTACGTTTAACTCCAGTTTGAGAAGAAAATAGACATCAAAAGACTTGAATTTCTCATGAGACTGGTCATCCAGCTTTTTTTCAGGGATTGTCCTTTCTTCCATTCTACAAGTCTAGCATCTTTGTAGTTGCCATTTGTCCTTACCTATCAACTAGTATTTCCTCTTCATGATTACTTCTTTTCTCATTTTCTCACAAAGATCATACCATGGAGGCAAGTTGGAAATTTTATAAGACATCAATGAAAAGCTGAATATCAAGACAATGGAAAAGAGAGTTAAATATTTGAGTAACAATTCAAGGAATCTGTGCTTCACAGGAAAACTGTAGAGCTAGACAGTAGATGTTGCATGGTGGGACATCCCTAAAACCTCACTTATCTCCATAGCTTGGGTCCTGAACAGCATGCATGGGAGGCAGTCTCCTTCCTTATTTTATTAAATGCTTGGTTAGTGTGCAATATATGGAAGTAGTTCCAGAAACAAACATTAGAATCTAAGACTGACTGCCTCAGATGAATGCTGACACAGTATGTTTTCTGTTCTGTCTTCCTTTCTCTCTTATGCAGTGTCTATTAAAAAATTCTTTTCTCTTAAGTCAGTATTGTTAAACTGCAGAATCATGTTTCTCTTCTCTGTCTCTCTTTTCTCACTGCGTTCTTAGATTTTTTCTGCCAAATGACATATCTTCAGTAGGAGAAGCGCAGATACAATAAAAATTCTAGACTTAAAAGCCTAGGAAAAAATTAAACGTTGTCAGTTCCACTAGGTAGAGAGATACTTGGTGTACTGGGCTGCTAAAACCATTCTCTGGAGTTGGCTTACAATAAACGAGAGGAGTGCAAAGGACATCTGGAGACTTGGGCCAGCAAAACTGTACTACAACTTTATGATGGTGTTCTCTGGATATTGAAAGAAACCCCTTCACACAATACTCTGTTCTTACATGCCCAATTACAAACTATTCTTTGTTCTATGTATGAATTCCCTTTATCACAGCTCCTGGCTCCGTACGGACGTGCTGTACCGTCTCTTTCAGCTGGCTAGTCCTTGGCCTTGCCCTGAGCCTCCCTCTGTTAAACCAGCTCCGCTGCCTGCTTCCTTTCCACCAGCTAACTTTCTCAAGCAACAACAGAAATTCTTGCCAGCTCCCCCCAGGTCTTTAATAGCAGTGTTAACTTTTGACTTCGTTGTCAATTTAGACACTGCTGCAACAATAGCACAAGAATAGCTTATTTTTAATGGAAACTGTATTTACGTGGGCAATGCTGGTTTTCCTATAGTTCATGGCTGAGGGTGTAAATGAAATTTTCAAGCTTTCAATGTAGTGGGTAAAATGATTCAGAACTTTGTTTATCCTTTTTTCCACTGAAACAGATATAACTGGAAGAACAAGAGTTCAAAGTCAACAAGTTCCTCTTGCATGAATCTCCAGCAGCACAGCTGTGTGCTTAGCTTACAGAGACCATTGTCAATGAAATTAGATAAAGAAGTCCATCATAAACCAGATTCTCAAAAAGTCCTGGACAAAATGTCCGTGAGATATAATATCCCAAGAGAGAGCAGTATGTTTGCCTCAGTACAGAATAACCCCTTGATCCCAATCATCACTGTAGTATATATGAAACACCTTTTAAAAATAAAGAGGAACTATTATCTGGAAGTTAATTCACCCATAGTGGACTTGGGAAAGTTAGAACATGCATAAGGAGATCAGTTCTTAGGCAGATTGCTGAATCTATGCTCATCTTTAGTTTTCCTTTTATAAAATGGGGATAAAATTTTATGATCTAGCAGGAGTGCCTGATGTGCTATATTAATAAAATGAAAAATAAAAATTCAAAGTAAAATAAGTTGTACAACCTTAATTTTGCCTTTATATAGTCTAACATGGTATTTTAGCACTTGCTCACAGCCTTTTTTTTAGTAAATGTTATATACCACGCAATTTTTTTTTAATTCCGTCTAGATTCTCAGGTAGAACTTTAAACTCAATTGAAACCATGCCTAGTTTTTTTGGCTTAATGTAGGTGTTTCCTCATAGAAATGTTAGATACAGAGTCTAAGGCTGGGGACTCTGCTCAGCCTAATGTAACACAAACATTTGAATGCCTTACTCAGCTGTCTCTGCAGGAGATCCAGACCTCTTAATTTACTACCTCTCTCCCTCTTCATGAGAAGATCAAGTTTAATTGGCTTCTGGCAGCTCAGGAAACTGTGCAGAAATGTCTGGCATCTCCATCCCCTTGGGAGAAAATATAGCTAACACTTACCAAGAGTGCATTTAATGGTATGGAGCATGCCAATGTTGCATTGTCTTTACATAATTGTCTAGAAGCCAAATCACTCACCCGGGAAGTGAGACCGTTCTACACATCCACAGGGACTGAGCTGAGGCTGCAAAAGAAGGGTCTAGCCATGGATTACTCTGATGAAAGCACTCCCCCCATACGTGCTGAGGGAGATGCAAGGTTTCAAACACACCTTACAGCAATGTGTATTTTTCATTAGAGCCTTGGCTGGATTTATTAAAATCACCCCCCAGGGCAGGGATCAGAAGCCTCTCCTTCCCGGTTGTTGTCAGACCTTTTGCATTCTTCCTGACTGTTGCACACCTGACTGCACACTGGCTGACCTTCAACAGGAGGGAGGAAGGTATTTTTACTCAGGGGACTCCATGGTGCTTAGGGAACTCCTCTGGGATGGGGATATAAAGGGTCATTTCCTCGGGCTAGTAAGAACTGAATGAGATCTAGATGACTCGGTGCATACGCGAGAGCTGAGCAAAGCTGCCACTTCATCAGCTGAAGGTAATTGTAGCCTTGACTCTTTCTGTGTCTTTGGACATCTCCAGGGAACTTAAGCGGAACAGAAACAGCTGTCTGTCTAACCAGGATTGCACTAGAGCTCCCATCTTCTCAGGGCAGGCATTTCAGAACAGTCATCTGGTTGACTGGGGTTACAGGAACTGAGGTTGCTGAGGTTGCAGGGAGCTTTAAGCAAACTAGAGAAGTACCTAAAGAGCAGAGAGACCTATATGGTTAAGCAAAGCGAGATTATTGTCTTGCAATACTCTCGGTCTAGCCCTAATTTGAGGAGATTCTTCTGCAATTTTTTTGTGAAGTAACAATGCAATTAACATGTTATTTATTATGTCTTTTTCAAAGACAGCACTCTCTAGTCACTAACATGACAACTAGTTCAACTGTTCACCGTCCTACTTTACACAAGTGAAATAACAACAACAATAACAACAATAATAATAATAGTAGAATAAATCTTTTGAAGGTATATTGCTAGCCAAAAGCTGCTCTCATATATACTAGCACCATTGGATCAGCTGAAGGTGCAGTAGGGAATTAGGCTCAGCTCATATACAAATTGGACACAAACTCTAGTTTGAGAATCTGCAAAAAGGTTGGTTTTGTGTTTTGTTACATTTTTTTCTCTTCAGGTTTTGTGGTGGGTTTTGTTTTTTGTGGTTTTTTTTGTTTGTTTGTTTGGGGTTTTGTTTTGGTTTGTTTTTGTTTGGTTGGTTGGTTTTTGGGTTTTTGTTTGTTTTTTTTTTAATGTGCTAACGCTAACAAATTCCCAAATGCTTAAAACTTAATCATCATCAGTAGCCGAGCAGAAGACTGAAGGACAATTTTAACGGAGCTGTTTATCTGCTTGGATAGGATTCATTTCCTCAGCCCTTATTTGACACAAAAACAGATGTACCTCTGTCATTCCTCTGACCTCTGTGGCAAGATGAACAGCCAGGCTGATACATTTATTGATCAGAGAAAGAAGCCCTCCATGGGAAATAAGCTATAGAAGCCTCACTGTGAAATTGAAGATTTAACATCTGTCCCATGCAGATGGTAATTAATCTTGAATCTGTAATGCCCACAATTGGTTGGTTGACAACATTACTTTCTTAATCTGGGAGCACGGATAAACAAATATATTGGATTGCTCTGTGGGTAACATTTTATGAATGTGTTATAATTGCATATGCAGCCCATAAATCAGATAGATTTCTCATCTACATTGCTAATTGTGTTTATTATTGGAAATGCTTCTCATATTGCTCAGTATTCACTAACTGGTTGATTTCCCACTGTTGAAATCCCACACTCATGTAGGAATTGAAGTCTTTACTGCTGCAAATATTTTAGGAACTATTAAATATTGTCCCAATTCTAATTATCTGGTACCTAGGTGCATGCCTATAAAGGTAGCTTGAGTATTAATTTTTATTTCATTTTATTTTATAGAATCTGCAATTATGAAGTAAATTTTATTATCTCCATAATATTTGGGTTATAAGATGTTAATAGTTGGTTTTATATCCCTTCCCGTCCTGCTACAGCTTTACTCTTTGCACCTTTCTACTGTTAGTTTGCATTCTGAAACTGAGTTCCTTCCCCGTATCTTCTTCTAAGGATTTATTCAGTGTATCGCTGTAGATATATCCACCTTCTTGGCAGGCTCCTAGCACTTCCAAATCTTAATTTCTCAGTTATTCCCATACATGCAGTTTACTGTAACTAGAACAGCTACTAGGTTACAAAATGTTGAAGTTGCTGAAATTAAGCTGGCAAACTGCAGCAAAATGAGATCTTCCGGGATTGGGGATGTTTGCAGTAACTTAACCTGTGTCCCAAAAAATTAACCAGAATTTTGAAAATATTGCCTGAACCTGGTTAAACTCAGCGGTTTCAAGACATAACTATCTTATAATAATTACATGCTAGTTTAGGCATGTAATAATTCATGTGTGTATTTGGAATCCAAACCATGGTAAATTGGTGGTATCTTCTCTGATTTATGTCAGTAGCCTGGGGGAACTGGATAGCTTGTGCAGAGAAAATGCTTAGAGTCACGATAACATATCACAGTATTTGAATTAAATCACACCCTAGTGTAGGCTGCTCGACATTAGGATGTAAGGACAAGAAGGAAAGAAAGAGCTTACCCTTCTTGTGCTGTGTAGGCAACGTTTTTTCTCCCACTGTTTTCTTCTCAGTACTGGCATTGGGAGTGCTTTACCTCATATTTCTGCCTGCACTCCAAGCAGCATCAAAACAGAGTCCAACAACAATAATTAATTTCATCTTGGCCTCTGAACAGACACCAGCAGATGTCTGAAGCTTTTGAATTTCAGTCCTAAGTTAAAACTCTTTGAAGTGAATGGAAAGACTGCCATTTACTTTAACGGGTTCTGAATCAAGATTTTAGTTGCTTACCAAGGAGGGGTTAATTTAAAACTGGCCACTTGCTAATGGAAGAGCTTGCATTCATTACACTACTTTGAATGAAGCTGTTCCGTGAATCGTTTGCTCCTTGTTTTCCTGAGGGAAGATGTAGGTTCTAGAAGCTAGTGTTAAGTCTGGTCTGACACAGAATTTGCTGTGCCTCCACTTTTATATTATTCTGACTTTAAAGGGTAAGTTATTGATAAGAATTAGGAGCTGATGGCTTTTGTTGTGAGCATTTCCAAGCATGAAGACTGTACTTAGATGGTTTTGAAACATTCTGAATTGAGTCATCAATCTTTTGAGTGAATCTTGAAGTAAAGTTTGCCCTGGATTCTAATAGACTAAGGACTTTTAAAATTTATGTTGCAGCTGTAGCAATCATCATTAAACTCATCTGTAAGTTCGCTAGACTACACTATTTTTTTGTAGAGTAGACAAAACATCAGCATGAATTCTGAAATGAAATCAAACTCATTATGCGATGTTCTCTAGTCTTGTATTTCAACTGATGGAGAGCTACAGGGTTTGTGGAAACAGGTAATATGTCACTATATAATTCTAATAACACAAAATCAGAGAATCAAAATTCTAATAAACAAAAAAAAAAAAAAAGAAAATAATCTTACTTCAGCTAGTAAATCATTGTAGCAGCAATAATATCACCAGAGTTGTAGAATTATTCTTCAGCAAAGAAGTAGAAATTCCTCAATAGAAATTCTGGTTCCATTATTTTCATAACAAAACTACTCCTGACTCTTGTTTTTTGACTACTCTTTATGCTCTATTTCTTGTTAAAATTTATTGTATGACAACCAAAGTGTTTTCCTTTCCCCAAATTGCCGACTACTTCTGTTGAAAAGAGTTGTACACTTAAATTTAAAAATAAGCAAGCAAACAAAATTCCTTCATTTTTCATGGTACTATCAGACTTCATTTTTTAAATTTACTATCTCTGAGGACTTCTGCCAATAAAGCTCAATAACAAAAATTTCTGCAGAGGGTAAGCATGAAAAGATGCATGAGTATGGCCAAAATGAATTTGTTCTAGTGATAGAATGAATACTGCTAGGACAGATATAGTAGGTGTATGAAGCGTCACAAGGTAAAACAACTGGAACTTCTAATTTAGAGGATGGCTATTCAAATTCCAGTGAGGAAGCTGGTGTGTAGCTATGCTGTAGTAGTTGCCAACATGCAAGACTTTAGCTTGCGTTAAATTTGGTGTGTTACGTCGCAATGAATGCTAAATCTCTGTTGCAAAGGTTAAGATTTACTCTGGACAATTTTCTATGGTAAACAAAGCATTTTGTAAATCTGAAGAATCATTTGCTCGTGGCAATTTGGGTTTTAGTTCATATTATCATAATCATTATGCATCTGCAAAAAATACTGGAATTTATAGTTTTCATGTTTGATCATGAGAATTGAATCATCAGTAAAAATCCAGAATATTACACTCATTATTTCACTATTTCAACCTCCATCTAACTGTATTTTCCTCTTTCTTTTCCATATTGATATCTGTTGCTTATTGCAGCTAATTCAGCAGCAAGATCCTTAGGGTATGAACCTGTCTTTTTTTGTTTGTCTGTAAAGTGCCATGAAGCCATGGGAATAATGTGTTGTCTTTCATGGCAGCTGACCTATGATATGTCAGATGAAGGATAAAATCCTTCATAACATGCCAATGTCTGGGATCTTAGACCTGACAATTACTATTTTAGAGGTTATTCATCTCCAGCAGCAGACTGAATTAACACACAAACAAGCAGAGAAGTTGGACAAACTTTAACTTCCTCATCTCTGCCCATATACAGCCTATGATGGCAGCTCTGCAGACTGATGTCATTTTTCACTATGTGCAGAACAAGGCCCTCCACAAAACATATCTTAGAAATGTTTATTTATATGATATAATCTGAATATTCCGAACACAGAGAGAGCTGGTCTGTATTAGCAAGACAGATGTTAGCTTTCTTTTCTCTAGCCAGAGACATGTGATCTAAGTACTGCAAAAGTAGCCAGCGTGGCTTCCAGATACCAGAGGGAAGGATCAGTGGGACTGAGAAAAGAATGTTTTAATTAAAGGATGGAGAACGTCATGCTCCTTTGCCTCCTGGCTCTTTGGTGCATGTTTTCCAGCTTAAAAAAGCTAAGAAGTGCTGAGCTCCAGCTTGTTCTGACATATTCGCCTGGGTGTAGACACTGGATTCAAATCCAGACTTACCCATCAGGAACACAGTTCACAATGCAGAACATCTTCAGACACGGGTTTCAGCTGAGATCTAGAGGACCCTTTCACAGCATTTTAGCATTAGTCCTGGAAGTCCTTCCAGAGTTAAGAAAAATAGAAACTATAATCTATTTCACCAACAGCTTTCAAGCTAATACTAAGATTTGCACAACATGGATCCTTTAAGAAAAAATTGTCAGACTGAAGGACAGGAGTGTGGATATTCATGGCAAGGAGATATAGGGATAGTGGTGTTCAGCTCTGTTCCTGGAGCCCAGCATTTAATCTAGCAGCACAGCAGACATGGTTATTATGTACCATGAGAGGGTGGCACCTGTGGAAACTACAAAGAATGGATTTTAATTTTGAAATTTTGAAGATAAGGTGAGGTATGAGGAAATACTGCCATCTGTCTTTTTCAAATACATGTGTTCAAGGAGATCTAGGATTTCTCTCTTCTGGAAATTTCTGGATTATAAAGAAAGTAGCAATACTCAAAGCATCAGAGTACATATTTCTTCCTGCAGATAGAGTGAAAATAGATGTAATATCTACAATGTAAGTGTCACAGGCAAGACCCTTGGTGAGCTTAAATGGACACTATGCTAATGAGTTCAGCAGAGGCTTTCAGTTTACAACAGTACAGCTTAGAACCGTCAAGTTACTGTAAATACTTTTTATTTCACCTATTACAGGAATAAACAGTCACATACGGTTTCCTATTTGTTCTGATTTTTCTTTCTAAATCTGCATTGTGCATGTGTACAGCAGCAGAAGTATATAAAGTAATATGATTTATTCTAGAGAGAAATCAGAGAACTGATTTTCCTGTTTTCTTCAATTTTGGTCTCTCATTATCTCATGGAGACTAGATTCTTCCTAGCATTTACTTAAACCAAGAAGGATCTATCTGCAGTGTTTTTGCCACCAGAATCCTCTTAGCAACCATTTTACAGTTTTATGTAAAACCCACACCCTACTTCTCTGTGGTCCTTTATGTAGACAGTTTCTTCAGTGGCACATAGGAAAACTGAGGCATAAGCCAGCAGCAACAGAGGCTAGAAGAGGAGTTAGTACGTTATGAAAAAATATGGAATACGGTAACATTCTCCTAAGCATTTAATGAGCATGTACGTTTTATTTCAGGCACAAATAATATTCTAATTTTGCTTTGATCATCAGTATAGACAAGCCTGTGAAAGTAAAAGTTACTGTTTGGCTAAGTTTAGGTTCCTAAAGATAGGTGGATCAGATTCTAAGTAGCCTTCACCGAGCTTTGTCTTTGTCTTTTTTTTTTTTTTTTTCCATCCAAGAAGTCTGCATCCAATGTCATGGTTATTTCAATACATTAAACCAGTACGTATTGGAATTTACATTTATTGCCAGTACGCTGTGTTTTCTTTTTAGCTTGGTTGCTTGCTTGTATATATGTGTTTTGTTTTATAACGCTTAAGGAAAAAATTGCTTGTGGATTATAAAGCTCTGGTCATGTATTACACTATTATTACTGGAACATATTGTTTCATATTATTCTTCCAAGATGAATCATGCATGTTGATTAATGAAAACAAGACTTTGTTGATGTTATTTAATCTTTCAGTGGGTGTTGATGAGAACTGACAAGAAACACTTTGAAAAGTCTTGTAAAGAGCTGTATTTATGCAGTTTTCCATTGTATTCCTCTAATACTGTGTTCAAGCAATGATGCTTCATACAGCAACCCTCATTTAATATTGTTATAGAAAGGGGGAGACAGGTTATGATGAGTAATGGAACAGTGTCACTAAAGCCTTGCATAACTAACCTCACTTTCATAACACAATTACTCTTTCTTGCAAAAAGTTGTAAACCAGGGAGACCAATTTTCTACTTAGTCTCTCTTCCTCCCACACCAAAAACCCCCTTTTCCTCCTGCTTCCAGAGTTGAAAGAATCTTACTGACCTCAATGTGCTGAACTGTGTATTTCATATTCCTGAAGTGCCCAGAAACAGAACACTCTTCTGTAAACAAATACAAAGCAACTTGCATGAGACCGCTGCCCTCCTCAGAAGGAAAGCAGATGTGCTCTAATGAGCACTCTTCAAGTGCATCTTTCTGCACATTCTCAATATTTCAGATGCTGATTTTCAAATGAGGCACCCAAGGCAATACGCTCAAAAATAAATCAGCATTACAATATTTTGCATATTGAAATTGTTATGAAAGATCAAATGGGCATAAGTGCTATCCCATAAATGGCTTGAATTAAAATGTGTGTCAATAAAAATAATAATACTGTATAAGTCTTCAACATATTTATACAGGCTATATAACAATGCTTACAGTCATGGCAATTCCACCTTGGTCAACAAAAAAAGTTATCAAAATGAAATCTGAAGCTGGCCAGTGCACGACCTATAATTTAGGAAAAAAATGTGCAGGATGCATGAAGCTATTCATGGCAGTGCGCTGCATGGGGTTTGACCAGAAGCAATAGAAATGCTTGCTGGAAGCCATACCACATGAGAAAAGGTTCTATGACATGACAGCCTGACATTACCAATATATCAGGAGCTCAGTGGACGTAAAGGACTTTGCCCTGCAAGAAGTGCTAGGCTGTCCATTCGTGAAGTGTTTTGGTGTTTCAGGCAGCGTGAATAAAACAAAAAAGCCTTGCTGTTTTGCATTAATGAGCAATTCATTGACAATGTCGAAGAATTCCGCATCGTTCTTGGACTGCACACTTAAAAGGAAGAAAGACCCAAAAAAGGAAATCTATCAACAGAGTCTATAAGCATTGATCAGACTGTAGCCACTTTAAATGTACAGTCTGCATATAGACAATTTCTAGGGGTGTGTAGGTAGTTGTTTTGTCCACTTTTTTAAGACAAGTAAATTTTTCATGAAGTGTCTGATGAATACAACTGGCTTTATAGGCAAAGAAAAATTCTCTTTTGATCTTTATAAAGAAAGAAGTGCAGTTGGAAGACTGGATAATTCAAGAAATAGGAGCTGATTTGAATTGATCCCAGCACAGTGACTGGGAATGATTATTACTTGGTAGCTATTTAAGAATTTATAAAAAGAAAAATATTCAAAGTTTCTTTGGGTGCATTTATGAGATATATATATATACACATATATAGAATCATAGAATCATTTAGGTTGGAAAAGACCATGAAAAGATAATCAAGTCCAACCATTAACTTAGTACTGTCAAGTCCACCACTAAACTATGTCCCTCAGCACCACTTTTACATATCTTTTAAATAACTCCAAGGGTGGTGACTCAACCACTTCCCTGGGCAGCCTGTTCCAATGCCTGACAACCCCCTCAGTAAATAGATTTTTCCTAATATCCAATCTAAACCTCCCCTGGCACGACTTGAGGCTATTTCCTCTTGTTCTATCACTTGTTACTTGGGAAAAGAGACTGACCCCCGCCTCGCTACAACCTCTCTTCAGGTAGTTGAGAGCGATAAGGTCTCCCCTCAGCCTCCTTTTCTGCATGCTAAACAATCCCAGTTCCCTCAGCTGCTCCTCACAGGACTTGTTCTCTAGATCCTTCACCAACTTCATTGCCTTTCTCTGGACACACTCCAACACCTCAATGTCTTTCTACTAGTGTGGGGCCCAAAACTGTGCACAGTATTTGAGGTCTGAATTGGGTGTTTGAGGGGCCTCACCAGTGCCGATTACAGGGGACAATCACTTCTCTTGTGGTGCTGGCCACGCTATTTTATATACAGGCCAGGATGCTGTTGGCCTTCTTGGCCACCTGGGCACACTGCTGTCTCGTGTTAAGCTGACAGTCGACCTACACCCCCAGGTCCTTTTCTGCCAGGCAGCTCTCCAGCTACTCTTCCCCAAGCCTGTAGCAGTGCATGGGGTTGTTGTGACCCAAGTGCAGGACCCGACACTTAGCATTGTTGGACCTCATCGCATTGGCCTTAGCCCATCAATCCAGTCTGTCCCTTTCCCTCTGTAGAGCCTTCTTACTCTCAAACAGATCACACTCCCACCCATCTCGGTGTCATCTGCCGTATATTTGTTTACATGCAAATTTTAAGTTTCCAGGAGAAATTCAGTGATCTAAGTGTGATCAGATCTGAAACATAGTTGTGGGTTAACTAAGAATGCCCAATGGACTGACATCATATTTTATAGCATCACTTTCATGATATTCCAAGCTAGCGAAACTGAGACACTTTTAGAAGAAACAAACAATGCTAACAGATTGTGGGAAAACTACTTGAACATGCCACTAGAACCAGAATATTACAGAATTTGGGACTGAAGCCGACACTGCACCAGAAATACTTGGCCACAACCAGGGTAATTACATTTTTCAATTCCTACCGTCTGTACATTTCTAATTAATTTAAAACAGATCAATAACCAGAGAAGAAACTCAGTACTGTAAGAAGCTGTAAGAAATTTACAGTACTGGAAGAAGCTGTTTTGGAAGTATGAAAAATGTCCCCTACTTTTAGATATTCCGTTACAGTTCAGACAATAAATAATAAATAATAAATAAATAATAGCTCAGTACTTTCTACTAGAATGTAAAAAGTCTAAAAATTAAATTGTAAGGATCTACTCTACAGCCCCGCAAAATCCGCAGTGTTTCTTATTGATTGTAAGGTCTTTGGGTCAGAAGAACAGATTTTGTAGGGGATGAAGAACTTCAATATTTTTCTTTCCTCATGTTTGTTTCATCTAATGGGAATGAGACCAGTTATTGTCCATTTCTGTTAATATAGCATACACACAATAAAATGGTAGACTTCTCACATAGAATAAGACTCTTGTCCTTCATATTTTTGTGTGTATGTTGATGATATTATTTTTTACTTATGTGGATTTCTTCTTGAAGCTGGAATTGGTAGAAAAGAAAAATCTGACATGATTTTGTATTCTTAAAAGGCAAAAATACACCCTTAAGAAGGAGTTCAAGAAAAGTTTAAATGTAAGAATTCATATTATTTCATTTCAGACAAGTACTAGTGAAGGACAATGCACAGCCAATACCAAAATCCAGAATTTATGGTCAAAATTAAATGTCCTAGATGGAGCTGAAATAACAAAATGACTATACCAAATCTAAACTCAATTCTGGCACGTGGGTTATATCAGGGAAAAAGGGGGGTTGACGGAGGAGGCTGATGATTTAGTGATTGCTGGTCACTAGAATACTCTTTGAGCTTATTTGAATGTAATTTAGCACACAACTAAAGATGACCTACCTTGCTTTAGTGACTGCAGTGGCTTCCTACTGTTCCATAACAGTATGAAGTAGCAAAGATGAAATAAGACAATTTTTTGGATTCTAATCAGAGCACAGCATGAAGATCAGAGAACTGGCATCTCAATTCTTTGCCCTGAATAATATGATCCCTTCCTTTTTCTTGGTATTCCTAATTCAAAGTATCCCTCTGCCATAAGTTTTCATGTTTTTTTTAGTCAATAGTGCAGTATCCAGATCGTGACAATATGTTTTCTCTACTGCAGTATACTTTAAGATTAAACTGTTTAATTTCATTTTCTTTTGAAAACAATTAGAATTAATACTTTCTGGTCCCTTAGCAATATATTGTACTATATGAATTAAGAAATCAACATTTTTGAATAGAAAACAAGTTGCATTCCAATTTTTCTGTGTATCTGATGAGACCAAAAAAAATATTTTAAAGATGCATGACTACCTAGTCATTGAAAAACTTAAAGGATTTAAGGACAAAGATTTTTTTCAGATTCAGCTTTTCTTTCTCTCTTTTTTTTTTTTTTTAATATATATATGCTTTTCTTTAACTGTAGGGTATTACACAGTCTTCAGTGTTGCCCTGATCCTGTGTTGTCAGAACAAGATAATTAAGAGAAACCCACTATATAGTGTACTTTCTATCAGCCTGTAAATTTTACCTTTTCAGTTTAAAGGAAGCGTACTGGCTGATTTTGAACAGCCCATTTTGTGTTCATTCAGCCAAAAGTAATTTTACAACATGCAGTGATGAGAAGATTAAGTCATTTGTCCTAGTTAGTGTGTGCTGCACTAAATTCTAGGGGAGAAAAATCCCCAGCAAGCAAAGCAACGCGATTTCTTTAGCTAGATTCTTTCCTGCATTTATCAGAGAATCCAAACATGTCACAGCAGAAATATTCCTGCTCCTACAGACTTTTAGATCGACATTGGATTTTTATGTAGACGCATTGCTTAGTGAAACTGCCAGATATGTATGTAAGTCTGATACTTTTGCTAAATAAGTCTGTCACCACTGGCCAATATAAATGACATCTTCTTCATTACCTCTCATTCATTAATGAAGTACTAGGCACTTCACACAAGATATAAACCTGACTGGTAAAGCCAAGTTGTATGGATCACACCTCTACTTAAAATCCATTTCAGTCACAATGGGAGTTAGAATCAATGTCGGCCAAGATGGGAGCTATTCTGTTCACAAAGGGAAATAGGGAGGCAGTTGGGGTGTTGAGGAAGAAGCTGCACTGCAGCTAGAGAATTCCTCACCCTGTGGCTTGCAGTGCAAGCCACTTGCCTCGTGAGACACTCAGTATATCACCCTCTAAATGGTGCAGATACCACAAGTGCTATTTGAGAACTGAAGCCAACTGAAGAAAAGAAGAATAAAGAGATTGAATCTGTTTAGGCATGGAAGGAGTACGACGCTCCCTTCTGTATTTTGTAAGTTACAAAGCTGTTGTCATGGAGCTCTCCAGTCATTAAAATCGAATTTAAATAGCTGTTTGGATTTGTGCTGTCCAGGAGAGTGTTAATGGATTATATAATTATAACAATTTAAAAATCCAAATGTTCCCATAGATTTCAGAAACACTTTTAAGTAGGTTCAACTGAATGTACTTCTCATCCTTCTTTGTTTTACTTCTGCCTTGTTATTTAGGGGGTTCTTGGGGGTGGGGGTTTTTATTGGGTTTTTCGATTGGTGGTTTGTAGCTTTTTTTAAATCATTATTGTTATCGCTTGACCATGAATCTGAACAGTAAGAAATTTTGCATGTTATTGTGACACTGTTGTTGCGTAGTTGTCAGACTCCTTGGTTTGCTGGGAAGCATGGATCTAAATATGACCGGGTTGGCAAGACTGTAGCTATTGAAGCAACTTAAATGTGGATTCAGTGGTGGGACAAACTGGTGCAGGGCTTCAGTGGAAGTTCACAGGGAAGTCTGTGAGGTTCCTAGCACAAGTCAGACAGGGATGCAGTGTATGCTCATGATATCTGCATCATGCAAGGGTGAATGCTTTTCAACTCCACTTTGCAAATTGCTTCCCTTGTCTGTCCACGTGGCTCGTAACTGCATGAAGCTTTTGACAGGTATCACTCAGGGTCAGTGTGGCTGATGAGCCATAGTGTACGTGAACAGTGTACACAACTCTTTCAGCTATGTTTTTCTTGTTTTCTAAATGCTAATAAATGAAAAAACATACATGGACTTTAAATTGCTGTGACTCTCTCTCTCTGTTCCTTTTGAAAATTAACTTTTAATAACCTTTAGCCAATAAAATATTGGCAGGATGTTGGAGCTGTTTAGTTTCACAAGCATCAGTAAAATACTGTTTTTAATAAACTCTGTATTTAGTGCTAGAAGTCCTGTAAAAGTTATCTGCAGATTTATCTGCCCTATCCGGAACACATTAACGTCTATCACTTTGTGTGTACCCATTAAAATTTTATAGAATAGATAGTGCAAAAAGCTCTTTAAATCATTGTAAGATGTTTTCTGTTTATTTTATGTTGGTACAGTAAACATAGTTGTAGTGAAGAAAGAGTGCAACTCATGGTTGAATATTTAAGTCAAAGAAGCAGATCTATAAAACACATTTCTTTGAGACAGCAAAAATTATGAGTCAAATCATATTTTCCTTTAAATATGAGTAATTGTTTGACATACACAGCAAATGCTGTTAGCTGTAGTGCATTGGAGGTCTGCCTGGGTTATCACTGATGATAATGAAGAAGCTGTAAAATAATGGTAAACAGTCAAGAAAATGATGAAAACAACATGGAAAAAATTTAGTAGAACTCAACTAAGCCAAGGAATAAAATAGAGGTAAAACAAATAATTTCCTGCTGTAAGTGGCCCAGTCCAACCCTATTGTACCTATTGTATCCTATTGGACTCTGAATAAGACCATGGATTTCTGAATGTTTGACTAATTCCCAGTTCCCAGTTCAGAGTCTATTTGGTTTGGATTTTATACTCTCCCTTTATTTTGTTTAGGTGGTAATTTTGCATGGGTTTTATAATTCCTAGAGAACCACTTTATCACAGAAAAGGGATTTGGCAATGAATAAAAAAGAAAAGTCTACCAGCCACAGTACTTCCAGTTCTTTCAATTCTTCCTGAAAATCCACATATTGCTTTCTTACACTCTCCTCTACCTTGTATCCTGGCTATAGCACATAGTTTGTTCTGTCTCTTTGCACACCAACAATGCTACTACATCAGGAAAGAGACTTGAGCTAAATCCTCAAAAGAGATTTAGACTTAAGTGTTTTGGTACAGAAGTTTTCTGTGCACTTCTGGTTATGGGAATTGAATGCTGTTGTGTTAGGTACCTCTTACACAAGAATTTGGTACTTAAATAGAGCTTTACAGAAAATAGCCTGTGAGTGAGAAGATTCTTAAGTTCACCACAAAGAAAGCTGAGGAAAAGTGTAATACTGAGGAACTGTCCCTCAAAATACCTAACTGAACAGGAGCAAGTACTTCCATATAATATTTGCAGATAAGAACCCTTCTGAACTGAGGCAATGATATCAGATCAGTCCTGGATCACAAGAGAAAATAAACACAGATAAACATGAAAGAATGGAACCATTGTTAATGGTTTTATTTGATCAGTCAACTGATCAAATTCAGAGATGTGAGAGAGTGAACTTCATGTACTTCGTCCTCTGCAGTAGACAGAGAAAATGAGTTTTTTTACACCCAATACAACCATTTTTCACATAACAAAACAAAACAGAGGGAATTCTATGAACAGAAAGAATGTCACAATCCATGTATATGTGTTGCTATTAAGAAGCCTGCTTTCCTTTCTTCACTTAAAATGGCACTTCAAGCTGTGATCTCTTACCAAGGCACAGAAAATACAAATTGACAGTTCCTATAAGCAGGGGAATCTTATACACTGTGTATCCATCAATAATAGGAAATCTTCACATTGAAGATTTACTGACATGATTTTTACTTTTGTTAGAAACATGGATATTAGTTTTTCTAAAGACTTATTAATGCAGGAGATGGCACATTTTCACACTCTATATATCTTTCTTTACGCTTTGTACACTGCTTTAGTTTTGACATGTAAGTTTAAATATCTCATCTAAAAATCTAATATTTAGTTACTTCAAAAAGGATCCACTATTTGTATCCTCTCTTCAGTACTGGTAGAAGAGCATCAGAGGGCAAGCTAGCAGAGAACTGCTTAGAAGTCCAAGCATCACTTCATCTCTGCCTCCCAAGCTTCCTGAAAATTCAGAATTACTTTTTCTCTAGCAAAAGTAAAAATCTCAGTTTCAACCTAGTATGATGGGGCTGAATCAAGAATAGTTTGTTTCCTACTAAGTTTTCCTTTCACCTTGTGAATTAGCCTTTCACTTTATTTCGGGGTAATGCTACTCCTCTTCCCATCCTCTTTGCATGCCATCTCTGTGCTATACAAGAGATGGAGAAGTGTGAGTCTAACACTGTGCAGCAGTAGGAACAAACCCTTTCCTGGCATCTCTTTGCTGCAGAAGTAGCAGCGTCTAAAAAACCGGAAAAAATATTTGAAATTCTGGCCGTGCCTATGCTAACAGAAAAAATGTATTTAATTTTGGTAAAAATACTTAAACAGGTCATGACCCATAATCTGATGAGTCCAGTCAATATTCTTCAACAAAAGAACAAAAAAAAATTCCATAACCACCTACTACAGGGTTTCTGATCCAAACCTCAGAATCAGGTATGCAGATCATTTTCAGGCAGGTGTAAAAAGTAATATTTGGAGAGGTTCCTGAAAAGCACAGCTTATTTCTAGATATAAAATTCCTCAATAGTTAGTGGATATTTCAAGTTTTAACACAGATTTAAGTAGGTGAATGTTAATCAGAAAATTACGAGCAGGATCTAAACTTTTCCAGTTGTCAGGGAGGTCACATCTAAACTACTGATTTGATATCTTTCCCAATGGAAAATAAAATAGGATCTTCTCTAAGGACAGGAAAGCACATCAGACATATGTGTGAGGAACATCTTGTTTATTTGCATGATAATGGCAAATACTATTCATTATAATTAAGTTTCAAAATAAGAATATGCTAAGAAATCTGTATGCACTGCATTTCCTCTGTGAATTCTGTCGGGTGATGAATAATTACTCCCACAGTTTTTATTCCTCTCTTGAGATTTCTAATTCCTTTCTCTGAAATCAGAGAAGGGACAGGGAAAATTCACAGCTCATTTTTCATTGCATTTTCCAGTGGGATTATGATATTCATGGGCTTTTCCTCTCTGAATTGGTATGTGTTTCCCATTTTTTAACTGCCCATGTTCAACTAAAGGAATAAAAACCCCCCAACTTATTTTAGTGTAACCCCAAAAGAAATGTCAAATGTGGCTACCATAGGACTTTAACAAGTATCTCAAAAATAGACATAACAGTCAAGTCCTTATTGTTAATTTACTATGGAAGATGATAACATACTGTGAAATAGCTATCAGTCAAAGAGCAGCATGACAGAAAGATCCCTCCTGAAGTTCATGGAGTTCATTATCCTTCCTAGGTATTGCCAATGCATATATATTTACCTAAACAAGCCGTTGGTCTAAGAACATGGCAATATTGGCAGCACAGAAATCTTAACTCCTCAGCTAATTCTAGCCTTGAGAATGCAAGAGAAGATACGCTTGGTGCCCCTTACAATCTGAATTGATGTGCATTAAGCACATGCTGATTAACATCCTGAGCTGTAGCATAACCAGCCAAATGTCATGCAATAGAGCTTTATTTGATTGTGGAATACTTAAATATTCTTAAATTAAACCTCATGGAAAACCTTAAAAGTAAACAAGACCACTAACAAAGATCAAAATCAATGTGCTTGAATCACTACTGTTAAAGTATTAAATGCAATTTTAACAGAAACATTTTGTCTTCTCTTTGGATGTTGAAGCCAGAAACATTAAGGTGAAAAGAAGGAAATACTACAAGCTCTATGTCCTAACGTAACCCAAAAGAAGATTAAATGAATCCAAAAGATTTGACAAAGACTCTTGATATGGGAGGTCTGAGTTATATTGTACAAATCACTTGCTCGTGAGGTAGGAGAACACAGAAAAAAGGAAACCCCTATCAATATGTTTCAATATGAATTGAGAACATACAGAAAAATCCCAGACTTTGGTCCATCCATGTAAGAATACCAATATTCATCCTTTCGAATGCCTTCATTTGATGTTACTCACAGTATGTAGGTACCAAAAGCAGATATTCATGGCCAAATAAATCACTGAGATTAACATTCCCTCATAGTCTTCAGAGATACCTAGACCAGAGTAATACAGACTTACATGGAAGTCAAGCCAAACGAATCTGTACCCAGTATCTCCAGGTAGTATCTACGCAAACATCCACAGCTGTGAAATCTCATTAGAGCACACACTCTTTCAAGCCTGTATCTGATTCATGCCTAACTATCCTTTGATGAAGTGATCATTAAACTGAGTCCCGCTAATTTCTGAGGAAATAATTTTATCTTGAAATAAACTATTCTAACAATGCTGCAGTTCAGTATTAGAAATACTGTAATTAGAAAAATTGCATTTGGGTGAGCTGCTGATTTTTTTGTAGTATTTAGATACAAAAGAATATTTGAAGCGGACTGTCATGTTCCAGCTGCAGTCTATAAAGAAATAGCATCATAATATTATCCCAGCTAGTATAAGAGTTTGAGTGATGAGTTTTTCATGCCTTTACCCATCAAAAAGAAAAGATTTGATTTGACCTGAAGAACTTCTTCACCCTGCTGTCAGCTGTTAAGCTACTGTTGGTGGTATTTTTTTTTTTCTTTCTTATCCCTTCTAAAGTTGCTTTTGCTAGGTTGATGAATCTTTGTTGTGTTATGGAGGTGAGACGAAGGTCTTACGATTTCAAAAAAGTGACTTCTCATCCCTGCCAGTCTGAAATCCAACTGGGAAATACACAAAAGAGTAACCCTAGCATTCAATGTGACAGCCCTGATAAGTCTTGAAGTTGTAGCTTGATAACTTGTTTTTATTTTGACAACTGGAAAAAAAAAAGCAAAATAATGTATGAAAACTTCCACAATGTCATTGGGTCAGCTCACCTTGATTAAAAGATGTCATCTGGATGACAGAAGTAATTTTTAATTATAAGAATAACAGTCTGAGTGAGGTAGTTAAATGTATTTTTCAGTGGACTAGGAAGGTTAAGGTACTAGGTACTATCATGCCAATTTAGAAAACAGCAACATGGAATCTTAGTGTAAATATGCTAAATGAAAAAAAAAACCACCCATGTTTCAGTTTTCACAAGGTTTAATGCATTGCAATTGCAATGTTTATTGTAATTGATAAGCTAATACTAAAGGGTACTATTAATAATTAATTAAACGAGTGGTTTCTGCTGTTTCTTCTTTACCACATAAAAAATGCACAAATAGTATTTAGTTTTGTTCATATCCACTATATATTGACAAGTGCCATCCCATTTCTTTGTATTCTGATCCCTATCAGGAAAATTCTTCTGGGACATGGGCAAAGAACAGACATAGGATAAAAGACCTCTAATTTTGATCCACGGCTCCCCTATCTTAAATAGCTATCTGAGCTGGTTGCTGTAGCAATTTCCAGCTATATGTTTCCAGTTACAGACTTGTGTTTGGTTTCCCAGCCCTCACGCTCCTCCCTGCTAATTCACCCAAGCAGACTCACCAGTGCCAGTTGTGGTAACACCAGGGTACTTAGTACATTGACCAGCTGCCCAAATCCAGAGACTACAAAGTTCTGCTACATCCATGCAGTTCACTGTTCCTCTGAACAGCTGCAGACACAGGAGCCAAGTATTTCTTTCATTCAGATATGACATTACTGGCTACTCATTTGTCTGCTCTTCCTGTGAAGTCGTCATCCTAACCACCCAGAATCAGAAGTTCTGGCAACCTCCCATGGATGCAACCAAAAGCCAATTACTCAACCACCCACCAAGAGTAGTATTTGCTTCTGGCAACAAACTGAGCTGTTATCTTTTCATCACCAGCATTTTGCCAAAATATATCATTTCAGTGCATCTTCCTGGTTTTCCTGGTTGACTTCTTGTGGCTTGGGCAATTGAATGTTGTTCATTGTAAGCAAGTTATCTTTTGATTATAAAGGAAAATGATCCATATGATAGATGGTGGAGAAGAAACTGAATTAGAACAGGTGTTAAAAATGGGTAGGGGCAAATTATGAAATCTGGTTTCTGGAGGAGAAGCTAGATATAACAGACTGTGACAGGAGAAATGAGAAAAGCAGAACTTTCTTCAGAGTGTGTCCTGATCTACATTTGTCCTTTAAAAAAATTTGTTTGATTAAACATCTCAAATTTCAATTTAGAAGCTCCTTGGAACTAGATATTCATGCTGCAGACTTCCCTTCACTGCTTTTTTGTCTTGTGTGCTACCCTCTAATGCAAACTCCAGGTAAATGGTAAAATCACTAGGGTAAAAGCTGCTCCTCCTGGTCTGTGTTTTTTATACCCCAGATTCTCATTTCAGTGGGAATTTGGAATTTGGCACAGGCCAATAAGTTTAGGATTGCAGCTAAGAGGTTAATAATTCCTTCAAGAGAGTGGAAATTTTGGCTACCCCTGGATCATGTTTAAAGGGCTGGGATTAGGCTGATAGACAGTCTGACCCTACTCCATGTGTCATCGTTGACACCTATGATCTGTCTGTGGGTTACTGTCCACATATCACAAGGGTAATTTAAGGTGTTCATCTCTGCAGACCCTTTCACCTTTCTGGCAGGAGACATTAAAGCTCTTGTAGAAAAATAAAAAGAATGTTGCTTCTACCCATAAATTTTGGATATTGGAACCTGGAGAGCTTCTTTCAAATATATCACCTTTGATTCAGTCTATCAGAATGCATTTGACTGTTTCACAGAAATGTGTTGGTATCCAAAACGAATAGACAAGCACATGCAACCCTCTCTATAGGTACAACATGCCTATTGGAGCTCACAATGAAAATAAAACTTCTTCAGCATGTGTGACAAGGTAGTGTTACCCTGATTTTTTTTTTTTTTTTGCCACCCAGGTGCTTTCAAATTTGTCTCAAGTTGACATCAGATTGTATCAGCATAGCGTGGCCAGTCATCAACTCCAGACACAGATCTGCACGCAGTCTTCTGACCAGACCAGTCCCTTGTGCTCACCCTGGATTGAGAAATGTAGTGTTAAATGAAACACTTCACAAGTGACAGATCCTGCTACACAACAAGTAAATGAGTTCCCAATTAAATCTAAATTTAAAGTTTTGTTTATCCTGGGTATGCTCAGAGGCTTAACAAAGCAGTTAATGTCATAATTCTTAAAGTAAACAAATTATTTCATTTGTGTTGCTGCTCTTAATTGAGCCCATTACATTTCAAAACCATTTTTTTTTGCTTTTATCTCTTTCTGTCTCATTATATTTGTAACACTTCATTTGTTACCATTTTTTAATCGCAAGGTGGGAACACAAAGCCAGGACATGTATATTTCTTAACAGTAGTGTTGATGCTGACCCAAATGCTCCCAAACTCTCCCATTCCGTCAGCTAGAAATATTTAAAAAACTGATAATCAGTTTCAATCTCATAGTACTGAAACTCATCCTCATTTTGTCCTCTTCATAGTTTTCCCTAGTATGACACTGAGAACGTGTTTAAGATTCAGGCAAGGTTCTTAAGATTCTTAAATTTAAATAGCTATTTAGTTTGCAACTCAGCCTCATCCTTGGCTGTAAAATACCACACAAGTAGATAGGCTTTGGTGCTAGCTGGAAATGATACCTTGCTACTAAACTAGAAACTGCTGTATGCTAACAATCATGGAAATCACAGTATTAATTGCTGCTTAATTTTGTTTGCAGACCTGCGTTATGCAAGTTAATATGGCAGATTTTTTTCTCAGTTTCATCAGCTGAGTTTCTTAGGCAGAACAGCACTTCTTGGGTGGAAATGCTCTCTATATATGAGACCAGACCTTGTCCTTATACACAGAAGAGATCTCAAGAGAGTTTTTAAATTTTATTTTATTTTTAAAAAGTATAAATCTGCCAGAGCCTCATCTATGAGTTTAACTGCGCCACCTCAGATTTGTATGCTTAATTGAACTACATGATTTCATATGATTCTAAACTATGATTCAGTTTACCTGAAATTATAATAGGAAACTTATAGTAAGTATGACACCTCTGCTAATGTATTAATAAAAAATACTACAAATCTTTAAGAATAAATATACTATGACACTAATCAGGTTGGATTTTTTGTTATTTTGTTTGTTTTCTGTGTTTACAGTCATTATTGCATGGAAACACTGAAAAAATATTTTAACTTGAAAGATCTAATTTTAGCTTCAGAAATAATTTTTCCATTGAAGATGGAAGGTTGTGTCCTTTCCTCATGAGCTGAAGCTGCTGAAAACAGCTCAGGAAAATTCTGGTTGAGTCTAGCACTGAAGGCTATTTCCCACCGACATGGAAGTGGGCAGAGGATAGCACACTGCCAACCTGCCTCCAACATCACAGGCAACTGTAATTTCAGCACGACAGGGTGAATTTTTCCATGTAATACAAACCCCTAATTGGGATCTCTAAATCAAACACCAGTTTCATCAGTGGTAGATAGACAAACCTGGGCATGTTGACTATAGGTGTAATGTGGGATTTCTATATCAAGTAACTTGGGCCCATGTAAATTCTTAATGTTAGCTAGGGTTAATCTGTCTTGGGATATTTGGTTTGGTTTGGTTTTTTTTTTTTTCTGTTATTGACATCAATAAGAATAAAGAATACCTACCTACTCTCAGTACAACTTGCAATTTTAAGTGTAATGGGGGAATCATCTCTGGGGTGCTGTGTTCTACCCTGGAAATGTTTCGATTTTATATTTTCCCTTAATGTGTGAACAATGCTATATATATATTTTAATAAAAGTTATATTTTAGGAATTATTCCACACAGTGTTGCATTTTATGGAATAAAGTTACAACAGCAGCGATCTTACCTCAATTTATAGCTAATCTGCTATTGATTTCAATAACTTGGTCCATTATAGCATGTTTGTTTAATACTCTCTTTTTTGCCAGGAATTGCACTATTTAATATTTCATGTAATTGTCTAAGAGTAATAGAGCAGAAAGTCACATGAAGCACAGTTTTGCTTCTTCTCCCCTTTTTTCTTTTCTGTCCTGCCTTTCCTTGTGATTCCTTGTTCTGTGTCAAACAACTAATTTATGAGCAGACTCTGAGTCATGTCTGGCCTGTTGATTTATTATTGAGCAGTGCTGAAAGGAGACTGTCTATTTTGCATTTTCATCTTTGTGAATGACAAGCAACTGCCGATTTTATATTACAATTTCTGTTTTTCTGCAAGTCTATGGGTCACAATTATTTTAAAGTTCATACCATAATTTGCATATTCCTACATCATGTCACCTATTCTTCTCAAACATAATAAACTATAGTCTTAAATTATTTTCTTAGGAACAACAGCTATGAGATCAGAGGTCAAAGTAACGAGTAAAGTAGTCGAAGATCCTATTAAGAAAAATCAGGTTTTCACAGTAGTGTCTTGGTTAAGATATAGCTTCAGGAATTTAAATATATTGGTGTAAAAAACGTCATGTGAACCCGAGCTGAATAAAGGAATCTTTGCTTCTTACTTCACATTGATTTGGATTTTTTTCTGTTTAATTGTGTTGTTACATTTCAAGATTTAGATGAAGTGTACTACTCTCAGTGCTGTGTAAGCTCATGCTACCCTTTATGTTTTCTGCATGTGCATACGTATCTACACAGGCAATCTTAATTTAAGCTAATGTTCTGTGTTCTATGAACATTGAAAACACAGCAATAGGCAGTTGAAAACAATCCATGCAATTCAGTCATGAATGACAGGCCTTAGAAACAAACAGATGCTACAATTTCTATGTTCAGATGAGTAAAACACCTTCAGACAGAAAAATGTCATGTAAGAAAGGGCTGTGATGTATAGGTGTCCTTTGCATTGGCTATGATTCCAGTGTGGGTGTGGATCCATTGTTAGGAAGCATTACATATATAAGAAGATGTAACATACTCTTCTTCCTCACATCAATTTAGCAGAGCACTCAAGTGCTTACTCAACATTAGACTTCTAATTGAAATCCAAATGTCCTGTGAGTTTTAACATGGATTTGAGAGCAGATAAGTTAGCTTAATTTTCTGGCTTTCTCTTTCCCATCTATAAATTTGTGAGGGCGTGATGTATTCACACCATCTCTCTACTGACCAATGTACTCTTTTGGTTAACAAGTCCAGTTTCTCTAGACTAAATAATAAAGATCTGGAATTCAAAAGAAGCCACCAAACAAGCCCAGCTTTCTTGTATTACTAGTGCTTTAGGCTCAGTTTCAGTTTTATCCATGTTTTTGTGTTAAAAATACATCAAAAAATACAATTAATCACAACAAAATTAATCATCTCTTTCAGCACATTTGATTTCAATAATCACTAGATACGTGTTAAATTCCACTGCTATAAGCTTAGATTTAATATAAGGATGGACAAAAATTAGAACCAGTTTCCCTGGGAAGTGTGAGATCTCAATGCTTGGAGCCATTAAAAGCTTAATTATACAAAGACTGAGCAATCTTATCTACCTTTGAAGCAAGCCATGCTTTTAGCAAGTACTTGGACTAGATGATCTTCAGATATTTCTCCCAATCTAAAATATTCAAGGATTTTACTAGTCTCTTTCAGTGTTCACTCTATGTCCTGCCCTCTTTCCTCTCAGTTTCTTCCTCCCTAGTTTGTGTAACATATACAGTTCTGATAGTCCATGGAATCGGGATGCTACTGACCTCACTACTTTCTTGGGTCTTTCACTTGTTCCACAAAACTTGCCAGGGAAGAAAGGATATTCCAGAGGAGGAAGGAACATCTTTTCATCTAAACTTGTAGCTTTCATGCTTACTGCATATTAATGTCCAGTAGTCTGATATGCCATCTGCCCCCCACACCAGCTGGAATCATTGCCTTCTTTATGATTTTCTCAATTTTTTTAATCCCTCAGGAAAGAAACTCAAAAAAGATGGAAGTTTCCATTCTATTTTCTATTCCCTTTTCTCCTCATTTTATAGAGTTCTCAGGGGCTCCTTCATTATAATGTCACTTTCACAACATTACTCATGTTACCATAGTACCTTTGAAGTAGTGTTAGCAGATAATAATTGTCTTTTATGTTGGTTTTTTCAGGAATAAGGCCAAATTCAGATTACTAGACTGAATATAGTTTAATATTCTACTCAACATGACTGCGAATATTTGCAATTTAGTGTTAAAGCTAGACAGTAGATCATAATTTTTCATATTAAATTACAAGTATTACTACTATTTTAACAGTGAATTACTAAAGAAAGAGATGCATATGGTTTATGATATCCTGTTAATGTATGTTCTTTTCCCAGTGGGTCTTAAAGATTTGCATATATGCAGAAGAAAGAGAGTAACCCCCAGATCTTTTATTTTTTAGCTAACAGAAAGGTCCCTCAGTTACTATCCCTCAAGCTGTATGGGTTACTGTGCTGTTGAATGAGCAGTTAGAGAATCCTCAGCCTTCATTCTACTGATTACTGGTTTAAAATTTGAATTAAATTCAAATGAAAATTTCAATGCAACTGTTACTTTTAGTAAAACTATTTCTTTTTAAGGCTGTTCAACACTAATATTGAAGCAATACTGAACCTTTACCAGTCACTTTCATTACGTAGACAGAATATATGTGCATGATTCTTTATCTCGACCTCACATTAGGGTTTACAGATACAGAAAACAGACTCACCACATAGGGTGTCAAACTAAAATATGCACAAGACTGGGGGAAGAATTAGAACACATCATTGTGTGAAAAAGGGTGATTCTTTTTTTTCCTGAGAAAAAAGGTAAGAACAAGAATGACTGAAGAATGGACAAACAGATTTATTCTGTCAAGGTGGTGAGACTCTAAAATAATTAAGATAAGGGAAAAAATAACTTGAAGATTCTAATTTATTTAATTTATACATACATAATCAAATTAAAGTAAATGTGAGAAAATAAAAAGGAGAAATTAGACTATAGAGAATTGGGAGGATGGAGACAAGACAGTTGTGCATGTCAGCTTCAGAGGGAAATGAAGAATATGTTTTGAACCACTACATGTCTCTGTGGGATTCAGCCTTTCTTTAATATGAGACTGAATGACTGAAAGGAATTCACTTATATAATACTGAATTCAAGAGATAAAAAGGAGATATTGAACACATATAGAGTAGATGAGAGGACTGAACAGAAAATACAGGAATAATGGAAACACTTACTGTGATATCCCATAGGACAGAATTTTGTACGTATTAGAAATTATCTAAAATCTTATGCACAAGATATTTCAATCTGTGGATTAAGAGACTTGAGTGTAAAGGCACCCAAAGGTTTTAACAGATTATAGCTATGGTTCTTAAGGTTCCTGCTTTTCAGAATTATACCTATTAACACAAAATTCAGTAGCATTATTTTGGATTTATACTACAGGGAGAGAGGAAGTGTTTTGGATTAATTTAATAAGGATAAGCATGTTGTGGTTCTATCAAGTCAATGAAACATTTTGTATGAAACTTTCTTGATAAAGATTTGACTGAGTTCTTATTTATGTGTTTTTCTGGTTGTTACCTTGTGCTTTTTATTGTTGTAGGAAGAGAGAACCCCCTGAACTTAGGAAAGAACAGAACATTTTTTTTTTAACAAAGTCTTCAGATTTACTGGTAGAAGAAAAAAAAAGGCAAAAGAGTAATTGTTGCTTAGTTAGGTCATAGATGTATAACCTTATTTGGTGCAATTGTACACAGTATATAAATATAATAAACAATAATAAGAACCAATAAAACCAGCTGCTCATGGTTATTTCAAGCAAATCTTCTGGTCAGGGTCAGCAAGACAGATCGAGATTCAAATGGTTCAAAATGCACCTGCCACTTGGGCTTTTTATAGATCATTAATATATTTAGATACTGCACTGGCAACTTTATCAATATAAATTTTCTCTGCAAACATGTACTTTTTAAACTAATTAGGTTTTTATGAAAGAAGCAGTCATTTTCTACAGGAAGTCAGTAACCGTAAATCACTGGAGCTGCATAATAAGCATCAGTTCTTCCCACTTGCTCAGTCACCATATGGCACCACACACTGTGCTGAAAGATAATCACTTTATTGTTGGCTGGGTTTTTAATCAGATACATCTCATACTGTTTTGTTAAACATTGCCTTGCAAATAAACCAGCCTTACAATACATTTTTGCCTTGGAAGAAAACATAAATAAGACCTAGCGAAACATAGGAAGGTCTGGTCAAAATTGAAACCCAAAATATAATAAAATGGTCAGGCATGAAATAATATAAAACATTATTTGGAATACTGCAAAGATGGACCAAAAGAAACTGGATTGGGAGCTGGGGAATCCACTGAGCAAGGTGTCTGTTTTCTAGCAGTAGTTTGCTGGCTGCATTAAGCTTGACAGCTGTTGCGCTTGGTGGCAACCAGAATGTAATCTGCACTACATCTAGGAGCTAATGGGCTGCTGTGGTCCACTCACACTGGGACCATGCACAAGCAGGGATTTTACACAATGATTAGTCCTGCGGTTCCCTCCTGCTTTGTCCCCACAAACAGAAACTCCTGTGGAATGTTATCCCTGGGTGTTCCTCACATGGAGGTCATTGGTTTTGATTTTATATAGTACCCACCCCAACAGAAGCTCTCTGGCCACCCTGGCCCAGGTGCTCTGCAAGGGGAAAGAAATAGAAAATTTGACCAGATCTGCATTTATAGGGGTGAAGAAGGGAAAAAAGAAAAATGTGCACAGTAAGGGGAAAAAACCACCCTACTTAAAACAAGGTTTCTTAGTTTATGGCAACGTTACCTAGGAGAAGTAGCTGAAGATTCATCCTCTCAAGTGACTGAAACACGCAGAAACATACAATAGGAACAGCCTGAGCTGAAAAAGACAGATTAGGGATTCTTCTTATTTCTGATTTACATGAAATTACATACAATTAACAGAATGTTATGGTTATATAATCAAATGCTGACATTAACTTTAGCTGTTCAACCTTGTCTATACTCTTTTGCAGATGAATTGTGATACATAACCCCTTAGGGACTGTCAGCCTGACCTCGGTACCGGGAAGGATCATGGAGAGGATCATCCTGACTGAGCTCTCACAGCAAGTACAAGACAGCCAGGGATCAGGGCCAGACAGCATGAGTTTATGAAAGGGAGGTCCTGCCTGACCAACTTGATCTCTTTCTATGACCATGTGACCCTCCTTCTCGATGCGGGGAATGCTGTGGACGTTGTCTACCTGGACTTTGGCAAGGCCTTTGACACCGTCCCCCAGAGCGTTCACCTGGAGAAGCTGGCGAATCATGGCATAGACAAGTGTACTCTTCACTGGGTAAAAAAATGGCTCCATGGCCGTGCCCAGAGAGTTGTGATTAATGGGGTGAAATCTGGTTGGCAGCCGGTCACCAGCGGTGTCCCTCAGGGCTTGGTTCTGGGGCCAGTCTTGTTTAATATTTTTATCGATGATCTAGATAAGGGGATTGAGTGCACCCTCAGTAAGATTGCAGATGACACCAAACTAGGTGGGGTGTTGATCTGCTTGAGGGTCAGAAGGCTCTACAGAGGGACGTGGACAGATTGGATCAATGGGCCAAGGTCAACGGGATGAGGTTTAATAAGGCCAAGTGCCCGGTCCTGTATTTTGGTCACCACAACCCCAGGCAATGCTACATGCTTGGGGAAGAGTGGCTGGAAAGCTGCCCAGCAGAAAAGGACCTGGGGGTGTTGGTGAACAGCCGGCTTAACATGAGCCAGCAGTGTGCCCAGGTGGCCAAGAAGGCCAACGGCATCCTGGCCTGTATTAGGATTAGTGTGGCCAGCAGGAGTAGGGAAGTCACTGTGCCTCTGTACTCGGCACTGGTGAGGCCTCACCTCAAGTACTGTGTTCAGTTCTGGGCCCCTCACTACAGGAAGGACATTGAGCTGCTGGAGCATGTCCAGAGGAGAGCCA
>JAOXNO010000001.1:10775010-10806261 GCA_028565335.1 Limnodromus scolopaceus | reverse complement strand
AGGCACTGGAACAGCCTGCCCAGGGAGGTGGTGGAGTCGCCATCCCTGGAGGTATTTAAGAAACATGTAGACGTGGCACTTCAGGGCATGATCTAGTGTCCGAGATTGTTGGGTTTTGTCTGTCTGTGAGTGGGTGTGGTGTGTGTGTGTGTTGGTTTGCGTTGTGGGGTTTTGTTCTTGGTAGGTTGTGGGTTTTTTTGTGTTTGGACTCGATGATCTCAAAGGCCCCTTCCAACCATGAATATTCTGTGATTCTGTAATCCCAGTCCCCAGACAATCTCCTTTCTCTCACCTTCTGCAATAAGTACCAGATTATTCCTTGGATGGACAGAGGTGGGTAGTGGTGGGGAGAAACTGTTCCTGACTGAGGAATCTCTGACTCTCCTGGGATGGAACATGTTCAGTGCGGATATGGTGTTCTGCAAAACTGCACAAGAAAAGATCTTCAGTTACTCACATTTAGGGAGAATCTCACGGGATGCTAAAACATTTCTGAGGCAAGGAGAAATTTTCTGTCAAGTGTTTTGTTTCTTTCCTAGACAGTGAAGGTACTTGAACTCTCAGACATTTACATGTTTCTCGGTCTGAACAAACCCAACATATTTGCTCATCTTTAGAAAGGTCAGACTGTTTTTTCAGAAATATTCACACCAAAACTTACTCTGGTAGACCCAAGGAATGAAAAATTTTAGAATGAATACTTATTGGTTAACTAGGTTTTAAACAATTGAAACCAGTGTCTGTATTCGTGCTACAACCACTCCTCTATATCTACATCTATATCACGTTATGATTAAATAGCAGTTTTGGAAAAGCAATCATAGACATAGTGCTGGGAAATCTCAGGGTATCAAAAAGATGTCACTGATATCATGCCTCTTGAGTTCTTCTGAGAGGACGACAGACAGAGGACAAAAAAGACTCAGGAGCTTGTTTTATCTTGCTTGTCTTCCAAGGCAATACCAACAAGATATCTTAGTTGATGCTTGTCTTAAGCTTACCTTAAAAAAAACCAAACTGCAGATTCCATTAACATTTCAGGTAGAACTTAAAGTCTTGAAAATCTCCCATTGCTATTTGATTTCGCTTCAGGTCTGTAACTCATCGCTATTTGAGGAACTGGATATCAATTCATTCTATGAGTGCTAGGTATCTTAACAAAAAACATGGGGCTCCTTATTCTTCTAGCTCATGGACTCAATTTTAAGGCTTTTATTAATAAGTGGATATAACTAAATTCACTTGCACTGTTTGCACTTTTGTTTGCAAGCTCTGTTATTACTTTACATTTCATGTGAATCTACTGATGTTCACCAATAATTTATGAAAGGAGCAAATGTGTCACCCTGATATAGTAATCAAGGCAACAAGAAAACTGCTATACAATGCCTTTTCTTCTTTGGATATTTGCTCTGAAGACACATGTATAACTGTGGACCATAATGAAGCAGACTTTTTCACTTCAGTATTCCCAAACATAACATTTACTGAACTTTTTTGCAATGTTTATATGTAAATACCAGTTCTAATCCCCTAAACGTGTATGTTTTGACTTTTGGGACAAAAGTTTCATCTTCCATATCCCCTATTTTTTTACTTCATTATTGAACAAATTTGGTTTACTCTACAATTTCTTGGAATATTTTTTGATGGCTAGTCTGTATAAGGAAAAGAATAGCAGGGCAAAGTAGAAGTTTACATATTCATATTGATGTTATTCATCATTTCAACTACGTAAAGCATTCTGGAATCCTTGTTTTTTGTAATGATCATGATTTCAGAAAGAAAAGGATTTATTATATTGGCAGGAATACATCTAGTTGTTTTAAGAATGAACAAAATTACCATTTTCCAGTTTTATGTCAACAAATTTCTTCAGTATTTGTTTGGTATTTTTCTCTGGTCTTTTCAGGTCTTGCAGGTTTGAAATGATTGGGGAAGAAGAATTCCTATTCTTGTTTTCCTTCATATTAACAAGACTTTTCCTGTAAAAAAGTTTCCAGTTGGTTTATTTCTGGTTCCCAGCCTGCAGCAAACCAGCTAGACCATCTAATGAATAAATACGGATGTGAAAGAGAGGATAGTGCACATTTGTGTCCATATTATATAGGCAGTACAAATGCAAATATTAGAGTTGACTTTTGTACGCTCATACACAGAAGCTGGGGTAGCCCACAGTACACTGGGGGTGCAACACACAGAGAATGGATGAAATGTGCATTTTCAGTTTGACAAGTGGAGAGACTGGCATTAGGAAATGGATAGTGTGCCTTACTGTTTAAAGGCCCTCAGAAAACTGTGGAGTTAAGGATGAACACAGGAAAGATAAATACTCCTGAGCACATGCGTTATCTCTCATAAATCGTGAGGTTCTGGCACTGCTCATGGTATTAACCAAAACCACTTGTGATTATGGCAACATTTTCTATGACATCTAGATATATCTGATCTTTAGAAAATGTTTTGCCAAACAGGAGTTCCTGTGTACAAACTTGATTAGTCTTTTATTCAAGGAAATTGGGATAAAATTGCCAGGATATTGGGATAAAGAGCTTGGCTCTGGGAAAGTTCTCTTGACATCATATATATTTGAAAGGAGTCTCTGGCAGATTGAACCTAACCCTTTCTGTGCCCAATAGCACCTGACAGAGGCACTCCTGGATATGCTCTGACCCATAAAAAAATGTTGAAATCTGCCCTAGAGCTGATAGAGGTTTATGGCTGGGTCTTAAGTTCTCTCCATTCCATATGCTGTGTATGTTTGGGGGAAAAGAGTAGTGGGAGAACAGATGATGAGAGTGATGTTTGTTTTTAGGTATTCACTGATGCATTATAAGCTTTAATTAAAATGATCAGAGCAATGTGTCTTCCTCATGCCAATTTTTGCTTCACAGGGAACTTAGTAAACAAAAGCAGCATAAACTGCTTCTTACTCTTTAGTTTAACTGTGCATCTCAAAAGTGTACCTGTCTCTGTGCAATAATGCTGTCATGTTTCCAGTTGATCCTATAAAATATTATATAAAATAAGATATTTGGAAATTCTGTCTTCCTTCTGTAGATCCAAACATAAGCCTAGCATACCTCAGACTGGGAAAAACTGCTTTGGGTTTTTTTGCTGTTTTGTTTTTTTTTTTTTCTTAATTTGAAAGCTAGGGCTGAGAACTATTCTGGGTCTATAAGAAACTGATATTTCTGTCTCCTCCTGGAATTAGTCTCAGATATCTCTTATCTCTTGATTCCTTGACATTACCAGTACTCACTAGTTCGGGATTGAATGTTGGCAGTTAAGTACAGACACTGTAATCGTAAGCATACCCCTTTGTAGCAGCAAAGTTCTCAGTAAGTCTGACAGGAGAAGTGGGAAGGGGGTGGTGGGATGGCATGAAAAATGTGACAGGATTAGGGGGGCTTCCTGGTACTTTAATATGTCTGTAGGCTTTAATGTTTTGTTGCACACCAGATTATAGGGTTGTTATGGTAAGGAGAAGATTTCCCCAGTAAAAAGGGATGACATTTCACCAAAAGAGTGTGAAGTTCCTCATTGTCCAGTGTAGATTTGCATAGTCTTAGTCATATAGAGGTGAGTAACTATGTGAGTAATGCCGTTGACTTCTGCAAATTTAGTCAGTGTGTGAGTAGAATTCCACTGCTGTCTGAATGTGATATCATGAACAGCTGCTCGTGGTGGTTCTCCCTACCTTTCCTTCTCTACTTCAGCACACAGAATGTTAAAAACTGATTTACTGGAGTCATCTCTCCTTTTTTATCTCTCCTTGTTTATTGTTTATGAGATTGAGCCTGCAATTTCCATTAGAAACCTAATTGAAGTACAACCATCTTGTGTGGGGATATTTTCCAGTAGTTTTAGTCATGTGAAACATTTTATGTTTTGTTAGAAACACATCTCAGAGAAAATTTCCACTAAGTAACTGTGTCCTGGATAACATTCTTATCACAGAAGAATAAAGTGTCTGTCTTGGACAGTCTCCAAGAAAAGTGATTCTTACCATTCTTCATCATCTTGCTTTGTTGGCTTAGTTGGGCACATACAAAATATTGCATTTGCAACCCTTCCCTTTAGGAGTGTAGTTCATCTTGGAACCACAGATGGTGTTACCGACTTACCAAGAGACAACATCCTACTAAGTAGTTCAGGAGTATTTATTGTAATAAGATCATTGCCTTATTGGTAAAGATCATAGAGCAAAGTAGATGTAGACAAAATCTACATCTGACATCTTTGTTTTAACTGGTTTACTTTCAACCCAGCTGTGCAGCTAAACCCAGCTTAAAATAAATTTGGATTGCCTAGTAAGAGTTTCTTAAGCAACACATCTGAGTTTGCATGTAATTGGATGCAGATCCCCTCCCATTTTTCATTTCTGGATGCTTAGCGTAGTGCTTTCCTGGCTTTGCTTGATGCTTTTTTGTTTAAGAACACATTGTAGGAAAGACTCTCAAAATTTCATTCCTTAGTCTGACTTTTGCTTAGACCCTTAGTGTATTTTAACACCAAACTACTCTGCTTTTGACCTGTCTTTACTCCTTCTGAATCCTGTTTCTGGTCCACCCTTGTATCAGTGGCCATAGCTACCCGTCTAATGTTTAATATCCCTTTACTAGGTGCTTACAGACAGTTGCCTACTTTGACAGGTACAGACCTTTTCTACAATAAAATACATGCTTTTCCTATCCCCGAGCTCTCTTCTTGCTAGCTATGGAGACTTGTCCCTCTTTTTTTTTAAGTGCTGGCTGTTTCTTGTTCTTCTGCAGTTAAATTCTCCTATAGAGGGAGCTGCAGATTCCTCTGCTGAGTTAAGCTTAAATCTTTAAATGGATTTGTCTTCAACAGAAAATATAAACTTAAATTAGAGGGACCGATTGGCTCAAGGGCACCTGTGACTTATAAGCACAGCTGATGTAGAAATTAAATCTCATTTCTTTAGTGCGACATTCTTTTACAGAAAAGTACATTAAGACAATGTGAATGGTATCCATTTCTCCCATCTTAAGCATCTAAGAATTATATGTTTAAAGGTCAACTTGTTACTTGAAACTTTTAACAATCACTGAAGAGAATAGCCTCTGGAGTGGATGACTTGTCTCACCCAAAGAAAGCTTTTTAGAGTAGGTCAATGACCCATCATTGATAAGGAACTTATTGTCTGTGTAGGGAGCCATTGGTAACTAAAGATGATTAACCTCTCAATCCCTGATCTTCATCAGAATAATTCAGTCCTAGGAGTGTGAAGTAGATGTCAGACATAAATATGATCTTTGTGAGTAGACATTACTATATTAAATAAAAGTGAGAGAATATTAGTTGTTTGGTTCTTGATTTTAAACTGAGATGGGTCACCATGTGTGGTTGTCTCACAGTAAGGCACATACAATCTATACGCAATCTGTGCCCCTGAAGTACAGAGGACTACATAGAATTGAGACAATATTGGGAAAATTAAGGCTGGAAAGTAATTGCACTGAGAATCAAAGATGTAACCTGGTCTTTATGTGATGAACAAAGGGATGTAAAGAGAACATAGCAGTTAAACAACAGGAATCTTACCTCTCAGAAGATAGAGCGCACTTACCAGTTCAGGGGCAGTACCACATGACTCTCTTTTACCGTCATGACAAATATAGAAATCATTTTACCTTGACACTTTTACTTCATTTAGCACATTTAGGTGTGAAATATTACCATGCAAAATGGGAAAAATCTTAAAGTTGCCACTTAGAAAAATGAATAAAACATACAATGATATTAATATTTATAACTGATAGCACAAAGAAGACTGGTAGCAGCTAATTAATGCTCAGTGGTATGAAAAGGTCTGTATGTTGTCCCCGTTGGACAGCAGTCAATGAAATTGGATTCTAAGCTGACTAATCTAACGTCTCTCAGATGTCACGTTGTTTACTACTGTCATGCTGGCTTATTACCTGCATGTGATATATACCCTTGGTGTATTGGTTTTTAGAAGGTCTGATCTTTTCTTAGACAATAGCTGTCCTGACAGGCAGATGTGATGTTTTGAGACAGATGTGTTGGAACCAGTTTGTCAATGGTTTGTTACTTATTTTCGAGAATTTTGGTTGTCCTTTAACTGCTTTTTGAAGAACTGTGACAGAATATGTGAAAAACTGTATTTCATTTTAATTTGAAATCATTCTGTAAATACAAGTTTTCAATGCACTCTTTTAAAAAATTGTATTAACCATGGAAATATTTTATTTTTCATTGCAAAGTAAAAGTAATAGAAGTATACAGAATTTTCATGATAAAGGTAGTAAAATTAACATAGATAATGGCATTTTACACTAAAGTTATTGATTTTTTCCCATTGCAAAACTGAGGAGAAACATTTCTTTAAAATACTATGATCAGCAAACTGTTTTGTTTGACTGTGTAACCATCATTTAAAGAGATAAAGTCATCAGAAATGGTACAAAATACAATATAAATTATAACCAGTATGTTCCTTTCATTCCATTAATGTCTACTTGGCTAGGGTGTAAGGAAATAAAAATGAGGCCACTGTACATACTTAAAGGGAAGAAACTAGAAGTATGTGTAAGTTAACTAAGACTCTCTTTCCTATTATTATATCTGTCCTTCGTCGTTCTTTTTTTTTTTTTCCTGCTCCTTGGCATATAAGCTACTCTCACTCAACCTCCCACATTTGTCATACGGCAGATCTGAGTAGGCTTAAGGGAATAATTTAAAATATTCTTCTAAAGATTCTTGAAAGTATTTTTATGGCCATTAGGGAATAAAGCAGTAAGGATTCAATTTGTCACAGACATGGGGATCTGAATATATCCCTGTTTATATTTTATACTTCATTTCATCAAACCCTCATTTCAAATACAGGTAATTTATTAGGACATCTTTCTGGGTAAGAAAGAATGAGCTGACATGTATTTTATGTTCAATTTATATTTCTGTATGCTGATCTGCTCATCAAAGTGTGAGGTATGGAGCATCTTGCTGAAGCGTCAGAAAGTTCTACTTCTGGAAGGTCTGATTTTGGTGGAGAGTTAATGGAGTGGAAATCAGAAATCTGGAGTACTTTCATAACTTTGCCACTAGCCAACTCTGTCATCTTGATCACATTAGCATGAAATAAAAAACTTTACAGAACAATGAAGTAGAATTAAGATGTTTATATTCCATGTATATTCCATAAAATCTGCTTAGATTTTATATTTGGTTTTCTACCATATCAGCCTTATCTTTAGATAGAAAGTGGAGGTCTGCTTTTTCATATGCTTTAGTCTTAGCAGTGTTCAAAGCAATGTAGTACTGTTAAAATGCATCTGGAGCCTTGTGTGTAGAGAACCACATACAGAACAGACGATATCCTGGTGGTAAAGTAAGTTCAAAGCAACCAGAGTTGTTTTTCCCTGCCTTGAAATGAAAGGTAAGTGAAATGTAGTTAGAGCTGAATATTTTGGTAAAACATAGACATGAGAGGGTCAGGAAAGGTTTTGAGTGCTCTTTCAACACTAGAATCTTTTTTGTTTAGCCCTAAATTTTCTGTACCATTAGTATTTCATTTTATGTATGTATGACCTGTATTTAAATGTACTGAAGTTCAAATTCCTTGTATAATGTTGGTAAAACTGATGTTTTGTGGATTTATATTTATTTTAATTGAGTCACGAGGTTTTACACGGACTTTCATCTAGTATTTTTCTGTATGTTTTTCCTTACTTCTATTTTTATAACCTGATTTTATTAATCTCAATTCTTTGTAAATTCAAAATGAATTATTGTGGGAAGTTTGTTAAACTGAGAAGAAAGTACATTTCTTTATATATGGATTTTACCTTCTGTCTCCCAAAATACTGCCTCAAGAAATTGAATACCATGTTCTGAAATATCACTTCTCCAGTAGCATCATGCCCAGAAGTGTCATCCTACACAGACACTGCAATTGGGTGCAACATGAAGTGCAGCAGGCACAAAGGGAAAAGGAGGCACTTCAATATAACTGAGCAGAAAGAGATCATTTCGTTCCTGACAGCTTGGGTAGGTAAAAAGGGGAAGATGTAGGAAAGGAATGCAAGAACAACGGATCTCAGAGTAATCAGACTGTACCCATGAAAGCTCCATCACTTCCAGAAGGAGGAATGTATTGCATTCCTGTCCCTCATCCTTTTTTCACATGGGTGCCCCAAAGGGCAGAATTCTGGACTCAGGAAACCTTCTGAGTATCGTTTCATGGTGTGTTACAGTAACACTATTTTCTTATTGGTGTCACAGTCTGAGCAGTTGCATGGGGCACATGCATTCTGCTTTTTTCTTGCCTCCCATTGTAAGCTATGCTTCAGTTAACTTCCCCCTATCTTTGGTGTTGTACTTCAAAGCGTAACTGATTGCAAAAAGCAGAGCACTGTTATAAGACTGTAAGAACATAAGAATTGCCATATTCTGTCAGACAACAGGTCCATCAAGCCCACTATCCTGTCTCAAGATGCTGCCAGCATATGGTGCTTAGGGAAAGCATATAAGAAATGGTGAGGAAAATGCTTTGGTTTCCGTGTCTCATTTCATTCCATTAGGACATTTAGATTCAAATATTAATTGCAACGTTCTATCATATTTACATGTGTCACAATTCATAGACATTCAATACCAAAAGAAATCTGGTATTATAGCAAAGGTTTCTATTAATAATTTGTAGTGACAGCAAATTAAGGAGAGAAATTTCTTTCCAGATCTTCACTTTGTCGGTCTTGCACTGCATTTTGAAAATTTAATATATTCTATGGGATGCTGCATCACAGGTCTTATGGGTTCTCTAATACATAAAAACAAATACAGGTTTATGATTTGATTTTTTTGTTACAGATGTTGTGTGGAGCCTACATCACACTTTCATGTATGCTGTGAAGAATTCCTTTGTGGAGAAATACATTGGGAACAGTATATCAGGGATACTTAGGAGATATAAAGCAGGAATAACAAACACATGTAGACAGATTTAAAAGCTACTTGAAAGCTAAGTAGTGCATATAGTTTCTGACTTTCAGTGGGTAAAAATCACTTCTTTTGGGTGCCTGTGCCTTTGACGCCTCTTTTTAGACCATGTTTTCACCAAGAACAGTTGGTCCAGAGCATCCTTGAGGTCCCTTCCAACCTGGTATTCTATGATTGATTCTATGATTGATTTTGATATTCAGATACCCCAGTGTAAATATGTGTATAATTTCTTCTTTTGATGAGGGGAGTTGGTGTCTGTCGAATGAGAAGGTTTAATATTGAACATGAACACAACAAACAAAAGTTAAATGAACTGTTTCTTCTGTTATATTCTCTAGATCATTTGAAAGTTAAGATTTTTCCCTTCCTGCTTTTACACCTGCCTCTGGATATTTATAACTGTCAATGACATTCAGTAGGTTTCATGAACAAAGAATATTGTAATGAGGACTGAGCTGTTGTGTTAGTGCTGTTATTTTCTTTCTCACTTTTTAATATAATGCAGTAAATAAAATCTTAGTCACTAACAATCACTAGTAAATTAACATCACAGCTAAGGGGATGTTTTACTCATACCTTGCATAGAATATATAACATTAAAAGCTTTTAAAATCTTATTGCTTGCCATCAATTTTAATAAGAACACGTCACATCTACTATTTTAGTTTTAATGAAAAGAAAATTTCATTTTTTGTGTGTGTGAATGGAAATTAAGAATTAACTTTTTTGATTCATGCATTATCAAGCGGGATTAACTCAATGATTTATTCATTGTTTTTTCTAAGCATTTCATTAGAATTCATATTCTTCCTAGAGATGACTGAAAATTATTAGGGTAAGCAAAGGTGGCAAAACTTTAAGTTTTGGGAACCGGTCTAATAGAAGAATGCACAGATTCACAATATAATGGGTTTGCAATTATTAAACTACACTTGTCAGTATGTAACCGATGGCCATTTCTATTCCTTTTATTTCTCGTATGCAATGGAAATGCCATTGACAGCAAGGTGGTACCCATGCTGATTCTCCAGGATGGACATCAAAATCTACATCTCTTGATTCACACAGAATCCACCATCTCTCCTCTATCACCCATATTTTTGTCCTACCGTCTGTTAAAATAATACACATAAACTTAGTTATATTTCTGTGGTATGAGAAGTTCCCATTTAATACAGTGATGTTAATCGGGCACATCAAGTTTGGCATGGTAGCAGCCCTTATTGTTATCTTAGGTTATATTAGGGTTTAAAATTTTTGTACCAACATTTGAGAAATTTAAGCATGGCTGCTCAATAAAATTAAAGAGAAGGTAGGATGAAAGTAACTGAACCAGACTGTATACGTGATATAAAAATTCATATAAATATGAGAACACCATCATTCATCATTAATTTGCAATTGTTTTCAGTTTATCTTTCCTGCAGGAACTTTCTCTATTGGATCTCACTGAAATCCTTTATTTCAAGCCCTTATTCATGTTGTACAGGATACGTTACCTTTCCAAACGATTCTTGAGACATAAACCAAATACCATAATATTCACTATTTAACCTCAGTCACTTATAATTATTTTTTTCCTGCTATGCTGTTATTCTATAAAAAATGCTAGCTATAAATCTACAGCAAAATGGGCGTATTTTATCAACATAGAATCATGGAATACTTTGAAAGACCATCTATTCCAACACCCCTGCAATGAGCAAAGACATGTTCAACTAGATCAGGTTGCTCAGATCAGAGCCCCGTCCAACCTGACCTTGAATGTTTCCAGGGATGGGGCTAAAAAGTATAAATTATTGTGTGCTAGGATGGAGGAAGCAAAGGAGAATGTATCCGGAAATGAATTATCAAGGAAAAGACTACATCCAGGTAGCATGGATGATGTGAAAACAGACATGGAAGGCATGCTGGACTTCAGTGAGATGCTGGGGGAGACAGATGTACTCTGAACACAAATAAAGGTATATTCAAGACTCTACAGTAGTGATCAAATAATAAATACTGCTTTGTAGTGGACATAAAATTGTGGCCACAATAAAATTGCTACATTCTTTGTATCCTTATTGGTGATTTTATTTGAAATTAGATTTTAATTATTTTATTTATAATATTGCAGCCAAAATCTCCTGGCCCCATTCTCCTAAGTAACTTCAACTTGGAGATAATACTCCCCAAAGGAGAACAAAGTAGTAATGTGTGTTTGATTGAATGTCTTATTGGATCAATGCCTTGCAAGCACTGCTTTAGCCTTAGCTGAAAGCTCATTCTGCTTAGATAGGGTTATTAATTAGATAGAGTTGTTGCAAGTTAGTCGGAAAAGCTTAGGTATGATGAACAATGTTAAAAAGAATAACATCTGGTGCTAGTAACATTCTCAGTACTGGATGTTAATGATGCTTTGTCTTAAGGACACATATTTAATAGACGGCATTCTTAAATCTATTCAGTAAGCCAGATTTGTCAAATATTTGTGGTTTTTGCTGGTTTATTTCTATACCTATATATTGAAGGGTCTGTACAGAAGAACTGAACATTTATTTGAAACAGAAAATGAAATTTTAACCAGTTTTTTGTAATGGACTTTTATGAAAGGACCAGAGCTTGGTGATTTTCTCTGTTGTCTTCTGTGTATTGTTATTGTATCTGATCTGACTGGTAAAAAAGTGGCTGACCTAAATTTGAGATTGATTAGTTGGTCATGGCAACTGTCAGGAGCAGAATTTTGGCTGCCACTACTAGGCCTTGTTGATGGGTTGTTGTTATCTCACAACACCCCTCAAGAATACAAGCCTGAGAGCAGCGATGTGAGATGGATGTGAATGTAGCAGAACATCTTACAGCTGAAACACTCATAATCAGTGAAGCCCAAAATATTTCAAATTCAGTGTGTAGAGAGAACTACTACTTAACCATCTCATAAACTTGTCAGAAATCTCTGTCGCAACAGCAGATTAATATATATGACAATTTTAATAATCCTTCATGATATAGTTCTTTCTTTGCCTTTAAAAAATAAAAAAATCTTGGATACCTTTTTTAAACAAAAAGTTATGCATCCATAATAAACCCTGGAGGAAGCAATTCAATAAAAGAATACATATGCATCAGGAATTCATTGAATATTCTTGATTTCCCTTGGTTCCCTTAGATTTTCCTTCAAGCTTTAAACTCCTAGGACTAAATTCATCCCCAATGTATACTGAGTTCCCTGCAGTCAATGGAGTTTTGTTGCAGGTGTGTTTGAAGCTGTGAATGCTTTCAGAAGTGCTCTGTATTTAGCCATAATAAGTATATAGTCTATACTGAACTGCTGATGCAAAGTTCCTCGTTAGGTCTCTAAAGAACAGTATTGTCCTTTAAAGGAAAATACAGTAAAGTACAAAGTGATGAATGTACCTGATGCATTACCATGGGCAATTGATTAGCTACGTTTTACATTGAGAAGTAGCTTGTTTTTTAATAAGCAACTATTCTTTGTGCCACTCATCCCCAGAGCACCTGAAAATAATAACTGTTGCTGTGGAAAACTGGGAATAGGGCTACATCGCAGTTACAAACATACCCTGCTTTAAAGCAGGTGGTGTTGGCACTAGAAGCAATCTAGTATGGCAACACCAAACTCAGGACACGCTGCCAGTGTCTGGATGAACTCTCAGAGGTAGGTCTTAAGCATAAGTGATTGTTGCTGGGTTTGAGAGATTTAAAGCTTATCATCATCCTCTATGATGTTGGAGTCACAATGGGCACCACATTGTCAAAAGTTTAGTGGCTTCAGTTCACAGGTGCTTGTGAAAAGGTTGTATACTTTTCTGGTTTGGTGGCTTTGCATTTCTAAAGCTAATGAATCTTTTGCTGCAAGCAATGTGCAACTTCCCTCAATGAAAGAACAGCGGAAAAAAACATTATTAAAAATCAAGCTTAATGAGAAAAGAAAGATAATTCAACACAGAGAGTCCCATTGGTTTGATACTTAGAAATCATAAGGGGTATTGTAGTGTACTGGGAACAAAAGTTTCCTCCTTGAGGATGCAAATTCTTCTTTAGAAGCTTCTCTACTTCAGATCACATTTTTTCTCCTGTGGAAAAGCTCGTCTGCCTTTCTTTTTTTTGTACTTATGGCAGGTTAATCATCCATAATGAAGTATTATATATATTTGGACTGTAATTTTAATGCAAGCTACAGCTACTAAAATGACCCCACAGACGAGAATCAAATCTCCACTGTGAAAGATTTTTGATACATTTGTACCTTGAAAAGAAGTGTCTCACTATACAGCTGGATGCTCATAAGGCTTCATCCTTATGTGTGTGTGTGTGTGTGTGAAATAAGGGAACAATAATACCCCATTTCATAATGAAAGGACTACGGTGCAAGAAAAATACGTTATTTTAATCAACTTTATTTAAAAAAAAAAAAAAAAGAAAAAGAAACTGGTGGGAGTATGAATTTATCTCCAAGGAATCCAAATCCAGGGCACTGACGTCTGTGACAGGCTTTTAAAATACTCCCAGTTCCCCAAGAAAAAGCAAAAAGTAACAAACAGCAGCCTGAAAAATTGAAATTGCACAGGGTACTTCTCTGCCACATAAGCCAGCAGGCTTGGTATCAGTCATTTCCATACCCTGGCTCTCCAAAAACGTGGCCACACTGAAGCTTCCTCATCTCTGCAAGTATGTTTTGTTCAGACTGACTCCTGAAGCCTGCCACAGGACAGTTCAGAAGGGTGTTGCATGGTAAGAACGAAAACCACATCAGTGATTAGCCTAAAAATTTAAGAGGGAGCAACAGGAAACCTTTGTATCTTGTTCAATTTACTATATCAGCGTAGCACTGGAGTCTTGAAACCATCAGCCTAGTCACCTTAGCTCCCAGCAGAAAGAAATGGATGGTTCTTTCAGAGCTTCATATAGTAACCATGACTTGAAACAGATAAATAACCTCTATAATCTCTATAATACGGAACATGCCCTTCCTGGTCTATCCTTGTGCAGTATATATATTTTATGGATAAAGAAAAAAATGTAATGGATTTACTTTTTTCTAGGGTTATATAACTTTACATATATAATTTTATGTAGGAGGTGACACATCTTAGTAATCACAGAATTAAGTACTGGAAAAGTTTTCATGGAAAGATTATTGATTCTCCATTTTCTGAGATACCCAAGAGCCTACCTCACATGCAGACCTCATAGAAGAATCATATAAATTGCATTATTTGGGTAAGGATGGTTTGCCTCAAATGAACCAATCGACTCTACCTTATTTTCTAAAAAACGAGGTGATTACATAAAACAGGGCATTGTCAACTGCATGACAGGAACATCCCTGGTCATAATGACTGACTGGTAAGGGTAGGAGCCAGCTTACCTCACCTAAATGCCTAAACTTGAACAGAAGAGATCTCTCTTTACAGCCTTCAGAAATACCTCCCTCCCTTTCTCTCTCTCCAGAATTTATTTCAGAGGACTAATTCTAATATTAAGATTCAGGTGTTTAGGATGCCTAAATTAGATGAACTAGAGTCCCACAATTCCTTGCTCTCATTTTAGCATTATTTTAATGCAAATTTCAAGTTAAGGTATTACGATTCATGAAAAATGTAAAATGCAGAGATACACAGAACTTAGGCCTGCTGTGCTTTTAGTCTCAAAATAACTTACATTTACTACATATCTTATTACAAGTGTGAAATTTGTGTAGGGCAGTAATGAAACTGTCATGCTAAGTATATAATGAGCTATTTTGCTTTGTTGCTAACTGCCTCTTTGTGTTATATTTCATGTGTACCGTATCTTCATAAATATGATTGAATACAATAATAACTTTAAAAGAACTGCAACAACTGCTTTGTTTTGTGAAAGGTAATATTTTAGTGTCTTGCCATTTGTATCGGACTCTTGCTGAATATGAGTATTTGTAAAATTTGAAGGTTTTAAAAAACGAGGAATAGTTTAAAGTAAAATGTGGCACTAATTAAAAAGAAGCCTAGAACTGTGCTGAATGGTAAAACCTTTGTTATACATATCTGTAACCCGACTTTGATATACAAAATTAAGCAAATTATCCAAAACTCTAGCCTTACTTTCTAAAGGTGGTAAACAGCCAATATCTCATGGATTTCATTAGAAACTAGAAACATTCAGTGCTTGCAAAGAAAAGGAAATGAGTAAAGACCTCTTCACCTGCAAAAAAATCCATCAAGTAAACATGTTGATATAGTTAAACTGCTTCAGACCTTGAGAGTTTCTTTTCTGGAACAAATTCAATTATAAGAACTTGGGGTTTTGGACCAATATTGTAATGAGAGGAACAGTCATAGAGATGGATGTTAGGTGAAAATCACAGTCTAACTCAGATAAATTAATTTCTATAAAATTATCACACCTGTGTGCTGATGAGGCCTAATTATGAACTTAAGGATTTGGCTTGATATAAGCATTTTTTTAAAAGCTTGTCTGTGTTGTAAGCCCCTCCCAACACACCAGTCACTGCTTTTGGTAAATCCTTCTTATTTGAGCACCTTAATAACATTATTTTCCTTTTTTTTAAAATTTCCAGTTCCCTAAAGTTTTTCTTATATGGGAATAGTTTCCTCTGAAATAAATTTAAGCCTACTGATAATAGACTTGTTTTTTCTTAATTGCCTTTATCAGCCTTCTCAGAAAGATCAGAGATTGTAAACCATTTTGCTAAATGGGCAAGGAGTAGCCAAATACTTAAAGAATGCAAAAGTATGCTAAATGTGGCAGTGTGAAATGCTGCTTCACTGGAAATACCAAAATACTGGTAAAAAGAATAATCATTTCACATTGATTATTTTTTTCCCCTTGAGTCAAAGGAAAGATTTAATCCGTCTTCTTCTTTCCAAAGAGCCCAGAGATTTAGTATACTACTTCTTCTTGTGCCCTGTGCCACATTTGGTACTTATCTTTGTTCCATTCATGATTCAGAGAAACTTGAGTCGGCCACTGTTTCTTTTTTCTTGTTCTTATGGAGTCATCAAAGGTGTTTTTGCTGTTCTCTCATAGACTGCAGCTTCATCCCTTATGTATGTACACAGACTTTGGTGACTGTGCTTGCTCCTCTAGTGTTTATGACTCTCTTGGACATTTGTTGAGTCCTGTTCAGGGCATGCCAGCCCAGGGAGTCCCCACTGCTCCTGAACTGCCACCCAGGCAGCTGCCAGCCCCCACTGGTACTTGACATCTACTTTTTCACATATTAATTCCTCTCTTCTCTTAAATTACTGAATTTATAAACAAAATGTTCCCTCTAATTCTATTAGATAAATAAACCCTTAATCTTCCTAGTTCCCAGCTACGTTGTGGCTTAAGGTTGAAATGGCTAAATCCTGAGGCATCTAACCTAGACCACCATCTAGGAGGTCTGTTTTCCAGGGTTTCTTAACTTCAGGGGTTCCTACTTTAGCTAGGGGACTCCAGAAAGTTGCAGGTGTTGAATTTTAGTTGCTCACATTACTTCAAAAGTATCTGAATTCAGGACACACGAGTTTTCATTTCTGAGTATGAAACACGTTTCAGTGGATAGTCAGGTAAGATCCACCTTAGATCATGGGCAGAGTGGTCTTCAGACCCGTGAAATGGAGTGACTCTGCATGCAAGCATGAGGGAAGCATAAAACCAGTTGGAGAACTGGTGACAGAGGCTGATTCAAGCATTTGTGGTTGGATCAATCTCTTAGAGAAGGCAAAATGCTTTGAAACTGTCTCATTGAAATGGGTTTGCGTATCTTCGTCAGGTCAAAAAAGCCAATGCAGATCTTGGGAGCAGGGACCAAACAGCTCACCCACTCAGCCAAATGTGCCAATGTCAATGTTAAACCCAGGATCCCATTTTCCTGCTCTTCTTGTGGCTCCATAACCTTTTTATGCTAAAAGCCACCACCATAATGCCATGTTCCTTCAACAAGAAAGTTTAGAAAACCAGACTCCAAGTTGATCAAAGTGTCTGCTTTGTCCTGTTGATTCCCTGTGTTTAGGAAAAGGGCTAGACATTTAACCACTACTCTAATCCATCGAGTAAAATGTCTGAACTGGATGAACTGGAATCCCACCCATAGATTTTTTACAGGCACCTCTCTTTACTGCCTACATGTGGATTATATGTGATAATGTAATATATAGATAATATATAGATAAATTTTCATGAAACACTGTATAATGTATGTAACTAAGAAAGGTGGCCTGGTGTTTTTCATTTCAGATATGTAGATGACTTGGAGGCAAGATGATGAAATAATACCAATTCAGATTAAAAATAATATTGAATGTAACTAAGCATAGAAACAACTTAATAATGAAAACATTGTCATCTATGACTAGGTAACTTCCTGACATAGACTAGCAAAAGGAGAAGCTATGATCTCAATGCAAAAAGAATGAGAAATTATTCTCACATATTGACCACACTGCTTGTAATGTACTATTATTCTAACATTTCGTTTCTTGTATCACACTCTTACTTTGAGGTGGCTGTGTCTGCAGGAATTGCAATTTGTGGCCACCTAAAAGGTTTGTTGATTAACTCTGCGTGTACCTTTAGATACTTTAGGTAAGAAATCAATGACATGCCTTTAGTACACAACTACCCACTATAACTGGAAGTTAGCATTAAAAGCCTAGAGATAATTTAAGTTGACTAAATGAAGTGGCTATTATATGACTGCAATGTAACACAAGGCATTAAATTATAGTCTTTTAGTTACAATGATAGTTGTTGGGATTCTCTGCTATTTTCTAGCAACAAGTAGTAGCAAAGTAAACCAAATTTATGGTCTCTTGAATTGATTTTTACTTGATGTTTGTAGAATGAAAACTAGAGAGTTTGTACAGTATTTAGTGTAAACTATTCTTGTGAGATTACGAAAGGTTTATAGCAAAATATTATAAAAACCTGATTTTACTCATTGGAATATAATTAACGTTGTGTATTGATAAGGCACAAAAAATAGTGTAAAGATTATTTTTCCGCTATTTCCAATATAGTACGTTATTGCTGTCTGTATAGATGATATATCGAGACTTCACATCACATATATACATGTAGTACAAGTTGACACAGTGCAAAAATGAAAATGAAACTCTCCTATTGTCTACAGAAAGAGCTTCATAAAATAATAGTGGGGTAGAGAGCTTTCAGTCCACAAGAGATAGTAAATAAAATTGCTTTAAGAGGCCAGAAGACATAAAATACAGTGAGGCTATAACTGATATTAATAATGCTGTCTGGAAACATTCTACATGTGGAGACAAAGCCCTGCACTTAGACTTATTCCTTAACAATGAAAAACTGGAGACTTCCTTGTAAAAGACAATTAGATTTGCTGTGGGATGTTCAGCTTAGGTAAAGGACACTTATCCTATTGGGAAAAACTCTCTTCGTAATAAAACAGTGAAAAGTTTCCTCTACTACCTGAGTAGACTATTATTGAAAGAGAAAAATGTTAACTAAAGCAAAAACTGTGACACCAAATTTGTGATAGCTTCCTGCTGAGATGTCAGATGAAGATTCCCAATAGCATCCCCACTGGCTGATGTAGTAAAATTTCCCCAGAGCCTTAGGTTCAAAAAGGTGTCAACTCAGACTTTCAGAAACATTTCATGAAAGACTGCTTAGAAGCATTCATTCATCAATCCAGCAAGTAATCAAAACCCAAATAAACTTAGTTGGGATATGCACTGAATTTCTTATTCAATAGAATTAAATTCTGTAATGATTTGAAAATGAACAGATGTTTGCTACACTTCACATAGTTACCTTTTAAGACTCTATACTGTGAAGTTACAGGGATAAGGCAAATGAGGAGGGCCACAAAAATGATCAGAGGGATGGAACACCTCTCCTATGAAGACAGGCTGAGAGAGTTGGGGTTGTTCAGCCTGGAGAAGAGAAGGCTCTGGGGAGACCTTATTGTGGCTTTTCAGTAGTTAAAGGGGCTTTACAAAAATGATGGGGATGAACTTTTTAGCAGGTCCTGTTGTGACAGGACAAGAGGTAATAGTTTTAAACTTAAAAACGGTAGATTTGGACTAGATAGAAGGAAGACATTTTTTACGATGAGGGTGACAAAACACTGGCACAGGTTTCCCTGAGAGGTGATAGATACACTATCCCTGGAAACATTCAAGGTCAGGTTGGATGGAGTTCTGAGCAACAGGATCTAGTTGAACATGTCCCTGATCATTGCAAGGGAGGTTGAACTAGATGACCTTTAAACGTCCCTTTCAACCCAAACTATTCTATGATTCTATGATCACTGTTGACTTTTGTCAAATTTATCATTACTTTTGGGGCCAGGGTTGGGCGGAGAGGCAGATAGGATTTAAGACTTACAGCAGCAGCCTTTGTGTACTGGATCACCTTACCCAAGTTGCCTTCTCTGAAAATAAGCTTACAATGGGATAGATTTGGTACTTAAATACAATTACTTCAGCTGAAAGCCACCTAAAACCTCTCTAACTTCCTTTCTTCATTGTCTGCATAGCAAAACAAAAGAACTATTCAGCCTACATGTTAGTGACTGTTCTTCTACAAAAGCGTTCCAGCCACATTGAGAAAGTACACTCCAAAGGGATATCAGTAGTGTGCATAATGTTTTGGGCTGTGATTTCTATTGGAATTTGTGTATGCAGGAGTTTTCTTAACATAAAATTAACTTTTGAGTGATATCTTCAGTCCCTGTAATCTTCTATTTAAGCCAATAGTAAAGCAAGAAAGATTGAAATATCTGTCCTTCTCCTTGCTATTGACATCATGAAAACAGCTCATGGGCATATCATTCAGCTATTCACTTGGCTCTAGTGAAGATTCATGTCTGGCTCTTCATCTAAACCTGCTTCTGCTCCTCCTCTAGTCAAGGACTGCCAATGATCTAGATCACCTCCTGTAACTGAGGTCTCCTATTAGGATTTACCTGTGTGTGAAGGGATAATAGTCCTTCTGTCACTGCAATGTCTTTCCATCACTAGATCAGGGAGTAGCATTCCCACATGTATCATGATGAAACCAATAATAAGTCTCTGCACAGCTGTTGTTTGTTTGTATGAACTCTATGTTAACCAATCTTTCCTCAGGGTTTTTCATCCAGTTTTTTGTGTAGAAACTTTCAAGCTGTTAGCCTCGGGTAAGCTTGTGCTCAGTTCTGCCTCTAAAATGCTGGCCTGAAATTTTTATTTCAACTGTGTTAATTGTAATACCTTCCCTCTAGACTCACTGAGAATATCACTGAAGCAAGATCATGTATCAGCATGTCGGTATATGAGATATTGATGAATGAGATTAGGATCACTGCATATTCTTTCTCTGTTACAGATCTTGGGACTTCTAAGCTTCCAGATTTTTTGAAGTCAGTAACAGTATCAGCTCTGCAGTAAGGGAAAGCTTAGTGCAATAGGAGACACTTTTAAAAAGGAATTGATAACTTGAATTGTGGTTTTGCAGTTTCCTTTCAAAATGCTTCACAGTATTCTCAAAACTGTGCACCACAGACCAGATGGTGTCTTTGATCCTGTCTCAGAGCTTACTGTGAAAAGGTTCAAACTTCATTGTGTCTGCTACTTGGTTATAAAAGTTATCTCCGACTCGACTGATTGGAGTCTTAGTGGGCATGTAGGATGTAGTGGCTTGTGGTGATGGTGATTAAAGAGAGCGCTCAAAACTCTGGGTGCCGGAGACGCAGTGGTTATCTGAAGGACAGGCAGAGGAGCCAAGAACAGTGCTCTGATGTGATACCAGCTTCTAAAATCCTGCCAGTGCCACAGCTGCTTGGTATTTTAGGTGGATAATTTTGCTGCTCTTATGTGACTTTTCATTATTCTTGAAAAATATCATAGCGATTTTCTCCTTGTGTGACTTTATCACAGTTTGGGAGATAATAGGAACTGGACTTGGCTGCATCCCCAGGCTTACTGTGATTGGAAAAGGACATGATTATGTATGAAAGGAGAAACACATAATCCAAGAGGAAATGGCAAAAAGGAGCACAAGAAGTACTCCCATTAACTCTGTGTATACCTGCTCTATTGCAAAAGTCTTGATCAGCCTGATTGCAATCAAAGGCAGAATTTTACAGTGAAATGGATACATGTTAAAGTTTTTTTTTTTTTTCCAATCTCAAAGCTCTAAAGACAAGAAAACAAAAATCTTCATTTTTACTCTGTATTTGCAAAAACTACAAGCTAGACAGTTAACATTAGTTTGCCAGAACATAAATAATATTGTTATCAAAGAACATCACAGTCTGGGGTCTTCATCACTGAAGTCTGCTTCATTGTTCAGCTTCTTTCTGGCTAAACCTTTAAGAATGAAAGATTCCATGAAAATATTTTCTTCATAGCTCCCTTGGTTTTCCATTTTTCCCGTGTGATAGAAGCTCTAATTATGAGTTTGTTCCCTGTATTTCAATGAAAGTTCTGGGCCTCATATATTTCAATATATGTTTAGGAGATTTTTAATTCTTATTATTACTATTTAACTTCTCATCCCTGCTTTTAACCAGGGTGGTTAGAACTTAATGTCTTCTAAGTTCCTCTGAAACAGTGGTCTCTAAAACAATAAAAGTCAAAGAAACAAAGAAAAGCACTTGTAAAACACCAATAGCAGCATTACTATCTTCTTTCAGAACAAAATATTTAAAGGGCACTCGGAACATCTGGGAAGGATGGTCTAATTAGACTCTTGTCTAATTTGCTGCAGTAAGTGCATTGCATGTTAACTGGATGTACACAAGGACTTCTCAACATTTCATTCTGCTACAGGAATAATTGGAAAGTTATCAATTTCTGTTACAGTCTTCAGCAACTTCAACAGTTCGAGCTCAAGGTAACAGGAAGTTCAGTAGTTGTTTCACTGGCTGCTGTAAGGACATATCGAGAAATAAGTATTGAGTGCCATCTAGTGTATACACTGTGGTGCATGGACAAAAGCAGCCTAGGAAAGCCTAAAGAATCTCATGATTACAGTTCCAAGCAAGAAAATGTGTAGAAAGGGTTGCTATATCTGAAATAGGAATCATTAAATTATGTTGTCTCATTGAAAAAATAATTAAGAACATATTTCAGACTATAGGGAGAGGTGTATGGACACAAAACTATTGGATAATGTGTATTATTGCTCCTGTAAGCTGAGCTCATTAAACACACCAGGAGTTCCTTGTATCCTTCTATTCCCCACATGATTTCCCAGTGTAACACCTTCTTATCCCACTTCATGTCTTAGAACAGTTAAGCCATTTACAACTTGTAATCTGCTAAATTACTGCTGTTCTTTCCTTCTGGGAAAAAAGTAAATCTTAACTGAGATGTTTGGCAGAGTTAAAAGCTATTATATTGCTGCAGCTTTTTGATCTATAGGCAATTATAATCCCATTAGGTGACAAATTGATTTACCAATTGCCATAGCTTTTTTGGTCCCACATTTCCATCTCCAGTTTTCACCAAAATCAATAGGACTTTTCCCATTGATATCTGGCACTGTTTTGTTAAAAAAATATTACATTATGGTCAGGAAAACGCAACTGTTGCAGAAAAATGTCACTAGTGTGAATTTAAGTCTTTGCTTCACTTCGGACTGTACAGCCTGAAGAATTCAACCATACAAAGACTAGGTTTAACACTCTATCAAAACTTTTAACGTTATAGATACCTATGTAAAACAATAGCTGGTATGCTTTGAAATAACAAAAATGTAACTAAACAGTCTGATCTTACACATATAATATCTCGTAAGTGGTTTTTCAAAAGGAAGCTGGATATTTACAATACCTACCGTGGCATAAATCAGTCCTGGGTTTGATATATATAATTCTACATTTTCTATATATATATAGTCCTGATTTGATATATATAATTTCTCATTTTACATTGCAGATGTGGAAATCTTATCTGTGGAGGTGGTTAATGATATTTGGAGACATCAATAGATGCATTTCCAAAACTAGTATCACTTCATTTAACATTTAGTTCAGTTTCTTACATCTGTATCTCTAGGTGCTCCAAAAACCTTCATAAGACTGAATATTGTTAGAAATTCCATAACATGTTTATGATGAAAAAAAACTTTTGAGTGTCATTGTGTTAAATGAAAAAAGTAATAGCTCAAAGGAAAACTTCTATAAAGTCACTGAGAAGGTCTCCAAGTGGATCAACAAAATACGAAACTTGGTTTTTAAGAAGGAAAATAACCACTTGAAAGGATAAATGGCTCTTGAAATGCTTGTTAAGTGCTGTGTACTACATACAGCTATATAAGTACAAAGGGAGAGAGAGAAAAAAACCCTACCTGCTGCTGTCAGTAAAGAAGCTAATTATCCATGAATCTGTTGCTGTTTGTACACCTGAAGTGAAAAGGATGGAAAGAACTAGTGCATCCAATTTTACTGACTCTGGGCTGCAATCGCCTTACTATGTAGGGAGGCTGGAGGAGAAAACACACAGCCACATACCCACAAACCTGCTTAAAATTCTGAATATACTTAACCTAGTTACATAGTAAAAGATAACACATTAGAGTTGACTGCTGAGTTGCAGCAGCAAAGCATGGGGAATGGCAAATGAAAGAAGAGTGCTCCTTCTCTGCCAGAGGAACCGGAGAACCTGCTTGTGGTACCCAGCGGCACTGCCCAGGTGCAGCGTCCTTACCCGGGGAAATGGGGATGGAGAGATCCTGCTTTTTCACTTCTTCCTCTACCCCTGTTCCTGCAGGGGCTGTGATTGTCCTTTATACCATCTTGTTATCTCCTTTTTGTGCTATCATGCTATACAGGTTGTTTTACATGCAACTCATACATGTTCTTTATTGTCTCTGCTGTGCCTAAGCCAGGTTCTGCCTTGCTCTCAGGACTGCGTTGCTTTAGTGAGCAATAGTATTGTCGGTTCCTCTGCTACCAACCTCGGCTTGGTACAGACCAGGTGAAAGATTGATAGCTGGTAAACACGTACTGTTTTACTGTAACAGATCTGTTTATATTCATTAACAGTAGAATTTTTGTTGCCCTTGAGGTGGAAAAAATTTCCAACCTTACAGAGATTGAAATTATTTTCATTTTATTGTTTTCATCCATGAAAGAGATGCAAGAATGAACTAAGAAACATATGTCAGAAATCAAGCAACTATTTTAGATTAATATTATATACTAGACATTGTCATAGCATGCAATTTGTTATAATAATTGTGCATTTGAGAGGACAGGTTACTAGAATTGGTGTAGTGCTAGAAACAGGCTTAGCAGTCAAATCAAAATCAACACGTAACCAAGTAAGTTGGGAGTGGAAGAGATTTACTGTTGAGGCATCAAAATACCAGGTGTGAATGAGTCATGAACTCCTCAAATCAGGACTGAATCACGACTCAATAAATACTATGTGCCTTCTTCACGCAAATGAAACAGTAAGAATTCGGCAGCTTCCAAGCAAAAGCAGAATGATTGATAAACTCCTTTGATGAAAGCTTGGTTTCCATAGAGAGATGAAGTAATTCATCAAGATAGCTTTTGCTGACATTTGCTATCAAGCAAAAGTGGGTTTTCAATGTGAAATAATGTGTTTATCAGAGTAATTGGTTTGGCTGAAAAACTTAGGCAAACTTTTTAGCTTTTTCATGTTTAATATAGGCTTGGCACATTTTAAAGCTAAGCAGAAATTGAAAGCATTTGTTTAGGGCCTAGATAGACAGGTATTGGTAAGGTCATCTCTGAGAGCAAACACGCTTGATGATTGTGGAGTAGATTGTATATTCTTAGAGGAAAAGGGCAGGGAAGGAGAGGTAGAGAAATAAATACGATATGGTAGTTATCTTCTGGATGGAAGAGAGATACATAATTTCTATAACAATTTATTAGAGTGGAAGAAGATAACAGTGTATCCTAAAAGCAATATCACTGCTGAGTTTGCTTTTTGTGTATCTGGTAGAATTATGAATCTTAGTTCCCAAGATCACTGAAAAAATATGATTTGTCTGTTTCCTCTGAAGATAAAGTCTTAGAGATCAGAAATAGAATTATTTTTCTTTTCTAGAAATATTAATCTTTGTTAAGTAGTCCTTTACAGATGTCTTGGAGTGTTCATCCAAACACGAAAGGGACTCTGATGTTGTGTATGCTATTTGATAACTGAGTATGACTGACACAGCACTTTGCTTCCAGAAACAAGCTACAAGACATTCACTCCCCATTACACACAAAACTTGTGTAGGCTAACACTGATAGACACTGAAAGAAGAACAGAAACACTGCATCATGGGAGGAGAAGTCCTATTCAATCTCTTGCCATAGGATGTAAAAAATTTGAAATAATATATGGAGAACAGTGAGCACAATATGAGAACAGAACACATCATAGTGGTGCCTCTGCCAGACTACAAGATTTAGAAAGGAGCTGGAGCTTCACCACTACAGCTGTCAGGAGGTGAGAGTTGCAATGCCTGGAACAAAGAAGAGGAATCTGTATGCTCATTCACTTACCCATGAACCAAGTTCTAGAAGTGTTCACCCATGATTCATGAAGATGAAGATGGTGTTACACTCAAAATCTTGTTTGTGCACAAAGAGGAAGCACTTCTTAAATTTATACAAAGCCAGGAATTTATTGCTAGTGTAATTGAAATCATTACTGGCCCAGATCTAATTATTAAAGAAAAAGAAGAATACAGTTATAACGTAGAATACAGTTTTAGTAATAGTAATAGAACCATTAAAATTGCTGTACGCTCACTTAGCTTCTATACCTTCCATGGTGTCACAGTCGTCCTTTACGCTCCTCCTTTTTGAGGCTGGCAGCTTCCATCTGGCATTGGTGGGTTGTGAGCGGTCATCATCTGGAGTCCTTTGTCAGGAGAAACATGATGTTCATGTCAATTCTTTCTTCTTCCTCATGTTAGGGTCTGTGTGAGGTGTATTGGAAGCCTTGCAGCAGATACTGGATTCGAGGAGACAGTGACACTGAGAAGCCCATGTCTGGAGGTTACACTACCTGCTTGGCGTTGCTTTTATCGAACAGCACAGCACGGAAGTTCTTATGAGGGTGTCCTTCAGGATTAAGTTGTTTTCTCACAGGGAAATTATATAATAGCTCAGATGATAAAAAGGGAGCACATCTCTCCATGCGTGGGATTTGCTCTGCTCTGCACTGCACACTGCGGGAAAATCCATCCAAGCCCCATCCAATGCTGTACAAGTGTAGGGTGCCCAGCATCAGAAAGGACATAAGATCACTTGTTACCTGTATTCCTCTTCTCATTGTATATTATTAAGCAACTACCTTATTAAGGCCTTTGTCATTGGACCTTTCTTCTCCAGGTAGAACGCTGCACTGGTTCTCTCTTACCTCAACCCCTGCCTTCATGCGGAACATGGAGTTTTTTCTGCATTTGCACCTTCATCTGTCTTCATTGTTCTGCACCTCCAAGTTACATCCAAATTTACTATACGTGATTACTTTAGTGTTTGTTAGACATAAAATTCAAGATTTGTTTGTACTCCTTGTTACCCCTAAAACCAGTTTTGTTCAACTCCAAACATACTGGTGAGTTCAAACACAGCTGCAGGTCAGAAGTAGTTCAGAGCAAGCCAGACAAGCCTCAACTCTGAGACCTAGAAAACTTGGAACAATGATTTAATAATGTTTAGTGTTGCCTTTTAATATTTCTGGGGAATTTTCATTTAAAAAGATAAGCATGGTGTTTGAGTTTTTTTGAGGTTAAAATATTCCAAAAGAAACAGTAACATGAAAGGCACAAGGAAAGGTGCAGAGCATGCGCAAGTCGTGGGCCATTCTGATTTGGTGCAAAATGTTTGTTTGCAGCATGGGTAGCTTTACAGGGGAGGAGGTTCTGGAATAGTCCCAAGCCCCCTAAAGCAGTCATGGGTTCTTTGGGTGTTTTACTGACACAAATTTATCCTGAAATCAAGTATGGTGCTTGATGTATCAATCCGAAATATCTGTCTGGTTCTTTCATTATTAGTTCAGAAGATCTACCAGTATTTGGATCAACCTATCTCCAGTAGGGTCTTACTACTTTCAATATGTGAATTAAAAATGAAGCAAAACCACATTTACCGAAGTAAAATAAGGTAAAGAACAGAGCAAACCAAGGAAACCAAACTCTGTATTATGTACTGGACTCAATTATTCATATGAATATTTTCCTGTAGAGAAAACAAACAAGCAAACAAACTCCCCAAACCAGAGAAATTTAAGACACCTCCAAAACTGAAACAACATCAGCACTCAATACCATATGGGTAGACTTTCTCTTAATTTTAAATGTCTAAGGTTTAAAATTTCTGTATAGCAGTGTTAAAATATGTACTTCTGCTCTTCTGTTGAATAAACTACAAATCCAAGTTTTCTGGAGTTATGGCACCATCTCCTGGCAAGATGGAGCGTTTGCTTGTGATTGATAAAACACATTTGGAATCAAATCAAAAAGGATATCTAGGTGCTGCCTCTGACGTTTCCATCTCCAGCTCATTTCCAGTTACCAGAATTCACAACTGCTTCTGGTACACTAGTCGTGACTGGAGGAGCAAGTCCATACTATTTGCAGCTTTTTACCAAAAGAAAAATTAAAAGAGAAACAGCATTATTGTATATATATATGATGAATGATTTTTTTTGGACGTAGAAGTTACTGGCAATGTTCTATCACATCTTCACAGCCACCAGTAAGCTGTTAACATAGTGTTCTTGCTTTTTGGAACTGTAGAAATTATGTATTTAAACAAAGGATGCAGAGGACCAGAATGAGTATTCAAATAGTAAAACCTATTTTCGGGGAAAATGTTGGATGTTTCATTGTTTTGGTTGTTTAAAAATGTACATGATTATATGGACAAAATCACCTTCATAGGAGAGACAGACTAATATCTGGTCTTTTGCATTATTAATTTCTGTGATCTGTAATATGCCTCATTTGCATCAATAACATCAATTTTGTGCAAGCTGAACTGAAAGAAGGTATATGATAATTTTATTAACATATGTTTAAAGAAAACTCTTGCTAGATGTAGCCATTTATGACCGGAGTATGATGTTTTCTCATCCATGTGTCCAAATGCAGATGTAGCCGCACTGACCTGAGATAGCTGAGGCTTTTGTCAGCACTCTTGTATTGACTCTTCGGATATTTATTTTCCCACATAATTATATTTTGCATTGCAAGAAGAACGAGTGAATTTTCTTATTAAAATGATAAAATCTTGTTCAGTAACTAGGTTTTTATGAATATTTCAGTTTGTTATACCTTCTCTGTAAAGAAAATTCCAGGACCTAATTTTATAAAAACTGGCTCATAATTATCTGTTTACTTATAGGTGAGAAAATAAATTTACAATTCAGAAATGTATGTGGTTTTTTTTTCTGTTTGTCTCTATACCAAAGCATTTTAAAAGCTCTTCTGACCAAACAAGACCTCTTGTTATCTTTTTGAATCATCTGAGATATGAGGAGTACTGTTCACCTGCTTGAATTGTCCTTTCTTTCTAGAGCTGGTAAAGCCTGAGCAATTCTTTTTAATATATATATCACACTATAAAATTTCTTGGGTAGATACCCTCTCTTTCTCCTGTTTTTGTAGTCATGATCCATGATGGAGATTGATAGAAACTGGCATCATTAAAAAATGAAAATAAAATAAATTACTTCTAATTTAAAATAAAAATGGTTAGCTAGGCTTGTAAGAAAAAGTTTAAACTTCTAGTTGTTTCTGACTTCTGACAGAAGACGGGCTTCTAAACTGATAAATTAGTCAATGAGTTTTACTTTTTCACTCCACAGTTAATGGTCAAAATTTTATAAAACATTCTCAGATAGTCATATTAAAGACTGCACAGCATCTGAGAAGCTTGATTTTCTTTCTGCTGTATCACACTTATTCAGCGGTACCCAATAGTGGGGAACTGCAGTATATTCCAATATATAGTTCTTTCTATATATAGATATATTCCAAATAGTTTTTTGTCTGAAATCAGTTGGAAACATCAGTAAAGCAGTGTTGAAAAATATATCCTTAAGCAAGTTGATGTTTCTTTCGGCAATGGATTTTCATTTCTGCCCAAAATGACACTTTTCATGCAAATAATTCATTTAAAAAAAAGAAAAATTATCAGTGGCCATTCAGCAGGATTCATGGCATCATTACTTTCAGCTGCACAGCCTGAGACTTCTAGAGGAGACCCCTGCACACCCCATAAATCTGAAATTTTTACACACCTTCACTGCTGAGTGGTTTGGGCTGTCCTCCACACCATCTCAAGCTTGTAAATATGAACGCTATGAGTTAGCACAGGACCTTAGAAATACGTTCAAGAAATTTGTGTATTGATTACCACTTATTTATGCTAAGTCCATGCCTCAGAATTCTTGATTTAAAGAGTTTCTTACATAATTTTAATGACAAAAAAATAAAAAAATGTTTTCAATTTTTAGAGGGTTAGATCCACTCAGAGACCTTACTATGGTTCCACATAACATTTTATTCAGGCAAAAATACAATTTTACATCTCTGTTTCATTTATTCCTTACAACTAAGTTCCAGACTCATCAGATAGGTTAGCTTCTCCCCCTGAAGTTTACCGAGTGTTACAAAACTTTCTCTCTATGTGAATCTGGACTAAATGCACGATGAGTAAACCTGAGGGCAATGCTGCTTTTGCTGCTGCCATCTGCTGCTTACTTTAAAATCAACAGCCTTTAAATATCAGAAAAGAATGAGGGGAATCTTAGAGTTAACCTTCTGAGCTTCACAAATCCTAATAAAGGATGTAAGAATTGCAGATTACAACTAGTCATTATTCTAAATAATAGATAGAGTAACATGCTCTAGTGGGAGGTGTCCCTGCCCATGGCAAGGGGGTTGGAACTCAGTGATCTTTAAGGTCCCTTCCAACTCTAACAATTCTATGATTCTATGATTCTAAATAAAATGTAAAAATTATTTAACTGGGTTCTTCTAGGTAGTTACATCATTCTTAATAACATTTAAAATATGTGGAAATTAATAGAAGTGTCTGCACAAAGTGATTTTCCATAAAATCGTTATTAATGTTTATTTTTAGTATATAGTTTTAGAAAATCTTATTTTTTTCCTTTGTCACCATATTTATATCACCATAAGATAAAAAGTTTTCAATTTTTAGAGTGTTAGATCCACTCAGAGACCTTACTACGTTTCCACATAACATTTTATTCAGGCAAAAATACAATTTTACATTTCTGTTTCATTTTTTCCTTACAACTAAGTTCCAGACTCATCAGATAGGGTAGCTTCTCCCTATTTTATTGTCTTCATATTGTCTTCATCTTTAACTGATGTCTTCTAAATAAAAAATGATAGCATATATCTGTGGGGAGTGCTCCAGATTTATGTAGTCCCTGGGTTTTCTTCCTCAGAGAGGTTACTCCCTCGTTTATTCCTTATTCTCATATCCCTAGGCTCTTGCCCAGTCAGCATTCTTCAGGTTCTTTTGAAGTTTGAATCAAGTGTTTCGAAGACTGGCTGATACAGGAAATGTATCACAGATCCAAGACTATCATTAAAAAGTAATACTAAAATTCAGAACACTAGGGAATCTTGGTAATAATTAATGTCTTTTCTACAAATAAAAATAGCTGTTTAAAATTTTTATTATTGCTGTTCTGGCTAACAAAGAAATCAGCAACTTCTGCACTAAACATAAAGTTTCCATACTCTCGGTCCTTTTTACTTTAACCTATAAACATCAGAAAAAGTACATTCTTCAAAAATCTATGCTTAGAACTACTGAAATGCGTTTTTAAAGCCCGTAATGTATCTGTATCTGGTTCCTTTCAAGGATAACCCCTTAACAGTATGAATACACACAAATAAAACAGAAAGTAGATAGAGACGTAATCATATCACTTTTGCGAGCACCTTTCCAGGTGGGTAGTACTTCCTAACACCTGAGGTAAGTTGGGCTGGACTGAGGAGGAGTATTTAATGAGTACTTTTTCTCTTAACAAGTAAGACCCCACTTAATTTTTTGTTAAAGCTTAATTAATCTAATTAATCTAAGCATAAATTTTCAAAGTCAGGGTTTACATTTGATTCTCACAAACCAATATGTATTATATATTTATATATATAAAACAATAATCATAGAATCATAGAATGGTAAGAGTTGGAAGGGACCTTAAAGATCATCGTTTCAACCCCCCTGCCATGGGCAGGGACACCTCCCACTAGACCAGGTTGCTCAAAGCCCCATCCAGCCTGGCCTTG
>JAOXNO010000001.1:10756248-10774910 GCA_028565335.1 Limnodromus scolopaceus | reverse complement strand
CTGGCCTTGAACACTTCCAGGGATGGGGCATCCACGACTTCCCTGGGCAACCTGTGCCAGTGCCTCACCACCCTCATAGTAAAGAATTTCTTTCTGGTATCCAATCTAAATCTCCCCTCTTCCAATTTAAAACCATTGCCCCTTGTCCTTTTACTACACTTCCTGACAAAGAGTCCCTCTCCGGCTCTCCTATAGGCTCCCTTCAGGTATTGATAGGCTGCTATGAGGTCTCCCCAGAGCCTTCTCTTCTCCAGGCTGAACAACCCCAGCTCTCTCAGCCTGTCTTCGTAGCAGAGGTGCTCCATCCCCCTGATCAACTTTGTGGCCCTCTGCTGGACCCGTTCCAACAGGTCTATGTCCTTTCTATGTTGAGGACTCCAAAGCTGGACACAGTACTCCAGGTGGGGTCTCATGAGCGCACAGTAGAGGGGTAGAATCACCTCCCACGACCTTCTGATCACACTTCTTTTGATGCATCCCAGGATGTGGTTGGCTTTCTGGGCTGCCAGTGCACATTGCCGGCTCATATTGAGCTTCTCATTCATGAGCACTCCCAAGCCCTTCTCCTCGGGGCTGCTTTCCAGCCATTCTCCGCCCAACCTGTATTTGTGCCTAGGATTGCGACATCCCAAATGCAAGACCCTGCACTTGGCTTGGATGAACTTCATGCGATTTGCATGAGCCCACCTCTCAAGCCTGTCCAGGTCCCTCTCTTGTTAAACTTTTAAGAAGAGTAGTTCCAATAGCGCTCTGGATTTGAGCAATGTTGTGAACTCCATAGTGTCTGCTGTCATGTAGAGGTTAAAATAAGTGCTGTAGCTCATGAGCTTTGTTCTGGTGGCTGGTGAGGAGATATGTTATGAGCACTACCCCATTGAGATAAGTCTACCAAGGCACTTCTGCCACTGTTACTGCTTTCTATCTTTAATCATCAAATTTGAGTGTTTAGTGAACAGGCTTTGTATGTTAGACATCAACCTGGACTCTGCAGAGGGTGATTCAGAGCATTCTATTTAAACTTTTGATCCTGTTAGACCTTCACATTTAAAGAATAATATTTAAATAGGAATGAGTGGGAAAGACCAGTGGAGCAAGCCGTGTTTCAGCCATTTTTTTTCTTGAGGAGTGTAGAGAATCTTCTCAGACTTATATCAGTTATTTCTGTGCAGTCTGAGCTCACCCCAGCCCCCTGAAAGATATTCAAAACCAGTGATTTCTTGTCCAACCCATGCGTGAGGGCTACGAGCGCTCCCTCACCCCTGTGGGAGGTCTGACCAGGTGGCTGGGGCTTGGGACAGTGCAGGGCAAGGGCCTGCTGAAGTTAGTGAAGAAGAAAAACCAGTTTTCCAGACCTTGATGAGAAGCAGGTAGAAAAAGGAATATGAACCTTGATCATTCACACTTCAGATGAGTGCCTAGTTCTGGTTGAATGCACGACAATACCAGCTCTTCTTTCTCAGTCCACCGCAGGTGTCTAAGTCTATGGTTTTTAACTTCTGCTCTTGAGAAAAGTAAAGTGCCTCCCTTCAGCCTGGAGTTTAGTGCCTGAATCTTTGAAGTGGGGTAAGTCTTTTTTGATAATAAAGAGTTACAGTGTTTAAAAACAATAATAGTGGTGTGGGTTTTCTTTAATTTGAAAAATGTTACAAAATTTTTTTTAGATCTTTGAAGAAATTTTTATTTTATAGCTCTTCATATTGATCCACACATAGCTTGATTGGACTCTAGGATTCTCTGTTGAATCCTTGTAGATGTAAAATGTATCACAGCCATTAAAATAAAGATTAAATTTTTGCATAATTGAAAAACGTCCTGAATCCACCAGAGACTTGTAATTACTCACTAGATTTAATTTTGAAGCAAATGAGTTGTGTCTTTTTTCCTGTCTATAAGCAGAGGCCTCAAGAGTATAAGCGTAGTATGACATCAGGAGTCCTAAGGGCACAAAAACAAATCTCATCTGCTGTGCTGCTGCTCACTGAAGCAATGCAGCCTGAGAGCTGGGCAGAACCTAAGCTTACTCTGGCAGAAACAACAAGGAACATGTGCTCATCACATGTGAAACATCCCATATAGCATGAAAGCACAAAGAAGAAAACAAGAAGGTATGAAGGACAATCACAGACTCTGCATGAACGGGAGCAGAGGCAGAAGAGGGGGAGCAGGAGGGCTCCAGCCCCTCTTCCCTGGGTAAGGATGCTGCCCAGATGCAGCATCCTTACCCAGCTGCACCTGCTGGGTACCTGCAACAGATCCTCCAGCTCCTCTGGCAGAGAAAGAGCGCTCCATTTTTATTTGCCATTCACCACATTTTGCTGCTGCAACTCAGCAGTCGTCTCTAATGTGTTACCTTTTACTATGCAACTAGGTTAAGCATATAAGAATTTTAAGCAGGTGTGTGGGCATGTGTGTGTGTGTTTAGTGCTTCAGTCTCCCCACGCAGTAAGGTGACTGATAGCACAGTGCCAAATCAGAGCAAACTTGGATGCATCACATCTTAAAAGTAGTCAGGTAGCACTGGCAGAAATGCTGCTGCTTGGTGTTGTTGGTGTTGCTATAGCAGGAATGGTTTTAAGAGCTTCAGAAAAAAAACCCCCAAAACAGTGAATTATTTTCACTTGCTGCATTAGCATCCATCAGTAATATTAAATACATAGAACTGAGAGCATCAGTTTAAACCTTTCACCTCTTGATGCTCTTTTCCCAAACGCTAATTTCGTTTAAAAAAAAATAAATATATGGAACATATTTTACAGAGGCTCTTTATTTTTTTCTGTTTGGAACATGCAAAAAAGATGTGCCTATGAAAATTTTTTAAGATAACTCAGTGACACAAGGAAACATTTTTCCCATGGGCATCAAACTTCATAATATCATTGCATCACTCCTTCATTAAGACTACAATCAAATATTTTTTTCTATTTCTCTTGGCTCTTTTGTTGATCTATATATTAACAACTACTTCATTATTTAACTGATGATATGTGATTAAAACTTGCCTTTGATGGCTTATTATAATGATTAATATTGCCCTTTGGAGTTTCTACATAGGCTGATTGTTTTATTATGCCCTCTAACATTTACTCTTTGTGTTGACCACACCAAGACATAGAAACTAAGGTTAATGATAACACTAAACTTAATTTCACCTTCACTGTTATGTTTGAGAAGCCTCATGGCATCAGAACAACACGGTCTGTAAAATCACGTTGAACCTAAAGATCTTATAAAACCTCATGATAGGAATGAGAAAATACCTCCTACTCCAAACACAAGAAAATGTTATGTAATTTTGAGGCCTTTTTATTGATTTCAGGAAGCTTTTAATGCATTCAAGCTAATTTTTTTTTTCAGCACATCATTAAGAAAGCAGAGACTTGTTTTTCTATTCTCATGTAAATCTGTATGTAAATGTTGCTGTACTGCACATCACCAGACACTGCTCTTTCAGGGGTTTAAGCCATGTTTCCTTGGCATTCTTAATGATTCTGCAATATATTTGTTCTTGGGAATACTTATTCCAGGATTGTCAGTATTCAATCATTTAAAACAATATTTTATAAACTGTACTTGAAAAATAAAAATTTAATTGGCTGTTTATTTGGTTTTGTGTTTCTGAGCTTTTAGAGTTCATGCTGTGCATGTTTTATGCCTCCTTACTATGCCATGTGATTTGAAATATGCTAAAAGTAATTGAAAGCACATACAGCTGCTTATCAGAGAAAGCCTGGGCTTTCAGCAAAACAACAAAAAAGAGGTTCATTTCAGGTAGCTTTAGATGTTACCACGATACCCTGAATAGCTCAGATGAATCCATTTTGTGTGACTGGTATTAAACAAATACAGTCTGGAGCTCTGGATTTTTTTCTTAAATCAACATCATACATATCATATAGTATTAATTAGTCTCTCTGTCATCAACAAAGGATTTCAGACCATGCACAGAATTTATTTTCATTGAACCACATCACTCTTGTCTGCTTACCAGGCAGCTCCTAAAATTGCAGTGTTCCTTTGGCTTGCAATTTTGTGATGATAGTTAAGACTTCCAAAGTGGGATTCATTTTACCCACATTTAAATGCCTACATTGCAGGCATCTGAGACTGCATTGCTCTTCTATGCTTGAATATAGAGTTGATCTAAGCTAAAGAGGTGAGGAACCATCATCATATGCCAGCTGGAGACAAGGAGTAAACAAGGTGAGGAGCTCCATCTGTAAGATATACAACAGAACTAGAAAGAAAAAACTCGTGGTGGAGCAACAGTGCAGAAACCACCAGTATTAACTAAACAAAGATGACATCAAGTGAACTCTAGCAGGAAAGCGGTTGAAAGGTTTGCGTGCCTGCATCCCTCTATCTATAAGACAATAATGAAGAGAAAAAAAAAATACTAATTCTACTATGCCCTGAAGTCATGCTAGATGAGATGGAGAATAGAATATAGTTTTAACAAACCGTGTCTTAGCTTTCAAGTAGCTAATTTTTATTTTTTTTATTCCACCTTCTGAATGCCTAGGATGAAGGAAGAATGAAGTGCCCTCAGGTTGTAAAAGCTCCTCCAAATTCTCATGGCCATTGATGAAAATGAGCCTGTTATTACCACTGTCAATTAGAGCAGAGACTGCAAGCAGCTGTGAGCAGTTACCCAAATGGGTTCGGCCCAAACCTGCTTCAAAGACAGCATGCAAGCTCCAGGCACTTCCTGTCAGCATGAATGCCTACTACTCTTCAGTTGGAGTTTCCTGTCTGACCTGTCTCTTTAGACACAAAAAAATATTCCAGGTTTTATTAATTTCCTTTTCAGAACACAGTGTTAAAATGAGATTTTCTTTTATTTCATTTCCTCTTAGAGGAAGGAACTGAGTTAAGGCTTATAATTTACAAAGGAAATATGAGAAAATCATGGTAGCTTGAAGATCTTTGGAAAGAGACCTGTAGCTTTCTTGTGTCTCAGCTCCTCCACCTGTGAAAGAAAAAGAATAGCACTTCCATACTTTCTGTAGATTGCATAGATGAAAAAGCTTTTGAATTTTTATAATCATCTTTGTTGTTCTTGGTAAGTCTTGAAATGTAACTGGCTCAAAAATCAGCAATTTTCTTGTGCTCTCACTAGGATGCAAATGTTTCCTGGCATTATCAGGACTTGCTTTCAAATGTCCTGTTTCATGAGCATAACAAAGTCTAAAAGTATCAAATTTTGATTCTTCTATATTTTGAAATGCCAATCATGGAAAATGAATTTTGAGTTAGATACAGAAATAGTGATTGGATGTACACATCCAATCCCCATTCTCTAACACCTTTATTTCCACACTATTTTTTTTTTTTGAAAGAGTTTTAAATATACATCATGGAAAGTAACTTATTATTTCCTGCTTTGTATTTATTGCAGTCCTTTCAGCTATTCTTCATAGATTAAGTCAATAATTAGTGTTTAATACATATTTGGAGCAGGACTTTAAATCTTTATGTATAACAGTTCTCTGTCATTTTCTGATGTGGGAGTGGGAGTGGGAGATGTTGGAGTCATTATAGCTCCTACTTGCAGGATTAGGAGAAAATGTTTGTTCAAAATCCTCTGTGAATCCCTCAAATCCTCAATTTAATAGAATTTTTCTTGTTCATATGAATTGGCAACCTGAATTATTAAACAAAACCATTACTGTTTTTTATTCTTAAGCATGCGCACATGTCACAAACATAAATGTAATAATTAATTATGTTATTTCCAATTATTAATTAGAAAGAATTTAATGGAGACCTTTCTATGAGTAAGAGCAGGTAGAATCACTATCCAGTGAACAGACCACGTTTAGAAAAATATAGAGAAATGAGCATCCTTCCAGTAGCTGTGCTATTGTGTCATTGTTTAAATACTGTATGTTCTCTCATAAAAAGAAGACTATAGGGGGTTTAGGCCCTGGACTAGTCCCATTCCACTTTCACCACAATGCTGCAGCTCTTTATCTAGGTGACTTTTGCATCCTGCTTGTAGTTGATTGTCCCACTGGCTGTTTCTTTTTTGGCACAGAGGCTCCCACAGCAGGAGAGATGTAGGACAGTGCAGCAACTTTTCCCCACTGAAGTCCTGCACTGCAGCTTGACCCTGTCTTCATACAAAAGAAAGTGAATTAGTTTAGAAAAAAATGAAAATTACAGCCTTTGTATATGAAAATCAAATATGTCATCAACTAAAATAACTCTGAAATTAAACCTAATTTCTGAAAGTCTCCTGTTCCTTACTGAGTAGGAATCTTGTGTGTACCATAGCTATTCCTGGCACCAAGAGTATGGTGGGAAGAGTAGTCTAAGGAGAGTTTGTGTTTTGGCTTCAGATCTCAAGAAAGCAATGAACTAAATGCTCAGGGAAATAGGACAGCAGTGTCTAAGGCTAAATTTCACTGTACAGTAGTTCATAGCAGACCTACTGAACTACCATTCTAGCATCCTTCTTGTTCAAACGTTTTTACATTAATAATTCTATTAAAGTTGGATCACTTAGCAGCCAGACATCAGAAGCAAAATTCCCAGTAGGAGTAGAAATATGTAAACTAGTTGTTCCACCATCCACCCAACCAGTATTCAACCCTTTGATTTTGTGATTTTCCAGAATAACAGTAATAGTAGTTCTCTTGAATATTTCTGTGGTTTTAGATTACATACCCTTTGAGTTTTTTAAATGTCATCTGAAATATTTGGATGGTTCCTAGTCGCAAAGTCTTCTAAGGACTATTGCAATATAATTTCTTCCAAATCTATTGTGGATTCAGTGAGAATCCACACAGGATACAAACTGGAGTTTCAACTTGCAGTTTCCCATGCCATTTCGTTATTATCACATCCCTTGACAAAGCTCTGACATATCAAGTGACAAACACATCTAATGCCTAAGACTGCTGTGAATAGGTGATTTTGGCAGTTACTTGTTTTGGGGCACTTCAGCATGAATCAGTCAATTCCAGATGGCCTACAAGGAAAAGGGTGAAACTGTCACTGTTTAGTTTTTTTTTTTAGCAAGTACAGATGCACTATAGTACACTATGTGCAGCTAGTGGGAAAGCATGTACAGTTTTGGCCTGCATGAATCAAGCAGTAAATGGTCCTTATCCTGATTTTGTTCTACCTTATTACTTTCTATTTGCCTTTTTGACCAGAAAGCAGAAAGGCCGTTGGTGGATTAATAACTTTTAAACTGGAGTAGACTTCTATATTCCAGCTGGTGTATGCAATTTAGCAAACAGGCTTAGTAGCTCTTCAATGTGAAAAATTTATACTGGCCAACAGTGAATTTCTCTCAAGAGCACTGGGACCACACTTCTGTCAAACAATGGACACTCCGCACTTCCTTCTTTGTACAGAAGCACTTCATCTCACAAGGACAAATAAACCCTTATGATTAATCTAACTAAAATATAATTTATATTGGTGAGTCTGATATCTGTGAAGCCAGAGGCACTATCCTTCAGTTTTAGTATTTAAAAAATGAAGTGATAATAAAAGGATGTAATTTCTTGCTGTTACATTAACTCCAGAGTCATAGACAATATTTTAGTTTGGAAGAGTCAATGGCAGGTCATCTAGTCAAATTCTCCATTCCTGCTCAAAGCAAGTCCAGATGTAACAGTTGCTCAGAGACTTGCCCAGATGTTTTAAATACTTCCAAGAATAGAAATTCCACAGACTCTGTGGGCGGCCTGTTCAGTGTTTGATTATCCCCACTGTGATTTTTTTTTCCACATACATAAGCAGAATTTTTCAGATTGTAACTTGCGTTCTTTCACTCTTATCATTGAACACCTTCAATAGTCTAGTTCTATCTTCTTCATAACCTCCTGTAAGGCATCTGTAGATGGCTCCCCTTAACCTTCTCTTCCCCAAGTGTCTGAGTCGTCGTCTCAAACAATCATACCATTTTATATATACTGATATAGAAAAATCATCCAACTATCCCTTTTTACCCAATTTTAGAGATATAAGCTGGTGTGACATATTTGGAGAGATCTCTGATAACTAGTGACTGGCTTTTATTAAATTATTTTGCTTTTGTTGTGGACTAAATTCACAAATATCCTTAACTCACAGACTGTAATTTTTAGAATTTGGTGTCCTTGTAAAACATGGCTGAAGAAGATGCACTGTGCTGATTCTGCATCAGATATCAGGAAAATCTTCAAGAAAAAATGGAATGGAGGAAGTAGTTTCCTAATTCCCATCTACAGGGAGACACGGTTTCACCATGCGCAAGTACTGCCTGACCAGCCTAGTGGCCTTCTGTGATGGAGTGACTGTATCAGTGGACAAGGGAAGAGCTGCAGATGTTGTCTATCTGGATTTCTGTGTAGGCCTTTAACATGGTCCCCCACAATATCATTCCCTCTAAATTGGAAACATAGGGTGGACTGCTCAGTGGATGAGGAATTGGTTGGATGGTCACATCCAGAAGGTAGTGGTCAATGACTCAATGTTCAGATGGAGATCAGTGACTACTGGGACCAGTACTGTTTAATATCTTCATCAATGACATAGACAGTGGGATTGAGTGCACCTCCAGCAAGTTTGCAGACGACACCAAGCTGAGGATTCTGCCCCTCTACTCTGCTCTGGTGAGACCCCACTTGGAGTCCTGCTCTGGAGCACCCAGCACAGGAAAAACATGGACCTGTTGGAGCACACCCAAAGGAGGGCCGCAGAAATGGTCAGAGGGATGGAACACCTCTCCTATGGAGACAGGCTGAGACAGTTGGGGTTGTTCAGCCTGGAGAAGAGAAAGCTCTGAGGAGACCTTACTGCAGCCTTTCAGTTCTTCAAGGGGGCATATGGAAAAAGATAGAGACAGACTTTTTAACAGGGCCTGTTGTGACAGAACAAGAGGTAATGGTTTTACACTAAAAGAGGGTAGATTTGGACTAGATAGAAGAAAGACATTTTTACAATGAGGGTGTTGAATCACTGGAACAGGTTTCCCCAGGAGGTGGTAGATGCTCTATCCCTGGAAACGTTCAAGGTCACGTTGGATGGGGCTCTGAGCAACCTGATCTAGTTGAAGATGTACCTGATCATTGCAGGGCAGGTAGACCAGATGACCTTTAAAGGTCCCTTCCAATCAAAAGATCCCTTCCAACCTAGATGATTCTATGATTCTATGATTCCATTCTATGATTCCATGAAAAAACAATGTCAAAGGTATTTTCTCCAATGTTCTTGCTAGAGTCCCTGAGAGTTTGGCCTCCCTAAGTAAGCAGGAGATTAAAGAGTTCACAGAATTTTGGTGGACTGGATACTATTTTACAAGTTGGCATAGCTGTGGAGCAGTAACTTTGGCTAGACCTCAAGGGCTTAATGGTCCCTGGGAAGAAAACCCTTGCTGAGATGTCTCAAATTATAAATGGATTCATGATCAGAACAATATGCCTGGAGACCCGTGCTCTGAGAGACAGTTTTAACAATCTAAAAGTAGAAGTTCTTAATGTCCAGACATGCTTGAGTTACTAATAGAAGTGAAAACAAAGTATGTTGAGTCAACAGATCTCTAAAACCTATAAGAAGGGGCACAAGAACAAAGTCCTGGAGAGAGAGTGAACTGAAAAGAGGACAGAATAGTCCTCTTTTCTTTTGCCCCTGATATGCGACATCATTGGAAGAGATAGGAATAAGTTAGATTTATTTTGACTTAAAAAAATAATAATTAAAAAAAAAAAAAAAGAAGTACAGAGCCTATGGCTATTTAAGCATTTCTAACAGCATGAAATCCCTGTCCATGAAGTGTAGCTGCAGCGCTGGACGGTGCTGCGAGGGGGCAGCGTGGCCCCTCAGCTGTGGCGATGTGAAGCATGAGGCTGTTTTCACACTGTAAACCCAGTACTATATGCTGTTTGATTTCGGTACCTGAGAACGGAGGGACCTGTCCTCAGAGCCAGAATGCTACACTAAATCTCTCTTCTCTCTATATGACCTTTAATTTCAGCTTATATTTTAAAAATATTCCATGAACTGCTCAATTCCCAAGTTTCACATCATATACCAGTATAGCTGCTAGCTTAAACCCTGCAATAGCACTGTGAGGGAATATTTCACGCATACTCTGCACTTTGCTGAGTGCTTTAACTGAGTAAACACACATTTTTGTTAAACATTGTTAATTATTTAAAAAGAGACATATTAATTATTCATTCTGCGTGTGTGTGTGACAGAATACTGGGATTTTCTTTCTGTAAGCTAGTTTCCTGGACCTAGGTTCAGATAAACCTACAGTTTCTACGGCAGCTAATTCCAGACAGCTTTCTGTCCAGTGAAGCTCTTAACACTTCAAAAATGCTTTCTAACTATTTCCAGAGGGCCACTATGCTGGGATGGAACTTCTGCACCAAAATAAACAAGATGGGCCGGTCGAAGTGTTTGTTGTAGCTGTGACTACTTTCTCGAACAAAGGCACATAAAGTACCCTGAATGTATATCTTTGTGATTAAGGCAGGTGCTGGGAAGACTGGACTTGGGCTCCTGATGGACATTAAGTAGAAATTCATTGCTGTAGCAAGCAGACTAATGGTAAAAAAGGCACCTCTTTTCTTGAGGTGGTGTTGCCTATTTCTCACTACCTTATCTTTTGAGACAAGGACAGCAACTGAGAGAAAATATTCCAGGCTGCTGTGCTTCAGGTGCCAGACTCAAGCATCAATTTATTTTATTTGGGGAGTATGATTTTTTTGTTATTTGTTTCAAAGAGGGAATCTACAGAAATAAATATAGTTCTAGGCATGGGTCAGAAATGCAAGCGCTATGGGAAAACTTATGGATGTTCTTCAAGTGAGGTACAATTCAGTAACATAAAACTGAATGCTAAAAGAAACTTACTTCTTATTTATGGTAAGGGCTACAAAGATATTGTTCCTGGAAACCTTTCTACTGGAGGAAAGAGCCAGAAAACCCCTTTAGGGTTTATCAGATGCTTTCTTATACTGCCTTCATCAGAAATACTTTTACTTTGCAGTGAGGAGACAAAACTCTGTATATTCCTAAACTGCTGACATATGCACATTTATTTGTTGTCTATACAGGATGTCAGAGATTAATCCGTGTGAAGACATCAACAAGCTGCATGCAGATTCTGGTTCTGACTTGTCTGAAGAAAGGTTTTGATGAACTAACCATCCCTTATTTCAAAAGGAAACGTGGGACGTTAGTGATACCCTGGGAGGTGAGCTAGTGCTGAAAGAGGGCAGATGAATCCGGGCAATGTGTACAGTATTACAATAAAACCACTGTGGTCAACAAATGGGAAATTTGAACCAGCAAAATAGATTTTCATGCTAATTAGGGAAAAGAAACCAAACCAGATATTTTAAATATTTATTTGTCAGACTGGGATAACAGCCTTTATACAGCACAATTTGCATAAGTTCTCAAGATACATCCTGTATACAATCACAAAACCATGACATGGATTTATACATAAAGTGAAAACCAAGACAGATTTAAAAGCATTTTTATACAGTTCTCATACCGCTTTTTTGTTTCAGTTTTTACAACTTTTAGAACAAGTCTGTATTTTTTTCCCGATGAATCTGGAAGCAAAATGAAAATTAAAAGAAATTCAAACCAAAATGAATATCAACAAACCACCATCTACGCATGCAACATTCATTGTGGAAACATTACATTTCTCCAAGGACTAATCTTTTTTTTTTGTGTTTTTGTGATTTTTTTGGTGTTTTTGGAATTTTTTAAACATTGGGTATGCTGTACACGTTGTCTGTAGCATGACAGCACACACGCTAGTCAGCTGTTGTTGAGCACCTGAGCACGTCACTGAACATCTATAAGATACAATCAAATAAGAACACATTCACATGCTTGGATGTCAGATGGAATCAATAATTTAAACTTAGTTTGTTTTACAAAAATGTATACTTATTTACAGGGTAACAAATTAAGAAAACTGCTTTCGCTCAAATCATCTATTTTGATTTATGGATATCTATATATACTATAACTTTTGAGCTCAACAATATATTTGCTTATTAATATTTTCAAAATAATAAAATGGAACATATAGAAAACATTAAAATGCTTCTTATGATTTAAAGAGAGAGTATCCGGTTTCACGTATTCCTTCTGTTTTCCTTCTAAAGGCAACATGTACTCATAAAGAGCAACTGATCCTACATGCCAGGTGTACTGAATATTCACAAGGCATGTAGGACTAGAGTTAAAATATAATGTAGGTGCATACTTACACTAAAAGTCCTCTCTGTTTCATTTCCTTTATAAGTTACACTCACACAAATGCAAATTTTCTCTGTTATTCACATAGGTATGTACATATCTAGATATATACTCAAATAATGGAATCTGGGACATTCAACATCGTAGCAATGAAAATAAAGTACTTAAAAATAGTGTCAGTTATGATTCAAATAATAATTTAAAAAAATACTATTAACATCTTTATGATATCTCCATGAAACTAAATCCTAATTAAATAATCTCTATTGGGCACACACTAGCTTACAATATAATAGATGTCTTCTTTTTCTTCGTCATCATCCTCAAACTAAGAATCAATATCAGCTGGTTACCAGCTACCATATCCCACAGCCTAACCATGCGAACACTCAGCATCCAGAAAAATAGCTTAAATATTTCCTAGGTCTTGATTTAAAGCCAGTTTAAGTCAAGAGATTGGTTGTTACTGACTTCAACTGGTTTGGATTGGGTTTTTGTTTCTTCCACACAGGATCCATGTAATGTAAAAATGTGGGTAATAATAAAGAAGCAGCACTCATTACCCCTGGATACTATCCCTTTAAAGTGTAATGATAAAGAACTAGCTCAACATTCATCATAGAAACTCTCATGTCTAGTTTAACCTGGAAAAAAAAAAGTGGCTGTTTGCTGCTCATTGTGTGCATAACAACAATAATAATAACATTAGAAATCCCTGTCATTTGTAAACACATACACTGTGCTTTTGCTCATTTTCAGCTTGTTTCCACTCACAAGGCCTTGAACAAAGAAGCAGCTTCAATCTCTGTTGACTCAGCACATTTATGAATAAAAAAAGTTAAAATGTCTCTGCTATTGCCTCCCTGCAATATGCATCTTCAAAGCAATCATAGAAATGTGTGAACTCATTAATAATCAATCACTCAGAAATGATAAAAGCTCTTGCCACATCTAAGCACTTTTGGCCAGATAAAAGAAACAAAAAATAATGAGAAAAAAGTGAAAAAAATATACCGAGATATATACAAAAAAAGTAAAAAAATACTAATAGTCCTTGTTTGATTATTTTTTAAAAAACATTGTCACAAGAGAGTTTTTCCTGACTTCATTCATAAAACAAGAAAAAAAAAAAAAGAAAAAAAATGCATTCAAACATGAATCTGTGTTGCATAGAGTGATTCCAGTACAACCTAGAAATTTGGTCAAAATAAGGAACTTGGCACACTTTGGAAGCATCCTCTGACCTCTGAATGATGCCGCCTTTGAAAAGAGAGAGTGTGTGGGCCCAGGTCTGTCACTAGCCCATCTTGGGTGACACCAAAGGAGCCCTGTTCTTGCTGCAGCTGGCCAAGGCAGTGCCACGTTCCTGACAAACTCTACTCTGTGTCTTACGATGGGAGTCCAAAACTGCCATTTCAACATGCAGAAGCACTTTGTGTGTTTTTCAGAGAACCAAAGATGCTTGAATTAAACCAGTTGCCAACAGCTGACTACCCTGCAAAGGTAGCTGTTCCATGTAGCTGCAGCTATACCACCCAAAACAGATATTTTATAAAAATATTGGCCACATTTGTATGTGTGTGAGAGCAAAGCATGCCTGTCTGCCGTCTCAATTAAGAGCGATGATTACAGGCTTCCCAGTAAGACAGCCAGATAGTGCTCGTTCCTGCTGGAAATCTCCATAGCAACTACCAGCGTGACTTGCTGTCTTTATAATAAATCTTAACAAGAACAAAATTACCAGCAGTTTGCACAAAATTGCACACCTCGTGGCTTGTACTTCACACAGTAATTGAAACTGGACTGCTTTTTTTTTTTTTTTTTTGGTCTTTTTTCAAAGAAAGAACACACTATACCCATCAGGAATGCAAAACAACCCACCAAAAGAGCAACACATATGTCAAATATATCCACATAGGATTTTTTGGTTCGATTGGGGATTTTTTCTTTGAAGTACTTATCTTTTCATAAAAACATACACAACATCAAAACATATAGGATGGTTACAATAACGCCAGAGGACAGTTTTAAAAATATATGAGAGGTAGGGCATACATATACTGGTGAAAGCATAAAATTCAACATTAAAGCACACATCCTACTTCCACTGTCAGTGATGTTGTGTTTTTAAGATAGATAATAAGATTTTGGTAAGATTGCTCTGCTTGTAAGTTAAGCAGGCTACCAGCAGGTTATCAACAACTTAACAGACTTTCCTTGGTGTGTGTATCATTAATATCTTCTGTGTGTTTCTTCTCATATTCATTTTCCACGTTGTTATTTTAAGTTGATAAATCCAAAACTGTATGTAGAAAGTGTCACCAGTTTAAATGGTATAGCTTTTTCATGCTCGGTCCAGCTTCTGAGTAAACTGGGCCTTATTTTTCCCTTTTTTTTTTTTTTTTAAATCTTACAATATTTTCCAGAAGAATATTTTCAGTTGGTCTTACACAACCTGTGGAAGTTCTATGATTCTATGAAGTATACTACATATATTCAGAAAATATAAGATGTTTTTTAAATAATTTGTGAAAAGTCCTTATTGGGCAAGAAAAATAAATGTCTGAAGTGCAGAAGTTTGGTCATTTTCTGTTTAAATATGCAAAGGTCATGAGGTAATATTCTGAGGGAAACTACTTTTTAATGAAGCTGTGAAATATTAAATGACTTCTGAATAACAGAGGAGTTAGTACCATATTGATTCTTGCTTTTTAAAGAAACTGCTATACTTCTAGGAATAGAAGAAAAAGCTCTGCTTTCTTCAGAAATGGTACAAGGGAAAATGCAACAACCAGCCTAAACCACCTCAGGCAGTAATTTCTTCCCAAAGCCAGCTAACTGCTCAGTTTCAAGCCCCTGAAAGTGGGACTTTAAGCATGGAATTGCTGACACAGTCTTAAATGTTACCTTCCTATTTACTTTCCTAACTGAGAAGCCACACTGTTGAGTGGATTATACTCAGACATTCACCTGAGATAACAAGAGGATATTATTAATTATCCCTAATGCAACAGCACCCAGGCAGTAACTGCCCTGTTGTCTCTTCCTCTTAGATTTCAAGTGTGTTAGTGGTGTTGATACAGAGCCCTGCACCGAGTGGGTTGGTGTTAGCACAGCGGGTTGACTGCTCCGAAGTGCCCACAATATAGTCCCCAATATATAGTCTCTGTACAGTTTGAGAATAAGACTGGTTGCTGAAAAATGGAAGGACTAGTTGAAATAACTGTGTTAGTCCCAGTGCGTAAGTCTCTTCAATTCCATACTTTTTTTAAAGCTGCTGATTCAAAGGGTAGGGTGAAGTATAGTGTCACTGACATCAAAACAGCATTTTTTCTTCCTGATTTTTTCTTCCTGCCCTTTCTCTTTAAAACCACATCCCAAATTACAGACCATTAATATAGTTTTATCCATTACATTCTAGGACAGTGGTTTATATCCATTAACACACAGAAACAAATGAAACAATCAGATCTGTTTCTCCACAGCATAGTTTCCGAAGGAAAAAGAAAGAAGGAAAAAAGTAATGTAAAATAACATTACCACTCTTTCAAATGTTTTGCAGTTTGTGTCAAGTGGCAAAATCTCACTACAGCAAATTATCAGAGATCTTAAGGTGCAGAGGAACAAGTTTGCACTTCTGATAAGTGAGATTTGGAAAGCCAGTCACCCAAGGTGCTTTTGCATAAGATGATCTCCTTCTGGTTGTGCAGAAAACCAGACTCTCTCTGCAGCCAAACTCTGCATTAACACCTGCCTTCCAGCCTTCATTATTTCCTTCACAGTTACTCTCTTCACAAAGAGTCCAACAACACAGAGCCCTCATGTCAGTCTTCGTTTCAAACAGCCTCACTTTAACTTCTGGGCCCAGGTTTTCTTTTACTTTGCTGTCTTTTGCAGCAAAACAAGTGTACTAGCCCTCATTTAAGTGTGCTATGTAGCCCAGAGACTGCTCTTTTCTACTTTGTATTCTGAAAGACTAGCTAAACACAATGATATCAAACTATAGTCTTGGAGTGATGCCGTTTTTAGCAGACTCTGCAGGTTTTGCGCCCTAAGCAGACAGCTCTGCTCAGTGTGTTTGTGTGGAGCTGACCAACAGTTTGTGCCAGTTTACTATTCTTTTCCTTAGATCCACTTTGTCAAGCCAGATATAAGCTTCCCCAATCAGGGTCTTTTTCATAAACTTTCCTCCATTGGAGACAAGAAGAATCTGGGGGAAAAAAAATATAAAAGATTATCAATGTGTATATTAACATACAGCATTTGCTAGCAAACATGAAAGATTCAGCAATATTGAGCTCTGATTTGGTACGAACAGAAGCAAAAAGAAACTGGGACCATAACCCTTTATATAGTCACCTTCCCAACAGAAAGAAAACTCTGTGAAAATTGAACCTCCCCCCTCTTCTATTTTATTATCAGGGCACGTAGCAACTAGAAGATGGCAATCTTGGACTTTAGCAAGCAATTTGTTCACCTGCTGGTTACCAAAGACAAACACAAGGTGAAATTTTAAGTTACAGGGTAAAGCTTTATGCAAGCGACATACGAGCCCTTTCTAAGTGCGTGGAAGTTGAAGGGTGCCCTGCATGTAGGCTGTAACTCAGAGCAGACTAATGTGTGAGAAAGTCCAGAGTTCTGATTTCTGAACTCAACAAGTGGTGGTCTAACCTAAAATGTAGAGCTGGTCTGAAATTTCACTCCTGTTATGTCTCTGCTGAGAGCCACAGTATTATGTCTGGTCGTGTGGCTCTTGCTCGCCCAGCCATGGAGACTGGGAAGGGAAAGGGATAGCCCTGGCACTTACAAGATCTATGCTTATTGGGTGTTCAAAACTCTCCCTGGAATATCGTACAGGTACATGTTTTCCAGCTAAGCAGGTTCGTGGCATGCATGTAATAGCCATCTCTGAAGGACTTGATTAATTCTGTGGATCTATAGGTTTGTTCTATGTGTTTCTGGGGGAAAAACATTCGGTAACATATATAATTCAGGGGGTCAGTTATAGTTACCCAGTCAGATAACTGATTCTTAATTATTGAGTGACCAAATTAACAAACTTGATGCTTCTTTTTTACTTTTTTTTTTTTTAACTACTTCCTGGGTTTTTCAAAAAGGAAAAGAATTCATGAGAAACTGTAGTTCCATGATAGGATTAGCAGGAGGTTTATAATATTCACAGTCACTGAGCAGACCTCTGGCAATGAGCAAGGGAGGTAACTGATAACAGTAGGAGGCTGTCACCGTCTATGTGAACCAGCAGGAGAGAAAATAGGACGTTTCAGTGCTTGGTTTCACAGATCTACACTAAAAGAAGAATGGCAGGACTCAAGGATGTTGTACTTCACTGAGATGTTGGAAGAGAAAATACAGCAGTAGACATGTAACAGAACTGTAGAACTAGATTTTCCAGTAATCAAGAGCTTAAACATTTTTGAAAATTTTCCAATTTGATTTCAGAAACAAAGTAAAAATGTAAACTTTACAGTAATTTAAAAAAAAATAAAAAAAAAGAAAAGGAGGGGAAAGAAATTTGCAATAATTTTCTTGGATGATCTTCTTAGTCCCTTGGCCAATTTTCATATCAGTTGGGAAGTAAGGCATGCACATAGACAGCTTAGGCACCTACATGCCCATCAGTCAACAGGTTTGAGGAAGGAAGACCAAATGATCCTTTGGCACTGCTATTAGGGAGCCCCGCTTTACTGCACTCATCAGAAAGCTCATCCTTGAGGAAAACAGGCAGCCTGCCTCCACTACCAGTGGCTTGTAGGTCACTTGGTTGAGTGTTTGTTAAAGAACTGGACAGCCCAGAATCTGGCAAGCCAAACCAGAACATCTGTGAAAACCATTCCTCTGGGTTTTTCTGATTATCCTCACATAGGAGATCATGTATTTCTAATTGCAGCAAGCCAGTCAGCCAGGAGCCAGCTATGGAACAAGGCAAAGGAGCCAGGAGCTTAGTGCTTTCCAGAAGGGTCCCAGGTGGGTTACCAAGGAACAGGAAAATCAGGGAAGCGAGCAAGCAAGCTGCCAGGGGCTGAGGCAAGTGCCTGTCTGAAACCTGTCAAAATGTTTTCTGCAGAATGTTTTCATTCTGACACATCAACAGTTTTGGGACAGAAAAAAATTCTAACAGAAATTTACTTCTGTCATTGAGCCTTCTCTCCAATCCTCTGAGCTGGATCCCTGGTATTTGTCTTCTCTAGCTTGTCTGTCTCTCAGCCTTGTTTCTTCCCTGCTCCAGGCTTTAAATTCAAGCCTTGTTATCCTGAGTCAGCTAGTCTCAGTTTCTAATCCTTAGGATTTTTTTTCCTTATTCCCAGCACTCTTGACCAGGTGATTCTACCTTACCATTTGCCTCCTCTCCTCTCCTCTCCTCTCCTCTCCTCTCCTCTCCTCTCCTCTCCTCTCCTCTCCTCTCCTCTCCTCTCCTC
>JAOXNO010000001.1:10728944-10756148 GCA_028565335.1 Limnodromus scolopaceus | reverse complement strand
TCCTCTCCTCTCCTCTCCTCTCCTCTCCTCTCCTCTCTCCTCTCCTTTTTTTTTTCTTCTTTTTTTTTTTTTATTTCTCAATGTCCCATGGTCCCTTCTTTATGGCTGATAGTCACAGTTATGCTGTTGATTTTTAGAGTGGAGATCCTTGTCCTAATTTCTGCTCCTAGTTGATTCCCATGTCTCTTTACAATGTATTTTCTATGATTAACAGCTTTGACATGTCTCACTCCTTCTCTCTGATCTTACTCATCCCCCTGCAATCTCCCAATTCCATCTTTGTTCTGTACATTCTGGTTTTGTTTCCTTCCTTTCTCCCTCAAATCTCTTTTGACAATGTCCATCCCTTTGCCTCTAAATGTTCACCACTTCAATTCAGCATTCAACTCACCAGCTTCATTTGCAGTAGGAATTGCTTGACTGATAAGTATGAAGAACATATAAAAACAGATGTACTGAGTCAGATCAAAAACCTTTCCAGGAAAAATATTCTGCTTCAAAAGTGTATAAAGCAGTGCACAAGGCAGAATATAAGAACAGGACAATCGCGTAGTGATACGTCCCCAAAATACCTACTATGATCTGTGGACTATTGACTTCCTGAATGACAAGTGGCATGTTCATATTTAACAAACTCCAAGGTATTTTGCCCATGAATTTGTCTGATCATTTTCTCTAGTTACTTTTTCCATGAAAACATTTAGCATCTACAATATCTTGCAGCAATAGGTTTTATAGGTCAAACTGCACATTGTGGAAGGAAGAAACAACGGGTTTTTGTTTTAAACTTTCTTCTTGCTATTTATACAGCCTTTGTTCTCTTCTGTTTTGAGTGCAGCACCACTATGTATCACAGAGTTTCTGAGGAAACGTTGAGAAGTCTCCGACTGTTCCTATGGCTGCCTCCCTTGCTACCTCCCTCCTTAACAACTTGGTGGCTTATTTTCCCATAGGACTCTGCGGGTTCTTCATTACCGGTCTTCTCACTTCTGATTTCCTCTTCAAACTACCTCTGGAAGCAAAGTTTTTACAGGAATTTAAAATTTTAATTGAAAAATTCAACAAGACTTTATTGACCACTCTGGATTTTCCCAGGTAATATAACATCTTAAATAGTCATTTACTGAGTCTATCGAATCAATAAGGATGATAGGATGCCTTAACACAGGTTGAAGAGTATTTATTTATTTTTGTTGGCCTTGTTTTCTAAGCATCATCCGTTTTGGCTTTAATTTTAATGATACCACCAATAAGCCTAACATAAGCACTTAGATAATCTAGTCTAACTTTTGTCATCAAAATGTAGCTGGCAGATATCCCTGGAATTGTCAATCCCTTTCCACTGACTAGAGGAAGACTGAATATCTGGCTTATATTGCTTATCTACCCATGTGAAAATAAATGAAGGTTGGTAAAGTGAATCCTACCTGTCAAAAACCGGCATATCTGACCGAACGATCCAATCTGTTTAAGCAACTAAAACAGAGGAGGGGGACCATTCCTGAATCAGTTCCCTGTGTCATTCGATTTGCCACAGACTGAAAATACTGTCATGTTCTATAAAAATGTACACATAGAGTATTTGACTTGGCACAGTCAGTGATTCTGCAATGCCTGAGATTATGACTTTTAAGGAAGTTGAGAGAATGATAAAATAATTAGGCATTTAGGTAGCAGGACATACCAAAGAAATTTGGGTTACTTAGCCTGGAAAAGTAGAGAGGAGAGATATGGTAACAACCTTTCAGTATAGCTTTTTACAAAAAGAGAGCAGATCAGTTTTCCTCTATGATTTGTGAGGATATTTAAGGATAAGTTAACTTAATTTTAAATATATGGCATATTTAAGTTAGATATTACACTAAATTTTCTAAATATATAGAAAAGAAATTTTGGAAGACATGTATAACTTCCTTCTCTAGGGGACTTTAAGAACAGATCAAGCCTAAAAAATTCAGGCTTGGTCGATAAACACTCTTCCTCAGTGTGAGGTGATGGATTAAATAATTTTTAAAAATCTCCTCCAGCCCAATATTTCCGTTATTATGTAGTTGTGTTATTTCCTTTGTAATTTCCTCTTTTCAGCAAACAACTGGGGTAGAAGATTGATCTCAAATGCCCATAGCACAGCATGGACAACATCCAAAATTAGGTTTTAATAAAATGCAGAATTACCTGAAGAGAATGCCCAGCAGGACTCAAGCTAAATCTAAACGTTTCATTGAATGAAGGCTCTCGGTCATGCCTGCATACCCTGGTTTTCTTCTTAATTACTCTCTTTTGGGTAGAGATATTGACAACGTACAGCTTCACATACAGGTCTGGGGAAGAACAGTTCAATGAGTTAAATACAGAAGCTTTTAAATAACTGTTTCTTGCTAATGGCTTCAATAGAGGGGAAGTGTTGTGAAGAAACAGAGCATGGTACTTTATAGAACTATGTTCTGTTCTCATTCAAATGGTGTAGAAATTAAAGAATCCCACTGAATCCAAGGGAATTACTTTGTGTTTACACTGTTATCATTAAAGGAACAAATACCTTGATGTCTTTAAATATGTATGAAAATATTATTATAACACAAGGTTTTAATTTTTAAAAACCTTTTTCACCAATATACAATTTTCACTAGATATCATTGTTCTTTAACAACAGGGAGTTATAATTTCTATTAAAGTTAAAAAAAGGATTAATTTTTAACAATCAAAAATAAATTAAGAAGAGAATTAACTTCTGAGAGTTAATTTGTTTCTACAAAATATTTTTATTTTCATTATAGTTGCTCATAGGAGAAAATACCACTTCAAAAAGAGTTCTATAGAATATGTCATTCTGATTAACAAGCAATTTTCTTTCCCATTTCAGTGGTGATTTTAAATGACTTCAGATACATCCTACTTAATGTTTTCAAAGTATCATGAAGCTGGTTTCTGTGTGATACCTGGTAGATGATCTGGAGATTTAAATTTGTATGTGATATTTCTGCACTGAAGGATTTCTACTATCAGCTGTTCTCCATCTGTCTTCATTTCCTTCTTTAATGCAATCTTGATTTCACCCATAACCTGTGTTTTACCTGGAAAAGCAGAAAAAGCAACCCTCATTAATGTAAAAGGAAACTGAATGTATCTTTCTGTCTTGGAAGGAAGTAGAGCTTTCTGGTTTGATTTTTTTAGTTTGGGAATTTTTTTGATCTCTTTTTTTTCTCAGGACAGCTTAAAGTTTTTAGTCAAGGGTGTAACAATAATGCATTGCTTGAATGAACAAATGGTAGATACACGCAGTACACTTGTGTAACTAGATTATACGCTTCAGACTGTATTTGCTTCAGAGGAGCTTTGCTCTCAAGAACACAAATTTCACAAGGAATCATTATAAGTCATGTAATGGTCACTAGATTTCACCTTTTCAGAAATGTTTACTACAAGATTCTGAAGTTATCTCATTAAAAAAAAAAAAAGAAAAAGAAAAAAGGAGAAGATTCAATAGAGTTAAAAAGAAAGATTCTGAAAGGCAATGAATTAAGACTTTGGTGAAGTCAGCATTTCATTTCACCTTTTTATGTATATGGAGTAACATCATTCACACAATTTAAAGGGAAGTGCTCATTGTGACCGTTAAAAGTGAAGGTGATTTCCCGTCTTATGTGGGCAGAAATACAGACCCATTATTCCTACATTGTATGGATTTCTCTCTGAATCAGTCCAGGGATGAAGAGAAGACACAGAATTAAATGTAGGCAAAGCTGTTTCACCTTTCCCTTGCCAGTCTTCCCACAAGGCTTTACTTAGAGGCCAATAGAGGCCAACAGGGCTACATCTTCTAAACGAGCGTAGTAGTGTAAGCAGAGCCTATGCCCTAAGCTCAATGCTGTCTATAAAAGCATCATGTCATAGCAGGGGTTGTGTTTCTTTTCTATTGTCTTACAACTGTAAAATATTATTTCACCTTCCACTTTTCTTTAGACATTAGCCAAAAAAACAAACAAACAAACAAACAAAAAAATATCAAACCCAAACCATTAAGCCCCTGGCAGTCTTTTTTTACCTAGCTTCTGGTGCCAACAGGCTGGAGCTTTAACACATTACCAGGAAATTCTAGAAGCTGGTGCCAAGATGTGAGGAGCAAAGCAATTCTGCAGAAAGTAAACAATTATGATACGTTTGTAGAATCTCCTCTCTTAAAGAGTAGAAAATTATGAAGTGGCATTCAGAGATTACTTATTTGTATCACAAATATGTAACCAAATTTGAATAATCCTCACTAAAAATGCCGACTGTTGTGTCACAGATACTCATAAGCAATCACACATTCTATTTTTTTTTCTACTTAAAATACTTTTAGGGATCATGAATAAAAAATTTATAACAAATAATCACAGCTACAATCTGGCCCCTTAACCCTCCTCACAAAACGAAGCTAGAATCTGACTTAGTCATTAAAAATTTTGCAAATTCAGCTGGGTCAGCATTTCACCCCTAGTTTGTAAGGTGTTAGAGGACTTGTTAGGAGGCAAGGGACTCTTTCACCATATTTAATCGTCAGAAACCTCTTCCTCTAGGTTTGAACATGCAATAATAGCATCTTGTTTTCTATAATATATTTGTGCAAAGAGGATGGAGCCCTCACCTTGTGATGACAGCAGAAAAAATCTTTGGTAGTTGGGATCAAAAAAGGAAAGGCCTACAATGTCCCTGTTGTTATTCATTAATCTTTCCATCATGCATCAACAAGCTTTAAACTATGTCTACAATGACCTTTTTCTGGAAAGTGTTGAGTGCCCAGTGAGTCTAGCTTGACTTTTGAATGACTGGAAAGAGTTACAAGAAAAAATTATAATGCCTTCTCTGCTCTGTGGGTAAACTACCAAAATCGCTGATGAAAACAGACTGGAAAAAGATGAAATTGCTTTCTACAAACATATCATAGAGTAAATATTGAAAGGGTTAAGAAATATTTAAGATCAATTTGTGTGATATTTTACCTGTTACATATATATCAAATGCAGAGTTACTGATGTATCACAAGATGACCACTGGCATGTACAGCAGCATGTTCACTTTAGGAACACATAAACAGTAGATAATAAAGTCTTTAAAATATATAGCTATGATTAAATACATTAGTGCTTTTTATACGACAAAACACTTCTTTTTAAGGGACCAGATTTATTAAAAATCCATTAACAAATAAAAGGTGATGGTTAATTAACTAAATTGCTGCAAGGTATTTGAGAAGTCAAGGGGTTTAAATTTGCTATGGTGATGGCAACATAAGCTGTAGAACTGCCACACTCCGCGCTGTGACAGGTTAATTAGTTTTGCTATTAGTCTTAAAGGACTGCTGCCGTAAATTGCAGGATGTGTCATCTGCACTGTTGTCAGTTTCCAGGGATTGATAACTATGGATTGTTTCTGATCAGATGTGTGCTGTCAAACAAAATTATCCAAGACAACAGTAAACAGTTGTCTCCCATCAGTCTGTGTTATCAAGCCTAATTCAGCAATGCATTTAAATGAGCAGGTAAATCTCACTCAACAATGGCAGGAATTTCATTCAGTTCAATGTTCTAAATGCAAATTTATGAGCTAATTTATACATTTATCTTCGAATAAGTTGAATTGCCTTTTGAGATTGACTATGTCTACTCTATTGACTACATCCTTTTCAGACAGACCAAGTATGAGTAGGTTAAATTTGGAAATTTAAGTATGAGATGCCTAAATGCTGCTATCCAATGAGCATCTACTAATTTGCTGAATAGATGCCAGATGGCCAGAAAACAGAATTAAGAAAATGCATAAACTGACATTTTGTTGCATGATTGTGTACAGGTTAGTAAAGGCTCCTTCTGTTCCAGAAGGCTGGGGGTATTAGAGCAGTGGAATTAGAAAAAAAATCGGAGGGGAAAAAATATATTGACAATAATTTCCCAGCATTTTTCTTTCCAAATGAAGTTTATAACAATTATTGTTCCCAAAATACGTAGGAAATGCTCTTCTGGAATTTCAAGAGTAATATAAACTTTATGGTCAAGGATTTAAAATCACTGAAAGGTCCTTCTGAGCAGCTTCCAGTGAGCCTGGCCTACAGAGCACAGCAACGTTGATTTTGGGTTGTGTTGGTGGGGTTTTTGTTGGGTGTTGTGTTTTTTTTAATTCCTTACAGACCAAATCATCCACTTACTACTCAATTGAAGAACTCAGATGCTGGAAAAAACAAGAAGGACAAACCAACCAACCAAAGAAAAAAACCTATCCAAACAAAATACAACATCAAAAAAAGGAGCTTTACTTTCCTATATTTTGTGGCTACAATCTATAGGACTAGCATGCCTTATCCATCATGTATGCAGAAGAGGAAGGACCATAGAGCCATGGTTCACTTTAGCAGTTTTACTTCTGTGTGCTCAGATAAATTACTGCATTTTAAGATGAATGTGTACTTTTGGGGGGTTTATTTCTAAAATTTGTGATTGCTATTTCCACTTTTCTGAAAGCACACATCCCCAAGACCAATCCCAGGTTTCCCAATATTGGTGCAGAACAACAGCTTAGAGTTGTCTTATTGCAGCATGATGATGGTGGTTTATAGAAATCAGATGCTGCCCTGGAGGATGTCAAGGGAGAATGTTGGAGTATTTGGAGATGCAAGGCCAGCTGTGCTAGTGCTGACGGTCAGTACGCAGCACAGTGAAACAAACATGTGCTCCACTCTGTTGTGAGATGAGCAGACTCCAGAACCTAGGTTTTGTCTTAGAGCAAATCCGTCCATGCTAAAAGAATTCCCAGGAGAAAGCTAAAATCATTCAGAATGGAAATTAAAGAATCCAGATAAGGCAGTCAACCAAGGAGAGAAATGATGTGACAGAGAAAATGGTAGTTATGAGACTACTTGATGCAACTCGGTAAATGTTCTCTTGACGAAAGTTTGGAAATAAGAAATCTCCACAGATTTTTGCATTAGTGGTTTCTGGTGTTTGGTACTTCTTGTATTTAGCATGAGTATTCCCCACAAGCAAACTGAAGTGAATGAAATCTGTCTTTAATTCTCAGAAAGAAATTTCTGAGTATAACATGAAGTATTTTTTCTTCTGAATCTGTTACATTTATAATTCTGAAAGAGTAAGTAATAAGGTTCAGAATTTCCATAATCTTTCAGTCTAAGACAAAGAGATAAGTAATGATAATCATAAGCATGTGATCAGAAATAAAGATGTATTTTGTTAGAACTAATTTCATTTCCTTAGGTCTTTATCTGTTTTGATACCATGAGAGATTAAATTAATGAACCTCTGAGAGCTCTGTACAGTGCTTATTGACAGAATACAGGCATTTCTTTGACGTATTTTTCTACCATTTGACCTGGTCTTGTTGCAGCTATAGTTATATCTAACACTATGTAATGAGACATCATGTCTTCCAGTACTAAGAAACCCAAATGTTCCTTATGTAGCTGTATTTCTTAAATAAACAAAATCTTGGATTCAGCTATATTAGGGTATATTTATAATATTTATAAAGTTAGAATATGCAGTCACATGTCATAAAATCTAAGGAATCCAAGGTGGGTTCTTGAGAACATGATTTAAAAAAAGGAAAATTTACAGCTTTAAAAAATGGAATGTGATTTAAGAGAACTCAAAAACATGGATTCTATACCAAGATCCCCATCCCTTAGTAGCTTTCTGTGATTTTAGACTTCATTTCTATGCCTAATCTCAGAGGTGGAGATAATAACATATGCTTCTCTAAGAGTCGTTTGGATTCAGTAACTGGGATTGAGTATACTGTAAAGGGAGAGACTTTGATCATGTAAATATAAACAGGACTTTGATGTGTAATCACTAATCCCATGAGAAAAAATTAAGACCTAGAAAGGCTCGTGAGGACCTATACCTCTCTCATAAATCCTTCCACCATAATCCATGAAGTTCATACACACATCATTTTCTGTCTAACAGAGTGCTGTTGTAGCAAGAAATATGTTTCTGCTGGATTCCTTTGACACTATTTTGAGAACCAGAAGCCCATCCTCCAGCAGACAACTGTGCTTCAGGAAAACAAGATAACATCATCTTATTGCAATAAATAATTCAGTACTACTGCAAATACTAGCCATTTATTATTTACATTTCAGTACTAAACAACTCTAAATGAAGGTAAAGCAAAAGGGTATTTAATATCATTTTAAAAATAAATATATTAAGAATTCAAAATAACAGCCAAAATTTCTGATTTTTTTTTTTTTAAACAAACCCCTCTCTCTGGGTTTTTGTGGTTGTTGTTGTTTTGGGTTATGTGGGGGTTTTTTGGTTTTGGTTTTTAATTTTTAACGTGACATCAGTTACTTGCAGTACCAGCTGTTTGTATTCATGCCTTTCATCCTCTTCCTGGGACACGAACTACTGGCAAAGCTGTTGAAAATAATGATGGATGAGCTTTATAAACAATGCCTCCCAATGTTTACAGGCTCCAATATTTTCTGTCCTTTTGAGATTTTTTTCTTTACCTTCTTTTTGTCTTTAACCTTTCTCCTACATATTTCTTTCCCCCTTAAAACTGCTACAATTTTCTCTGTAGGCTGGTTTTATCTTTGTGTTCCCCACTGTAAGAAAAATCAGACATCTAATACAGTCTTAACTAATATCTCCTCTTGTCTTGCAGTGCTTTAAATAGATGTTGGGTTTACTGGCATAGGACTGTCTCAATAAGGATTTTCCCCACTTCCACAGATAAGCTTGAGTACATGTAGGTTCCGAAATTTGTTGCTCCTCTTGCAACTGCATGCCCAGTCTGCCCTGCATGGTGCTATCAACAGGCCATGGGACAAACTAGAGCTCAGAGAAAGGCTGCCTCTTTTTTTCCCCTGCTCTGAAGAGGATTTGCAGCTGCTGAGCGTCCCTGGTATGTGTTCAGAGTCTTCTCTAATCTGCCTACATGAAGGTTAGTTGTTGTTATATATGAAACGCTCAGCTGTTATTGCAATTTATTCCCTTCCTTACCTAAAGTAGGTAGGGATACTGTCTGCAGGCAGTTCCGCTCCTCTGAGATGGTAAACACTATCAGTTCAAGTCCTGACAAATGGGTACCCTCTGGGACACAGGGATGCTCTGCACTGGGAACAGGCGTGAACTGAGGGAACTGCTCTCTTTTCCTTTCCTTCTCATTACCCTGAAGATGTGAACTGCTGTGAACAGACTATATATTATGAGATGAGCAAAGAAGATTAAGGTCTTTCATTAATTTCTGCCTGTCTGCTCTGATGTGATGTGTATGCAATCATGTAATGAGGGAGAGGAGCAGAATTAAAGAACTTCGCTTACAGCGAGCATAATTTACAATTTTGTGGGCAGTGAGAGTGGCTCGCTGTAAGGCTCAGGCACGTGAAGAAGTTGACAGTTTTATGTTATGATTCTCAGAGCTAGCAGGCTCACTGCCCACAAAATTTTGAATACACTAGTGCAGAAATTTAGCCTGTATGCACTAAATTCTTAGTAGGAAAGAATATTTGAAAGTAGCAAAGAATATTTGAAGGAACATAGTTTTCAGCACTTATTTTCAGATGAAAAAAACCTGTTACAAATTTCAAAATGCATTTTGAAAACAGAGAAAATCTTTTGCTTTTTGAGATTTTGGTGTGTGAAATATTTCCCAGAAAAAAATATAAACCTTGTTCCATTTATTGGTCAGTGTGTGTGAGTGCCTGCCTCTTTCACAGATTTGATTTGTTTCTTTTAAAATAAAAAGAACGACAAAAATTAATGTTGACTATGGACTGATACCATGTGTAAAAGATTTTGGCCTGAATAAAGTGATTTGTGGGAAAATAACACTGATACTTCACACATGTTCAAATATGAAAAATAAAAATCATAGACTTGTACTGGTCCAGTTTCAACTAGCTTTATTTCTGTTAAGTGGCATTCTAAAATGTTGTAGGAAAAGGTTAATGAGGCAATAGGAAGAAGTTAATGAGGCAATAAGATTAGAAGAGATGAATTAGAGGGGAAAGTTTTACTAGTGTCAGAAGCTGCCCCTGTCAGAGACCTAAAGGACAGTATAGGGGATTAGAGATTTCTCCAGAAATATATTTTTCAATATTTGAGTGAGACCTGTACTGTAGAAGCATTGGAATAAATGGAGGGAAAATCATGCAAATTATAAATATCACATTCAACCAATGAAGGTGATTAGAGGTGAATATAGAGATTGCTTTTAATGATGAAGATGAACACAGAATACCTGTATTTGACAGATGGTAGGTAGAGGGAGAATAAAAATGGGGTGAGGGAAGTCAAGAGGGTTACTGAACTAATTCACAGTACATCTTAGTAGGTATCTCTTTTTCATGGTTATTTATACTTATTTATACTTCTGTGGAGGGGAAAACTGATTATTCTATCAACATCTTCTCCACAATCCATTCAAATACTATCATTCCCCAAAATTTAGCTTTGATTTAGAATAATAAACTAATGATAAGGTTAGTCATAAGGAAGTTTAGATATCTAACTCAGACTCCCTAGGTCCTGTAGTCAATAGGGATAGATTCTCCCTAAGCTTATATCTCAGGATGGGTAAATGGTTTCTAGAACTGCATGTCTTTTTTTTTTTCAGTGGTAGTTGAGATGAGTTTCAGAGATAGTTGATGTCTTTGATTTAGAAACTTGATTTTTAAACAGTGAAATGAGGCTAAAAGTATCAAAATGTAAATCTACACCTCTACCGTTTTCCACCACTTCACCAAGAGAAAGCTAAAATCATGGTTGAAATTATTCTTGTTATTTTAATTGAACTTCAAATATAGGTGTAGCCTGGATCTGAAAAGGGGAACTGTGCAGCCCTATGTCTCAGAAGGCAAAAATCTCCTCAAGCACCCTTGCTCCCTTTCATCCTCACCATAAATCACTGCCTGAGCCTAAATATACATTCACAGTCTTCTTTGCACAATTTTAGCATCTTACATAAGGAGACCTATCAGACGCTGCAGATTCAGCTGCATAAAAGACAGCTCGCCAGAGCACGTCTGAAATTTTGATGATGAAAGGCACACTTTGCTTTAGCTTTTGGATGGACATAAGCTCATACAGGGAAAAGAAGGAAAGTATTTAATGTCATACATACAGAACAACCCAAACCTTGATTATTTTAAGCCTATTCTGTTGCAGATTTACCAAGGAGAAAATGTGCTGCTATAGGGAGAAGAAATTTGCAAACTGCCCTCAAAAGTCTGTATTTTACATAGCCACAGTTCAATAAAGTCTTTTTTGCACAATACTATGATAATCTTTATGTAATATAGCATAAATATTCTGTTAAAGTAAGACAAGTGAATCTGCAAGCCTTTTTTTCATGTCAGTATAAGAACACAGAATGGGTTTTACCTATGCAAAAACAGGGAGGATTTTGCTAGATTTTGCTTAGGTTCTCATTTAAATGATGACAGATTTCAAGCTACTTTCACTTTCCCATAGCAAATATATTTTTTATCTTTTTTTACTTTTGATATGCAAGTTTTTGAGGTTTGACAATATAGTCTGAAATGACAAAATCCCTTCTGAGCCAACCTTCACTTTCTATGCCAAAATAATGAAAAAGTTTACACCTTCTTGCTCTGAATGTATATATAAAGATGTGAATATCACAACAGATTCATTTATTCTTTTTTTCTGCTTGATGTCATGAAATGAGACATTCTGGCTTGAACCATTAGAAATCACAGGAAATGGATTAAAGTCCATTTGGCTTATATTACAATATGATAAAAATATAATGGAAATAATACGAGCACTTTAAGATGAGTGAAATTACTCCCATGGATAGTAACAAGTGATAATAGAAAATTTGCCCAAAGTTATAATAAAGAGGAACAAATAATTATAAATATAATTCAGAAATATAATAAAAATATAAATAATAAAAGTCTCAGAAGGGGAAAAACTAGATTGCCAGGTAGGTTTTGTATTTATTTACTTTTGTGAATCCAAAGTGAAAATAATCCTTTGAACAGAACATTTTGTACGTGGGGTGTAAACAAACATCCCCCAGCCTAAATTCAAATACACAGAGTGCTTCAAAAACATTGTAAGAACAACATACTTCCTAAGAATAGCAGCTAAAAACCAAAGAACATGTTGCATTACAGGAACACCTAGGAACTTCCCCATTTGCTTTGGCACTCAGTTGCTTAGGTAGTGATTTTTCATTCCTTTTAGCGTTTTGGACATATGGTCTGATGAAAGATAATAAACAAGCCTCAAAGGTAGATGGATAAAATTAGGTGCTGGTCTTTAAAGAATTTAGATCATTAGAAAGATACATAGAAAAACAGCTCAAGAATAAAATGCTGACTTCAGGAGTGGATGTTGCCTACACACCTAATAGAGGCTTAGTTTTAATAGGCACGCTAAACATTTAAAAAGAGGTAACCAAACTGAAAAGAAATAATGATGTTTTCTGACTTAGCAATGCAAATAATAAAATATTTTGGTACTTTCCCTTTGCCATAAAGCTGTCCTATCACAGGGAAGTATACACAGCGGATAGGAATTGGTGTAAGAACCACATACGACATGTTTTCACCCCAGTTAGTTTGGAGAGGCACATTGCACATTTACTGCACAGACAATAAGCACTGAGCCTGCACTGTTAGTGCAGTGGAACAAGCTGTTTCATTTCACAGCTTGGCCGAGTCATTTATAGCCCATAAAAAATTACTTAACACATGGTGGCATATGTAACTCTATAAAGCTTTCTTTGAGAAGGAGGTGGAAGATGGCATTTGTATACACAAATATATCCATACACATACTCAAGCTAACGCAATATGTTAGCACTCTTTTGTGCTATAAATCTAGTAGGCATACTATCATGGTAACTGAAGATGAAAATTTTTGGTGAGAACCTGCCTTTTCATTCCTCACACCATGCTTTCCAGATTCCCCCTCAGATTTATATTGCAGCTCTGAGGCTCTTCAGTGAAATATGTTTAAAGTCTTGCTCATATCTCCCTGGAACTACACACTGGTGAGCACAGTCGTGTGTGCTGCACAGCTTGGGTACCAGAGCAGATGCTTCTGCACTGACTGTCCATGTGGAAAACAGGTAATGCTATTATATTCATTGATTTTCTTTTGTGTACTTACATTACCTGGTACAGTGGTACCAGCCCACTGTTGAGATGCTATTTCTCTATCATTAAATAAGAATGATTACTGAAATAATAATAAGACTACTAAGTGTAAGAATATGACTAATTGCCTATTCAGTGTGATAGTAAGAGCTGTGATAATTCTAACTAAACTCATTGTGTCTAATATACTAAAGAAAGCCGAATCTTTCTTCCAGGACTACCAAAGTGTTTTGTGGATGGCTGTAGGAGAATCTAGGAAATTTTAGCCCAAAAATGAATACTGTAATTGTTACTGGGATTCAACAACCTGCATAATCTGTCCAACAGAGGAATGAGGGATAATCCTCTCCATGCATCAGGATAAACATGGAATCATCTCAGTCAAAACTGGAAAAATGTGTTAATCCAAATTTTGCTCAGGAGAGATGTTATGCAGAGTATTCCACAGTGTTATGCAGAATTCAGAGTTCTACAGTCCCTGGAGGATTGATGCCTGGAAGTATTGCTTACGGTAATGTGGAAATGTTTCCTAAATTTGTAACCAGTTTGGAAAAATATCAATTTATCTTTCAGCTTCTGCCCAGAGTCTTCTGTTAAAGACATTATTTATTTTTTTCAAAGTTTGCAACCTTCCATTAGAAATCTTTATAGTCTAAAGTACGTGCTTTTCATTGAAATACACACTTCACATTTTCCCTTTCATTCAACATTCAGCAGTGCCATTATTCTTCATTTCATGCAATGCTGATTCCCTCAAACTGCTATAATAGACATATCCTAAAGTTGGCATTTCGTTGCACTGTTGAACTGATGTGTGTTGTTAAAGTACACAGAGACACACTTGAATAAAAAATATTACATAAAAACCTAGAACAGAAGAAAAAGTACAGGGCAAGTACCGCACTTATGTAAATACAGCTTTGTGATGTAGACTGAAATTATGGAAAGGAAAAGAGAAGGGGAAAATGTGCTCCTATTTACAGTGTTCATGAATCGGGAAGAAATCTGTTAAGTAAATGGAGTTATATAACATTTAAAAACCAACAGAAATGCTCAAAATTATGACATAAATCCATGTTCCAAGTGGACTAAATGCCTCTATAGAACAGGTCTCAGTGTTCTACGGGGGTGAAAATGCAAAAAATGTTTCTGAGTTTCTGAACTTTCATGATGAGTGCAGAAGATGATGGAAGTCCTCTTATAAAGAAAGGGAGAACAGGGAATTACGGAATTTAGAAAAAGAGAAGGGCCTAATGTTCAGTGATGGGCAAATGTGATAGGTTGGTATCAGAGATACAGAGGGAAAAATGTTTTACAGTGCAGGACAGAAAATCTTACAATATGATGACCTAAAACATTTATTCAGGACCTTTAAGTCTGAGGAAAAAAAGTCAGAGACTGGTTCCTGGAAATTTCACATCTCAGATGTTGAGACCTCTCTCTGGTATCACACAGAACAGAGATACTCAATCCCCTCTTCTGGGACCTGAGATTCTGGCCCAAATAAGGGGTCATGAGGCTATGATCAGTTGGCCTTCAGCAAATTTGACAGCATTTCCACCAGCAACTGGGAAACTTTTCTGATGAAAATTTTCTCAAAACTTTATGCCCTAGAAAAGGTGATTCAAAAAACACACGTATTTGTATTTAAATATGTCTGGCTGGCTGGCTTAGAAACTCCCCCTGTATTTTCTGAAGTTCATTGAAGCAAATACCGTCTATTTGTAGATATAAAAATCCTAACCCTTTTGTAACTCATTAGAAATCTTTTTCTGCTCCTGGGCAGTACATATGCAGTAGGACTTGTATAATTAACTGAATCTTTTCAATAATGAATACAAAGGAATTTTTCGTAGTGAGCTAATGCTCTGACAGCTCCTGTAGATTTACTTTCTGGCAATTGTCTTTAAACAGAAATGAGGCTTTTTCTTTCTGTCTCCTGCCACAGTACAGTGAGACTGCTTTGAGAATTAGTGCCTCACAGACTTAATGCACTGAGGCCAACACTCATGATTTTATCAAGAATCTCTGAGATTTAGTACTGCTCTTTTGAAGATAGCTGTTGAAGTCTTGCTTGTAATTTATTTTTAAAAATTTAAGCTCTGCATATGGGAATTGAAAGTAGGGTTTTGCAAGTTCTCACAAACAGAAAATGCAGCATAGACTCCTTGCATAATGTGGTTTAAAACTTGTCTGGTGGTTTTTGAAATGTCAAATACCTGGGCCATGGAAAAATATTATTAATGTTGTATACTCATTATAAATTTGTAATAAAGTACAGCAAACATTGTATTTGTGATCATTACCCATGAATATGATTCCACTACCTGCAGTAATTGCATAATCTCTCTTTACAGTTTCAATCAATTTAGAACAGAAGGTAAAAAGATTTTTTTCAACTACAAACGAAGACAAATTTTAGGAGAGCAGAACATCCACTCTCCTGGATTTGGAACTTACTCAGGAAGTATCCTATAAAGTAAGAGAGAATACTGAATAAAAATTTGATGTATAGTTCTGATTTACATCAACTGAAGAAAGATGCCTTGTCCTGAACAGTCACCACAAAAAGAGTCTTGAAGGACATAAAGAATATTTAAAAACTCTTCAGCTCTGCCTTTTTAGAGATCCTAAAGAGACCTGATATGTCTACTGAATATCTGCTTGGAATTGGCTCAAAAATATGAAACTACACTGGCCCTTAGGGTAGTGTTCATGAAGAGTGACTTGCTGAGCTAATGCCAGGCCATGGTTGGTTACCACGCCAGCTGACACACTCAGCATCACTAGACAGAACCGTGTGAAGAACAATAAAGTATCATATGAGACTCCTCTTTCTAGCATCAGCTTGCAGCATTGTTTGTGAGCAACGTGACGTACAACAAATTGTTTCTGTATTCATGAGGAAAAATAGTCTATGTATAATTTCTTACATAATACAAGTGTCATAATTTTTCTGAACTAAATAGGTTGAAAAAACACTAACAGCTGTAGAAAATTTTAGAAATAAGTTTGACTGCTTAATGTGTATGCTGAATATTAAAAGATTTAAGACAGAAAAATTCGTAGGATCTGGGCTACTTAATAGTACTTATTAGTGTTTGACATTATTTAGGGACTTGAGCAGCTGTTCACTGAGTTCCAAACAAAAGTAATTAATCATGGAGAACATAAGCATAAAAGTAGAAATACTATTTAAATATGCAAATATTGAGGTATAGATATAGATTCGCTCAGTAACAGTCAAAGTTACTATAATTCATTTCAGATTATGATCTGCCTCTGGAAGGAAATTAAGTTTTCCTAAAAGTCTTTGAGACAACCTTTTCTGTAGTAATGAATATAATTGAATCTGAATTTGTCTTTGTCAAATTCAAAGTACAATATCTGGATTCATCATGTAAAATTGACTTTCGTTTGCTTCCCTGAAGCACTATCAAAGGTGCTCATCTGATTTGGAAAATACTACATAATGACACTCAAAGACTCTACTACTCTGCCCATTTTAATGGCCTTCTTGTCTGTGGTGGTAGTGCTAATTAATATTTCTGCAAACTGATTATCATTGTGAAAGACAGGGCTGCAAGGCTGAAGAACCTGAAGACCATGTTCTGTCTTTGAAGTTATTTCAGCACAATTTTACCCCCACATGTACCACACGCACAAAAGTCTCCCCTTGCATGGGGTTTCACAAGGAAACCTTTGGGGATCCACTGCTGAATGGCAAGTCTGTGAGTGCTGTTATATTCATGTTCCTCTCGGGGCTGAATCCACAAGGTGTCTGCATTGTTACCACTTCCAAAGAGGGGGAGGGTTTATTTTCCAGTCAAGTCTATACATTTTACTATCTTCAGATCTGAAATTTGAGGGTATGTATACAACGTGACTCAGGTCAACACTGATTATAACTTCTTTTATCATTTTAATTCCTCCTTCCTGATACAGTTTGGGTATAGGAAAGAGTGCAGCCATTTAAATCCATGACTTGGACATCAAGAGACTGCAAACTTAATCCTGAAATAGTTAGCAAGATATCTAATTATCCCATGCAAAGCACTCAACTTCAAATTTTGCAATAAAACTCATACAATATAGTTCAGCTGAAAAACAGAGACAGCCCTCTACATTAAATAGAATTAAGCCTGAGGTGCCCATAATGCCGTCAGTTAATGATCATGATTTCCATCAAAAGAATAAAAATTTCTGTTTTAGGCCCTTTGTGATACATACTCTGAACTGTTTCCACAAACTGTTTCTTTTAAAATTTTGGTTTGCTTCCCTTAGTAATAAGAATACCAGTGGTTGTTAGCAATGGACAAACCTTAAAAAGAATAGTATTATTTTCAATTTACAAGGAACTGAGGCTTAAAGACTGTAAAAACACTGTCTAACATTAGCCAATCCAGCAGCAAAAATTATCAGGTAATCCTGTTTTCTTTTTTAATTTCAAGTCATGTGGGAGAGGACACAGTGTTCCTTGTGCATGTATGTTTTTGAGTGGTCTGTATTGTATGTTTACATTCATCATTTACATGAAATTATAAGTAATTATAAGCAGGTTTTCCAATTAGAAGGGTCAGGCAACTACAGCTACAGACAGTAATTGCAACTAAATGTATATTGGTACTCTTCATTACTTTTGTGATCTATCTCACAGAAGCAGAAAGAGACAACATAATAAGGAGCTTTCAAGCTCCATGCTGAATTTTTCCCTTTCTTCATGTGACAGATAAGCTGCAGCAAAGGAGCACTTTTTTATCAAGAATGCTTCAAGACACATAAGGCAAGTCTGCTACCCTGCTGAGCAGTGTACTTTCTGATTCTGAAAGCTGTTTGTTACACTTTGAAAACAGGCACTGGTAATGGCAGAATTAACTGCCCTACTGTCAAAGACAAAACTTGTGCCACTGGGAACTACAAACACTGTTGCTGAGTCTTCCTCAATGCTTTATCCATAGAGCATCATTCTACTGCTCAGACAAGAAAAATGCAGAGGAAACTGGTTTATTTTCTGTTATTTAACAAAGATAATTTTTAAAATAATCCCTCATTTACAAAGTCTGTGATGAGATATGCCAGGTCTTGCCAGCATATGGAAGGTAGGGAAAGAAAATACGTTATCTGTATGTAGTTGCAGTGAGGAACTTCAAGCAATAGAACATAATTACCTGGGAGGAATTTGGCCAACTCAGTGGTTATGCAAAACGCTATGGAGTGTTTAATAAACAACTGCAGCAGATTGCTGCTTTAAACTGTTCCTGGTGAGGTGTCCCTTTAAAGAAAGTAATACCTTCCTTGGCACTGATCTAGCTGCAAAGAACATCTTTACCTGTAACTAATCACTGATTCTTACTCATCTTAAACTGGCATAAACAGGCACTGGTGCTGAAAGAGCTCTCTTCACGCTCCTGCTTATTTCTTCCCACACAGTTTCCCTGACGTTATGTCCTTTAGCCATAGATGTTTTTAAAGCTGCCTAGTAAACTAGTTGGCAGAAATGATGCTACTAACTGCCATCTCCCCCCCTCCCCGTATTGATTTTGGGTTAGTCACCCAACTCGATTCAGCACACACTTTATGCCACCATGAAAAATTAAATGAGGTTGAGGGAAGAAAAGAGTGACATTTTTCATAAACAATGCTGGTTTATGACAGTGTGCTTTATGAAGCTGTTATAGTCTGATAAGATAATTCAGAGAGGAAAGGACTGCTGGAGGTCTTCAGTCCAACCCCACATTCACATTAGGGTTAATGTGTCTGCAGAGGTCCAAACCAAACATATTGTTCTGGATATGGCCTCACAAGTACCCGGTGCAAAGGTTTAATCCCTTCCTACGACCTGCTCCCTACACAGTTAACTTTTCAGTATGGTATGCAACAACAGTGATCACAAAGACATTTTCTAAATTAGTATTGTATAAAGAAAAGTTATTGGTGTCATCACACCAGTGACTTTCTCAGAGAAAATCTGGTTTGAAGAGTGCTTTAAACAAGTTCTGTTGAGTAGAACTAAGCGGACATCACACATTTTGAAATGAAAGCATGTAAAAACTGATGGTTTTGTAGGAAAGGGACATCATCTCCCATGCCAGCACTTTCAGTATTTTTAAAACTGCTTTGGGCATCCATTGTATGGTTTTAGTTTTACTCATTTTAAAGAAGTCTAAAGAAAATTGAATCTGCTTTGTGGTCCCTGCATTATTCCTCAACTGTTTGAAAACAAGTAGTGGCACAAAAATCTCTTTTCATAGACCATCCATTTTACTGTGAACAATAAAGAAAAGCTGCCTCAGGAAAACAGCTTTAAATATAGCTGTGGTGCTATCAACAAGTTAGCACTCCTGCATGAAAGCGAGTCCAGTTGTTTATTTGAGAGTTTTGCTGCAGGAGATAGAAATCAGTAGTGCTGTAGGAGGAATGTAAGTCCAGTTCTTCATCGCTTAGTTTTGCTGCAGGGAGCTGGAGAGATCAGACGCATAGAGCTTTCTGACTGGCCATGTATGGTTGGGTTTTCTCTTTATATAAACGGAGAGTTGGTTGTGATTCCCAAAGGCTTCTAATACTGGGAATGTATGTTCATGAACTGAGCTGGACCAAGCTGAATATGAGTAGTTTGTATAAAGACAGCTTGGCAGTTCTCAGAAGTGAGCAGGTTTGCTTCTGTCTCTTTGGCCCAACTCTTATACTGAAATCAAAGAGGAAATGTAACAGCCTTGATCATTTCTGTCAGCTGTGTGCAAGAGGTGTGATTGTGGCACAGGCTGTGAGCCCATCTATTATAACAGTCCACTGGAAGCTGTTCAAAGTTCAAGGATACTTCAATTCCTTGTTACCATGCCATAGGGAAGTCTAAACAATGAAATTTAGACTTTTCCTCACTTTTGTTTTGATGGATATAGGCCTGGTTTCCTTGTAGGCTGCTAACTCCCAAAACCTTTAAGGTGTGTGCCCATTGTGTTGATTATGTGGATTATTTTATACCTTCTGACTAGATCCTGCATCAGTTTGTCCTTTCTTCTTCCCAGTTTCACCTTTGTTCCTCTAATGGCTCCCAGAGTTCATCTTCCACCTTCCCATCTGGGTGAAGGCAACCCTGCTGGGATCTCTCTCTTCCTTCCATTAACAACCAAATGTCTAAATACTGGTAAGTTTTGAATGCAGATGAAATCACTGAAGTATAAGACAGTGAACTTGTGCGAGACGTTGAGAATATTTTCATGCCTGCCCCAAGCCCTAATCCTGAAACTACATGGGACTGTGGTTTAAATCCATGTCTATTTTGTTATATATCCTATTACTCAGTTGTGAGTTTTGACAAATATCAGGAATCTTGTGTAAAAAAGGAGGAAATTACTAATTATAAGTGTTGTGGTTTAGTTTTTATTTGTGTTTCCTGTTACTTTTTTTCCCAGGATTATAACTGAGTTTATAACTCTGTGTGTTCTTTTTGTGGTGAACTCCAGTGAAGCAAACACGGATAGAGACGCTACCTCCAGAGAGGTACAGAATTCAGAGAAAAGCATATGTGGTCTTTTTAGGCAACTCAGGGCTTCTTGCCAGGCTTGCCTCAGTTCAACAAGGGAGACTGCTATCTGCTAGTGTGTTTTGAGAGGGTGCTTTCAGCAAATACAAGGCACCAACTCTTCTGGGAGACAAAACCAATTAAGAGGCAATCAGTTGCTCCAGGTACAGTGTGAATCATGAGAGTTTTCCTAGCTCTCTTCTTTCTAATGAGCTTTGTGTCAACCACTGAATCTACAGAAGAACTCTGCAGGCTGTCTATACTATCTCTACAGTGTCAGGTGTTTTTTTTTTACTCTTCCCAGTAGATTTGAAAGGTGGAGAAAAGAAAGGGTTAGAGTGGGGCTTTGCTTAAGTAGAACTAAAAGAAAAACTTATTTTATCATTGCTAAATTGACCACTAATCCTTGCAGAATTCCTTTTGTCTTGTGAGAAAAAAATAATATAAAAATCAGGCTGGTTAGCAACATTAAATTTGGAGAACAGAAAATATTAGGTTATAAAAATGCAATGAAAACAGAATTAGTATTTGTAATCTAAATATGCCCAAAATTGGTCCTTAATTTAGATTTGTGACCTGCTTCAGTTTTGATCTTTAATGAAGTAAACCTGATCTCTTTATCTTGCTATATGTTTCTGATTTCAAGACGGTTATGTTGTATTTGAGTAACGTGTTGACTCAAAATTTCTTCCCTATTCCATTTTTCACCTCCTAATTAGGGCCTTTTCTAACAAAAAAACCCCACCAACCCACCAGAAAACCAACCCAAAACCAATTGACACCATATTGTGTTTCTTGTTAGTTCAAGATAATTATGGAACTTAACACTCCAAATGGTAATTACACTTGCTGTTGAGCACAGCAGACCAAATCAAATTAGCATTTTTGTCAAATAAAGTTAAATGTGCTTAAAAGCTATTTCTTGATGCATATAGAATAACATTTTACAGTGACTGTCACCTAACATCTGTTGGAGAGAGACCCTGGTGCTAGGACTCATCTGCCCAAGTGCTGATGTCTATATCTGAGCTAGATGTCAAGTCTCCTTTTATAGCAAAAGAAGAGCAATTACTTTTCTAGAACATGGTTTTTCTTATTTGCAAATAGATCTCTAAAATAGGTCAGATGAATTGTAACTTCAAAATGGCTATTTTTTCCACTGATTGCAAAAGATTTACTTAAGTGGTTGATCCTTTCATAACTCCCATGATAAAATTTCTCATTGCATTATCTACTTCAGAGATCCCAGCTGTAGAAGAATATTTGATTAGATTTTTTTATATATATATATAGTAGTCAAAACTGCAGGTTTTTAATTAGACAATTAACATAGAAATAGATTGAGTATGAGAATGAAATAAATTCTTTTACTGTTCAGACAAATTCCTAGACTACTTAAGCAGGTCCTGTTTGCAAAATCTAAAGGATCAGACCAGAAATCTCCTTATCCTCTATTTAAGATCCAAAAGAAATTGCCAACAACATCATCAATCATTATATTATTGTAAATGTGTTTAAAAAAAAAAGACCATTAAATGAGTAGAACACATGAAAGTCAGTTTTAAAACTAAGTGAGATTAATAGGATTCATTGCCTTTCTGTATGAGACTCACTATGAAACACAAGTCTCGGTTTTTTTTTTGCTATTCATTGCAGTCACAAATAGTAACATTTATTTTCCAGATTATAAAAGCTCATGAAACAAAAGTGATATTTTGACTGATGGAGGATCCTGCCGACACAGATGAAGCGCTTAATTCAGAACAGAGAGTGGTTTTTTCCAAACACGTATGTAGGACTATTACAAGGTCATAATTTATATAAGTATTTGTATATATGTGTAAAGATATATGAGTCAATTATTTATATTTGTGCACATATATGTATATGTAAATGCACACGTGTATGAATATATGTGCATTTGTACAAAAGTATGCATATATATTATCGAAGTTGACCTAATCCTAGGAATCTATATATATTAAACCTACCCTGATGCAGCACAAAGTATTAGCTTGTTGCGGTAATCAACACTAAATGCTTAGGCTCTACTGTAATTTAAGTTTGTGACGTTATAGCTAGTTAAATTAACTTCAAATTCCATTTCACAATCTAACTGCAATAAAAAAAAAGCAAACAAAAAAAAAAAGAAAACACAAAACAAAAAAAAAAACTTCAAACAACACTGACATCAGTACTGAAACCAACTAGGGCAGTAGGGGAGTAAAAAAATTGCATGGTTTGGATATTTCTCTGAGGACAAGACAGGTGGTCTAAATTCCAGCAAGGTGCTGCAACAGATTCCCACATTTGCATAAGTAACCCTCTGAAATAAAGTACTGCTTATTTAAAGTAAACATAGTACAGTGAATCAGTCCAGTGAAAACCTGGGAAGTTAAGGATCATAGGCAGAGTAGGACAAAAGTGCTGCTACACTAAAGAATAAAGTAAAAGCTGCAGAGGCTGAGCTGAGGGTTGCTCAAAGGACAGACTTCCCCCCTTCAGGGATCATTTTCAGCACTCTAGCTGCTCAGTCAGCTAAATGTTTTAATCCTAATTTAATGCTTTAATCCTAATTTTTCTGCACTGTCCAGCATTGCTCCTGTGTTGTTCATAGCACTTGAAAGTTTCTCATTGTGTGAACCCTTTTCTCTCACACCAATCTTAGGCTGATCAGATGTCAGTGATTTTCATGGAGTACGTCCTGACCTAAACTTTTGCACAATATTAATCTACCCCACTACATCTATTAGACTGTGTATGTCACTTACATATGTCATGACCATGTACACTCCTTCTATACTTTATATTGTAGTATAGCAATATTTCCTACACAACTCAATTAAATACATTAAAGTAATTTATTTCACAATTTACTGCAGAATGCAAAGGGCATTATGGGGGATTCTGACTTCCAATGGCAAAACTCCCATTAACCCACTGGAGGCGTTGTTTCCTATTATAAGCATCATTTGAATTCTGAGAGCTTTATGAAATAATAAGTTTAATATAATTTTATGAATGAAAAAATATATATAGAGAAATTAATTTACTTAATTCTTTTCATTCGGTAAGTGAAAAAGAGAATTTAAAAAAAACAACAACAAAAGAATCCTGATCGTCTGCAACAAAACTCAACAATATCTCTTGCATTAAGAGCATTGAGTTTATGTTTTGAGATTAATATATAAAAACTACCAGATGACACGTCCTTATAGATCAATTCAGTTCACGTAAAATGAGCAATCTAGGATGAGAAAAAAACATAAGGAAAAGGTTAAATGGGAAGAATTAACAAAATGCTGGGGGACTTTCTTGTGACTATTTATTTCCTGCTTAAAAGGAAAGCCTTTTTTTCTTAGAGACTTTCCCTCAGTGCAGTGTGGTAGAAAGAGATGAAATGCTCATCATGGTTCACATCTATCTTGTCTGATTTCTTGTAGAATATGGCAGTTGACACATTTATCTCCTCTATTTCATGTGACAGGCACAAAGGGGTCTTCTCACCAAAATGATCACGGGATGACAATATGGAAAAAGAGGTGTGTATATTTTTATTTTTGTTCATATATAGTATTTCTAAAGATCAGTAGAAAACTGGGTTATGTGTCAAAACTTAAACTGTGTTTAAGTGTATCTGCTTAAGTATCTGTTACTGTGTCCACACGGCACTAATCTGGAGCAATATGAACAAATCAGTAGATAAAAGCAGTTGGTTCTGAGGCACCTACATCATATAAGGTTGAGAGTTTTAACTTGAAATTGGAATTACTCTGGTCTATGATACAAATGTTGCTTTTCTGCATGTGGTCCAGTTCTGTCCAAAGGACCCATCATTGGTCATGATTTATTTCAAAGCTGTGTTACTGCTCTGAATCATAACACTAAGCTAGATGCAGCCTGCATGACCACAGTGATGTCAGAGAGACTGTTTCAGAAGTAATGTAAAGCAGGGAAGCACTTGCTTTTAGACTGTAGGTCTCTGTCACTGCTGAATTAGCTAGCAGGATCATGCTCAACTTGCTTAGTGAGGTGTTTTCTGTGATCCCTGAGATTAATTTCTTTCCAGTGTAATTTTGCTTGGAGAATTTTTTATCCCTGTATTTTTTCCCATATCTTGTGCCTAAATTAGTTTTGAAGATTTTTGCCTGCCTACAAAGAGGTTAGATTTGATGCAAGGTAAACTGGACAGTTACGGATTTTGACCTATACGTATAAGCTGCTACAATTTTTGTGAGACTACACAAGATTGATTGTCTACTGAGGGTTTCACAGTCATGCTGAATTGATGCTACAGGTAAAAATATTCATCTGAAATCAATATTAATTTGTCTACAGGTGGATAAATAGATGAGTGCTTCTAGGAAAAGAAGAACACAAGGTACACAGTGCGTCTATGAAAATTTCCAAGAGAATAGCAGAGGGACAAACCATCAGCAATTTCTCCTCCTAACCCCATTTTGGGTGGGCGCCAGTCACACTTTAGTGATGCATGCCTAAGCTGTATGTTATTGCAATGGGTTGAATGTAATTTCAAATATTTATTTGATATTGCAAAGATAATAGTTTAGACAGACAGATGTAAGGACAGAATGCTTGGTGTGCACTATCTACATTTTCCAGATAGAAGCATTGTCTTTGGGTACTAACTCCTTTGTCTTAACAAAATGATGCAGAAACCTTGAAGTTCCTCTACTAACCATCAGAAGTAACTTGGTACCATCAGAAAGTTATTTACACAAGGCTTCACAACCAGTATTTGCAAAGTGTTTCAGGTAATTGAGAATGCACTGGAACCCTCATTTTGTCATGGGAAACTACATTATAAAGATCAGGTTATTTATTCCAATGGCTCATTAAGAAATTAGGAAAGAAAGTTGCCAAATTTTTGTATCCCTTCCTAAGTTTTTATTAGATTTATTTTTAATTTAAAATTGTAATCTTCTGAAGAAATCTATTCTGCGAAGTTTGTTGACATTAATGACCTTTATTATGAAAAAAATCTGCTATTGTATAATTGGGCTTATTCAGGTAAGAATGTAGATGAACTGAAAAAATGAATCAAAAAAATCTGACCCCTTTTTATTTAATTTATAATAATAACAGACATAGTATCCCTAAGAAAGAATTTTCTTGTGAAAATTATAGCAGAAATCAGAATAATTCTTTCTTTTGGTCAATGCTTTAAATATACGTCTGAATATTCAGTTAATCCCAGAGAGGGCCAAGGAAGAAAGAATGTGTTTGGATTGTTTATGTGTGTGTGTGTCCTTTCTCCCAGGATTTGCATCACTTCCTATTATATCAATTTTTCAAGCTGTCTTCAATTTAGAATCTTTAGCTAGTGGCAGAAAATTTTACTTGAAACAAATTACTCAGCTTTGTTTGACAGGAAAACTGCAATATTTAATTTTGGAATTTGATTCAGAACAAGTAACCTGAGGGCAGTAGATGCTGCCAATAAAGAGGAAACTGATTTGTCATATTATACTTGGATGCATCTGTGATTTCAGTGCAGTCCTTCCCTCACAATGTGACAAGGCACACATCCAAAATGATGAGACATTTATGAGGAGGCCACGGCCTCTTTACCTTTCCTCCTTCTCAATAAATGTGTACCTGCATACAACCAGTTTGATTCAACAAGCCAATTTTAAAAGGCTGGGAAAAACCCCACAACATACAGTGACATATTAGTTACTGGGTTTTGTTGAGAGAATGGCAAAAGTTATGTTAGGAAGCCTGGCTTTGGCTCACTCATATTGGTTGATTTTCTGTTTTCTGATGGAAAGCAATATGCTTTCACGTTGTTTCCACTACTGAAGGTAAATTGGAAAAATCTATTTCTCTTGTTGTAGGATTCTTGCAAGCATTCCCAATAAAAACGAAAACTAGTCCTTATTTTATGAAATTCCAGAAAACTATGCTCAAGTCATTTTCTGAAGGCAAGCTGAGGCTCTTCAATGTCCCATTCTTTTTGCACAATTCTGTAAATCTGAAGTAGCCTTTTTAGTCAATGGAACAATACCTGGGTAAGGTGGTGTTGATAAGGAGAGGTGAAGAGCAGCTCCTAGGCTCTGTTCCCAAAGTCTGTTTTCCTATGTAGCATAATTTTGCAGGAATTTAGGTAATTTTGCTTTGTAAAAGTGTTTGAAAAGACAGCACGGAGTATGAGGGAAGACAGCATGGATACTGTGTAGGCTTTACTTTTTCAAACATGAAAAATAGTGTGAAAAATGTTTCTGTATAAAGTAAAAGACTTTCCATACAGCTTTAAAACATAAACAAAGTACCAAATAGCCTTAAAACCAACATATAAATGAGCCAATGTGTCTATGTTTGTTACTCTCTCAAATGTCCAGAGGCAAGAAGGAAAGCCTCCCCTTTCTCTCCTTTACTTGCCAAGTAAGAAGGAACTCTTAAAATGATCAGACTAGTGAGAAGGGCATAGTTTATATGCACTCTGTGCTCGTCCCCTCTACTCTGCGCTCATGAGACCCCACCTGGAGTACTGTGTCCAACTTTGGAGTCCTCAACACAGGAAGGACAT
>JAOXNO010000001.1:10669441-10726998 GCA_028565335.1 Limnodromus scolopaceus | reverse complement strand
TGGGAGGTGTCCCTGCCCATGGCAGGGGGGTTGGAACTAGATGATCTTTAAGGTCCCTTCCAACCCAAACCATTCTACGATTCTATGATTCTATAATACGCTGATTTTAAAAAACATCTGTCTTCAAACACAACTTACAGTCCAATAATTCTAAGTAGTCTCACATGCTAACATAAATATCAGCTGAAGTTTAATTTTAGCTTGCCATGTCATCCCACCTGGAAATGCTCTAGATTCATTTGCATTTAAACAGCATTCCAAGATAATTGTTTGAACAGCAATCTAAAAAAAGGGTTTATACTACAAGATCATGTGAGGGTAAATAAAAAGATCTCCTTTCTGAATCCCCAGAAATACAGTTTAATTTTTAAGTAAGTTATAAATTATCTAGAAAAAGAAATAAATAATAACTAATCTTCTAAACCACACATATATAATACAATACCAGCTCCTTTTACATGAATTACAAACATTAAGGAGCTACAAAGGACTATTAAGTATAGCAACAGGTTATGATATTCCTTTTCTTTTTTTTTTTTTGGCATGTCAAATAAATACAACAAAAGTGGAGCTCTAATACAGAACTGTTTGGTAGGAACAGCTGTGTTATCATTTGTAGGCAAGCTTAGAAAAATCTATTTATATGAAGTGCTTGATAAAATGTTCTATGTTTGTGAGGGGAAGAGCTTAGGTTTTGGATTCTTATTTCTCTTCTTGAGCAGTAATTTCAGAAAACAAGATTAGGCTAGAAGTTAGGAAAAACATTTTAGCATCAAGGATAATCAAGCACTAGAACAGACTGTCTAATGAAACTGTAAAGTCTCTATCACCACTAAGAAATTTTTGGTGCAGGTTAGCAAAAACCTTTTAAGAACAATATTGTGTTCTGAAGCAATGGAATGACCTCTTGAGGTCCCCTCAACTCCATTCCTGCTTCATAATAGCTCACACATATGAAAGTACTGAACATTACGGACCTTAAAACAGATCTGTTTTACTTACTTTTTTCCTGAAGTATGCACAATATTCCAGGTCCTAATCACAGTGCTAAATGGAGGAGATCACATGAGTTATCCAGAAAGATGACATTTAAAAACCCTACTCAGTATCTCCTAGCTTCATTTTCATCACAGAGGGGAATTTATTTAGGATTTACCAATGCACTTTCTATCATATTAATACTTCAACCTGGCTTTTGCTGATTCTAAATAAACACTGATCATGAAAAGTGACTGTATTTCAAAGATGTTTTAAATTACTCACTAGGTGAAGTAGCCCTTCTTCAGATTTACACCGGCAAGGCTCAGGTCCAGTAATCATACACTCCAGTATCTTCACCTTTACTCCATTTCTGGTGAGGGGATCCCCCTGTTTGTTTTCCCGTGTTGAAGGTCTTCATTATTAAAGGGTATTTGTACTAAATGTGCCAGATGGTATTAAATTATATTTCCTTCATAACCTTATCTTTCTAAAAGACATAAATTACAGAATTCTACCAAAATTACTTTTTTTTTTTTCCAGAAGTGAACCTGTGTAGCTTTGTCAGATTTTTAATGGAATTACTAGCACTCTGATTCCCAGTCCCAGCCCAAACCCTCTGCTCCCATTACATCTCCAATGAGTCACTGGAAGAAACCTCCTGAAGGACTTAAGCAAATTCGTGTTACTGGAGATGTGTTTAAGAACTAGGCAAATAAAAGTGATTAAGAATATCAGGCAAGCAATTATCTTTCCAGTTGATTATTGAAGCATCATATCATAGGGTGATATTTTGGTTTCAAGGTGAAATATATGTCCTTTCAGGTTTTTCTGTTTTTCTTTTTGCTTGGTTGTCTTCTTAGTAGTTGTTAATTTTCTCATGGGAAAAATGGAGTTTTTTTAATGAAAGCTTAAAAAAAAATCCAGTTTTTTACAATCTTCTTGCCACATGAGTTAATGGCTAACAGCCATCCGGTCCCAGTTCATACAAGTTGGTAACAAGCTGTTGGCCGGCCGTTAATCACAGTCAGGCTCTCTGGATTGTTTACTTCTCCTTAATAACAATTTATAATAACGATTCAGGAACAGGATGATTTGTAGCTATGTAAAGCAATGTTGTTTGTGATGTGGATACAAGAAAACAGAAGATTATTTTGTCCTTTTTTCTGCTATGATTCTATCTCTGGCTGAAGTCTTTATTCTTATTTAAATTCTTTCTGCTTCTTCTTAGGAAAAGCAGCTGGATTATACTGGCAAATACCTCAGGAAGGAAGAACTAATTGCTCTTATTATGACTGGAGAGCCAGGTGGGCAAATTAGAGTACTGGGCCAATCAGGGATAGAAAAAAAGAAATGTTTCCCAGAATCAGTGAGGAAGCTGATAATTCTTAGCTTTACAATACTGCTGCTCTTTGTCTTGAATCATTTCTTCAAATTATTGTGGTATTTAGATATTAGTAGTATAGCAATTTGTAGCTTGAGGGAGCATGTATAAAATATTATACATAGCTTTAAAAAAAAAAAAAAAAAGGAGAGAGGATAAGGACTACTGACAGTGCACAAACCTGATTCATTGCTTGAGGACCCCTTAAGACAGAAAGTATATCTGATTTTCTCAATTTTTGAAATTAAAATTTGCATTCCAAAAATGAAGGAGGTGTCATATGAGGGGATCAACATGCAACAGATTAGCTGCAAATGTTTTTGTTACTTATTTTCTATTCCCTTGTGTCTCTTTTCTCCTCTGTACTGAAGCAAGTACCCATGCAAGAAATCACTCTTGCTGGTATTTTCTGCTTTAAATTTTGTTGGCATTGATTAATCTTATGCTGCCAAAAGTAATAAACAGTAGACCTTTGGTAGAACCTGATGGCAGAAAGCAAGGTTGTGATTTTATATTAAAGACAGTTTAAACAACGCCAGGTTGAATTTGAGCCTTTTTATTTATAGAGATAGTAGAGAAGTCTGGCGAGACCCTATTCTTTCATTTAGCTCTTTTCCTGGGCAAGGATCACATTTTACTCAGTAGCATTTTATTTCACAAGCTGAACTCATCTGCATGTAAATCAGAATGGCAATAAGACTAAAAGTAGATATTACAGCTGCTTAAAATGTGTTTTAAAAAAGATATCACCAGGCTTATATTGCTCTTTAGGACAGAAACTGAGAGTGTGCAGCAATTTCTTTTGCTACGTGTTACTGGACATGAAATCAAAACCAAAAAATGCAATTAAACCACTGTTCAAATCAATGTTGGTTACCTTGCTGATTGGCTGGAGTTCTCTTTAAATCCTTGGGTCAACATCTATTACAATCAAGTCAATAGGCTCATACTTAGTCAGTACAAGATTCTATTGATTCAAGAAAAACACTTGAAAGTCCAGACTTTTTTTTAAGGTTCTCTGATGTTTTAGTATATGTTAGGATTAAGTGTTCAAAACTCCTGAGATATTTGAGTTATCAGGAAGGCAACAAACAGCAAAAAGATAGTATTTGACATGTGCTCAAGAACAAAATAGATGGTGCTCCCTGTGGTTTTGAGATACCAGTCTAAAAAGGCCTTGAAAAGAACTGGATTGAGCCTTGGTGCAGAAATATGGAACTATTCCAAAATAATGTAAATTCTCTGCTATTGTGAAAATGACTGGTTCTGACTTAGTCATTTATTGCTGATCCATTTATTGCTTGTGTGTTATGAGTCAGGGATTATGTTGTAGGAGTTAAGAATTTTCTCTCCAGAAGACAAAGTTGAGTTTAATTAAACTTAAGAAAAATAAATATATTTCAGTGCATGATTTGTAGGTTAATTGGAGGCTAGTCTTGCTAGTAACCTTGGGCATGTGGATTCACAATTCCTCTGTCTATTCAGTTACTTCATAACATAAACATAAAACTGAGCAGCTGTATAATGTATAAAGATACTTCCAATTTTTCTTGGAGATAACAGTTTTCAGACTCTTACTACCCAATACTATACATGTGGCATTCTGATGTTGCTTCAGTAAGTGAAGCTCAATACAAAGGTAAGGAACTGGAAAAAGGTGAAATTTTCCTCACATAAAGTCACTGACTGCATCTGTTTAAACCAAAACACTAGCTAAAGCAAGTGAGATGTGTGTGCCTGAAGGTCCTAGTGAAAGGTACAGAAGAAACCACTGTGGAAGGATAAAAGTGTTTCTGCTTCTATAACTGCAAAACACCTTTGTCTGAATGGGCAACTATTCCCAGAATACCACTCACACAGTACAGGAGTATTTGCAGCTTGTGTATTAAACCGTTCAATAATCATTGTCACCTCTTTCATACCACAGAACCATAGAATAAATTGGGTTGAAAGGGACCTTTAAAGAGCATCTAGCCCAACTGCCCCGCCATGAGCAGGGACATCTTTCACTTGATCACGCTGCTCAAAGCTCCATCGAACCTGGCTTTGAACTCTTTCAGGGTTGAGGCATGCACAACTTCTCTGAGAAACCTGTTCCAGTGTCCCGCAATCCTCATTGTAAAACATTTCTTCCTGATGTCCAATCTAAATCCACTCTCAGTTTAAAACTGTTGCTCCTTGTCCTGTCACTACAGACTCTGGTAAAAAGTCTCTGTCTTTCTTATAAGCCCCCTTTATATATTTATATATCAGAAGGCCATAATAATGTCTCCCTGTAGCCTTCTCTTCTCCAGGATGAACAACCCCAATCTCTCAGCCTTTGTTCACAAAAGAGGTCCTGCATTTCTGTGGCTCTCCTTTGGACTCTCTCCAACAAGTCCATGTCTTTCATGTGCTGAGGGCTCCAGAGACAGATGCAGAACTCCAGGTGAGGTCTCACCAGGGTGGAGTAGAGGGGCAGAATCACCTCCCTTGTACTTCTGGCCATGCTTCTTGTGATGCAGCCCAGGATACGATTGGCTTTCTGGGCTACAAGTGCACATTGCTGGCTCATGTCCAATTTCCCATCCACCAGTACCCCCAAGTTCTTCTCTGCAGGGCTGCTTTCAATGAAGTCATCACCCATTTTGAGTATCAGTAACAAGTATGAGTTCTGTCTAAACTCCCTCCCACTTCACTCATTTTGCAGGTTGCGTTTTATTCTATTCTATAGCTGAGCCTTCTGGAAGAAGTAATCTACTATAATTTTTTCTGATTAGTGACTGAGAAAAGCAAAAGAGGCAGTTGACTTAATCATTAGAAATAAACTGTTAGAGATTAGTAGAGAACTTCCTTCATACCAAAGGAAATTAAAGGTAGAATGTCTAGAGTATTTACACTCATCATACAGTCCATGAGGAGACTTAGATAGCTGCAGGGGCAAATTCTAGGACATAAATTGGATGCTGACATACTTTGTAACACTGGCCTAAAGTGGTAGTGTACCACTCCTCACAGAAAGTGAGGATGTAGTCTCAAAATACAGTGCTGCTGGGCTCTGGAGGCACACCAGAAATGATTTGCTGCCTGTAACTGGCTGCTGTCAGGATAATAACTGGTATTTGTCTATTTTACAGCAAGGCTGACTTTTTGTCCTGTAGCCCCCCGGTATCCAAGAGCTGCTGATGTGGTTGAGGAGCACCTTCACCTCTCTCCTTCCGAGACAGACATCCTCCAGCATGAGCCTCGCAACACTTCCCCAAAATGGGAATTCCACTAATTTTGCCATCAAACCACAAGAAAATCTGCTTCCTTCCATGAATTCATGCAACCCCCAAATCCCTGTTTTCCAAGCCCAGAACATCTGTCTTAGTCTTTTTATCACATTTTTTGCGTTTTCATTCTTAAATTACAGTGCTTCTCTGTTAAATATCAAAGAACTTTTAAAATAAGTAAGTGGATGTTTTATCATCTGGTTTCCCTTATGCAGCTTTGTGGTGGAAGTGTCTATAAATGTTGTAATGTTTGCATCCTTTATAATTCTTTTTTTTATGTTTAAGAACAGTTAAAGAGAAAAATACTTGTGAGGGGAAAAACAGCTAAATATGTCCTTCTGTTATTAATGTCAGATGACCTAAGCTGAAGTTATGTTTCACAGAAGTTACCTTCTAATAGATACAAAGATATAAATTAGACTTGATTATGAAAAGAAGTGTCAGGTGATCCTAAAGTTACATAAATCTAATATTTACCTGATCTCTGTCCTACATTGCTGCCAGTCTCAGTGTTTTCATTCCAAGTCACCAGTGCTCATGCAAGGGCAATAAAATTCGCCTTAATTTTAATCTGGCAAGAAGTTAAATTCTAATTATAACCTCCTTCATGAATATTAAGCATCATATTTTAATCTGATCTCACAGTCCTCTTGTTTTGTGAAATGATACAGTTAACTTCAAGTAAATTTCTTATCTGCAGTAAAACCCATATTTGCAGGCTGGCCTACCAAGACATCAAAGTACAGATTTGTGCATAGGCCAAAGCATTTGCTAATCTCAGTAACTGTGTTGTGATTAGCCCTTAATAATTTTCTTCATCTGTCTTTTTTCTCCTCTTACTTATAACTTTCTGATTGAAAGTCTAAAATTAAGACAATTTCTCCCCGAACATCTTCATGAGGACTAATATTATAGTTCTGATATTTCAACCATTGTAGTTAAAAAAATAAAAATGCTAAATTTTTAAAGTGTGGAAGTGCAGCAAGCTGATTTAAGAAACGTCTAAAGCCCTTAGTCTTTTCTCAGTCATACCACAGTGAGTCCTTTGTCTTAAACAGAGTTACTCCAGCCTAACTAAAAAGCAAATAAAAGGAGTATGAATCTTTAACTGAGTTTTAATTACTTTGACGAATGTGGCAATGGTTAGTTATGCCTGTGCTGTCAGTTTATTTCATGCCTTGTTTTACTCAAGAGAGCTAATTCATGTATGACTCCTGGGCATACCTTCAAGATAATTTACAAGATAATTTGCTCCAGGGTCTATTTCATGCAGATATGATGAATGAAAATTTTGCCAGAACTATTCAGAAAGCTATAAGGGAAAATTTACAAGTCAAATGATTGCCAGTCACCCACTCACAAAGGTCATGCACCTTTGCTCCAAAGTGTTATTAGAATGACCTGCTGGCCTGTTTTAAAGTTTGTGATTCAACCATTTTTCTCATAAATAAATATTAAACTGTTTTAATTAATGAAATCCAATGTTATGTGATGAAACTATTAAAACCAGATTTTTTAGTTTTAATCCAGGTTCATGAACCACAAAGCTCAAAAATCGAGGAAAAAAACTACTCTGAATAGATAAATAAAAGTCACAGTATTGTAAAATTTGCCTGCTAAAGCATGATGTTATCTCAGAGCTTGTTTGTTTGATGCTGTTTTTTTTCTTAAATCTGTAACTCAGGAAAATACACAGCATGCAAAAAAGGAAAAGCCTGGAAGAGTTTGTTAAAGTAAACAGTGAGTCCATGTGAACAGTATATTGTCTTGCAGAAGTTCAGTAAGTATGTGTGCATCATCAGATTTTGACAGAGTATGTATTTGTTCCTTCTGCTTGGGTGTAGAAATACATCTATAGAGGCTTTACTAGAATATTCTGCAATTTTCTGTCCGGGTTCAGTCATTTATACAGGCTGAGAGATTCTTACTTACAGGACTTCATTTTACTGAACTCAGAAGTTCATGCTCAAAGGATCACTGGAAATGTCAGAAAATGAGCCATGGCAGAACTGTGTAGAGAAGTTTTTGGTATTCAGGACATGGACTGGATGGGAACATTATTTTTTTCTAAGTAAAAAACCCACTCTCTTAGGACAGAGTGATGGTGGGAAGCCACTCTGTTCCTATAAAAAGTTTAGAGTTTTATGACTGAAAATTCTGACAACAATGAGGCCAAGCACAGAGGATGACAGAAGCACTGTGAGTATTCATTCATTTCAAAAAATACTGAATGAATGAAGCTGGCCATGCTTACCAACTTAACCATCCTTCCAAAAGACACTTTGAGATGAACCTCAATGTCTGTAATCCTAGCAGAAAGATATTTTGCATGTCTATAGCATCTTCAAAATGAGAAGATCCAAATTTCCTTATAGTAAGCTATTTAATCTAAAATTTTATTTTTACATATATATATGTGTGTGTGTGTGTGTATATGTTCTACCAGAAATAATGACAGTTTGGGATTACCTAGCAGATTTGCACTTTTGAAATAATATGGGGAAAATAATTTTCCTCATATATTTCTTAATTGGATAAATAGTTGGTAGGTGAAAAATACCATCTGGGATCTATTGGCTGAGAAGTTTCATAGGGCAGATAAACCAATCATGATCTACGACTGAATCAAGTTATTAATCATGTGCTTTTAATTGTTAGTTTCAATCCTTACATGGAATGCAATTGGTTTTTTGTCTATAATATCTGTAATATTCCATAGCATTTCATAAGAGATGTTTAAACAAAAGATATTGCACTTTCTGAAACTAATAGAGAAATTGGTTTGCATAACTCAATGAAGATCACAATATGTATCATAAGATTTACTGAAGTTTAAGAAGATGAAGTATTTCATCTGCTCAGGGAATAATGTCCAGTGTAAGATAGCATGCAACAATGCATCTCATAAAAATAACTGTAACACAGTGTCCAAGAACATAAGTCTGAATTATTTTATATTATTAAGTAGTATGAAAATACAGAATATGACAAGATGGTATGTTCAGAGAAACAAAGATTATCATAGCAATACTCACAGTTATTTATATTGACTATTTGGTTGTGTCAGCAAAGTAAATAGTACTGTTTTCCAATATTTACTTATAACTTAACTGATACAACTTAATAGCACAAAAACTATTCCCAAGAAAACATTAGCACATTCCTCAGGTGGAGAAACAATTACAAAAGGTGCATATTTTTTTCCCTGGTGATTCCACTTATGTACATGACTAATTTTGGTGCTATACCCTGTGAGCTGAATCCAAACCCTGATGCTACAGTTTTGATTGCACTGCCTAGAAACCAGTTTTCATTGCCATTTGAGAACCCTGAATTGCTTTGCCTCCAGCTACTATTCTTAAAGATCTTGCTTCTGTAAGTCTCCTGCCATATTTGCCAGGCCCGTGTGAATGACATAGATGACTAAAACATTTCAAGTAGCAGTAGATCCACATGTTTAAGCAATTGAATTTATTCTGCACAATTTTAAAGAGAGTAATCCACAGCCTACTATTCATAGAAGTTATCCATCAAGAATACTTGAAAGTGTAAAAATAATACTAGTATTAAAAGTTTTTAACTATAACACTAAATCCTTATTTGCAAATGAGAATACAAATGTCAACTATGGGAGCTCTCTACAGATTAATGAAAAATGGGAATGAGTATTCACTTCCAGTTAATTGGAGAGCACATCTGGTCCACAACACAGATAAGTGCACTACAGAAATGTTACCATTTGATCTTTAAGATTTTCATTCAATTTTGTTCATCTATGAAAAGAATACCACAATAATTCAATAATACTGAAATTACTATCAGTTAATGTTGAGTTTCTCTAAATTATGAATTACTTCCCTGAAAGATAATTATATTTACATGCTGAAACTGAAATGCTCTTGAGTTGTTTTCCAACTTCTGGTTTAATTTATCATTTGAGATTGATCTGTCCCATCTTAGTCAGAAATCAGACACTAAAAGATAGGCTGGCTGCCCCAGCTTCTCCCACCAGGGAGATCCAACGCTTAGTAAGAACCACTCACATTATCAGATTTGGAGCTGTAATTCTTAGAGTTGTCAAGTTAGGAGAAGTGAATTGCATCATAAGTGAAAATTAAGGAATTGCAGCTCTTGAGTTATTTGCAGATTTTTAAGATGAGAAACATGCTTTTGGCTGGAAAAGTAGTTTTAGTGACGAAATGCTATATACGCATCTTTTGGAATGTTTCAAAAGGTGTTCTTTTTGTTTGGATCCGTTTGTTTGGGGTGTTTTTTGAATGATGCAAACGTTAAATTATTAAAATATTCTTACCCAAAACCTTACCTAAGTGGGAATTTATGATGAACAAAATGATGAAAAGCTATTTTTTTACAAGTAGTATTCTGTATAAAACACATCATAACAAAGTAAAAATGGAAAATTCCTGATTTCCCATTTTCATCCCACCATTTCTCTTTTAGAAAAGAGTTTGTTCAAATACTTAAAAATACCTTTGAGCAATTTGAAGTTTGAAAAGCAGCTGAATTTGGATTTTTGTATGATAAGTACTATGTACTGAAAGATTTAGTAGAATGCATATACGCAGTTATGGATTCTTGCATTGGAAAAGACAGTTTTACAGTTCTACCTTCAAATTCTAATTTGATTTCTTCAAATCTGTGGAACATTGGACCACTTTTACCTCAAATATATCAAGAGCAATTATTTCCCCATGTATACAGATTGCAGAAACCTGAAAAATATTATTTTTTTTTTAACGGCTGAACTTAACATGAAATTAACTTTAATTGTATATATGAATTTCAATTTAAGAATTAATTAAACCCCCAAAGCTGCATTGTAATGCATTAAAATGATAGAAGTAGTATTTTAATAATAAAATGAAGGTCATTATAATTAAGTTTTATATTTGAGGTCAACAGAAACATACACTTGAAATAAAATATCTTACGTGTAAAGGGAAATGGAATTTTCCTAACATATCCTTCAATACAAAACACTCTTAATTTTCATGCAGTTGTCCATTATTGCACATGAAAGAGATAATCACATTGCTCATGAAACTTTGACAGCCATTCTGTCGGGCTCTTCCCAGATCCAATATTACAATGTCTCCTTCTTTGGCAGCCACATTCACACAAAAAAAAAATCACTCAGGATTTCCCAATCAGACAAGAGTTTCACTATAGTCTAAGTGCCGTAGTCAAGCTTGATCTTCAGCTAAAATTTTTAGTTAAACTTAGTGTTTTATGTAGACACCAAAATTAATAATTCTTTTATGAAGTAAATATTCTGAAATGTTATAAAAATAGACCTTTACAGCCATTGGATATTTTCTTCTGATATAATGGGTACTGAGGCAGCTCTACACTTCATATTTTTTATTCCAACACTATGAAAAGCAATGAACATCAGGACAGATATCATTCATTGCGATCTAACTGTTTAATTACTTCTAGTAAACAGGTAAGACACTGTTCTCATTTAAACTGAAGACTCATCACATTGATGCTGTGTAAAGGGCCCTTAGGGTAAATGAAAGTCAGGATCTTAATCTATAATACGAAGAGACCATAGGGTAATCTTCCACAGCATAAGAAGTAAGAGAAATAAACATATTGGTTCTACAAATACGGGATACCACTGTAGTGTTGTTTGTATTTCTTTTTACCTTCTGCATCGGTTAATCCTACTCCCGACTGCTTTACCGGTTCTTGTCCATTCTGGCTCATCTTCCCTCTGTTAAAAGATATGGTGGCAGTTGTCAATAAGATCATGAGGAGACGAGATCTAAGAAAATGATAGATCCAAGCCCATGAGGCTTGGTTCTGTACAAAAAGGCAAACATGACAGGTGTTTCCAAAAAAGCAAAAAAGTGTGTATGTGTATATATATATTTAATTTCAAGAAAATAAAGTGGATGACAGGTTTTTTCTATTGCTATTTGGATAGGTTGCTTAAGAATTATTTTTTTTCTCTCTTTTGGAGCCAACGGCCACTGCATCTTGCTAAGCCTGTACATTCTCATAGAATGGGGCCATCGGATGCTGTCTGCTACCTGCCCCAATCAGCCTGGTGTCCTGCAACCAGCCTGCATAGCTCCTCTTCTCACTTTATCCTGGTATGGTGAACAGTGAAATATATAATACAGAGTCACAAAATTGATATTTGTTCTACAATACCATTGCTTCAAAGGTAAGAAATGTTTGTAGTCACTGTCTTCTTTTAATGATTGTTTTTACATTACAGCTTAGGTTTAGCATAAGAGACAATTCGATTCTGAGACTGACATTAAACTTGATGTAAAGCGAATGGAATAAATAATACTCTGGAGATCCCTATCTTTATCCAGTGGATGTAGAAAGAACCTGGACTGAAATCTAGAAGTCTATTTTTAGGCAATGATTGTTAGATAAAATATAAGCTATCTTTAAACATACTTGTTGCAAGCTCTAAGGCATGGTGACAGTCACTCTCAAAACCATGTCTGCTACTACGAGATGTTTGTGCTTCTATTTTCCTTTCTCCCTTAAGACTCTGAAATACTGTGATAGAGAATATAAGGCATTATCTTCAGATACATGTGATTGCTCTGGGGTTAAAGGGTTAGTGCTACCCTGCTATCAATGAACCAGCTTCATGTTTCACAGCAGCAACAGCTGTCCAAGTTCACAAGGAACTAAAACATTAATATAAAAACTCAGATTTTAAATTGATTTTAAATTCACTTTTAACTGAAAGTTGTTATTTTCTTCTTCTGCAAGGTAATGCTTCATGAAATATATTACAAATATGATACAAGAATTATTTGTCCCTAGGGTTAGATTCCTTATACGTTGTTCAGTTGCTTTTCACCTTTTCACCTTTTCATCTTAATATAATTTACAGACATTGTACTCGTATAGATGGTTACATAATACAAAGGCACAGAGAATCCGATCTTTATCAGAGATAATAACATGTGTAACTTTCAGGGGTATTACAAATGGATAATAAAAAATTCTTTTAAAGATATCTCCCAAATAGAAAGACTATGCAAGATTTATTCAGCTGTTTATAACTGTATATAATGATCAATCTCTTTTGATAATTATAGCAATATTTAATATTGGCAAGTATTCTAACTAGTTACCTCACCATACAATTCACATGGTGTCACTATTTAATTTTTTTATTTTTCTTCATGATTAAATGTTCCTATGGTTAAAAGCATCTGGAATAAAGAGTTTAAAACTCACCCTATCCAAATTTTTTCTATTGATAGATCAGAAACTTAATCTAAACAGGGAGCTTAAAACCAAAAATCTTTTCATATGCCAAGAAAATTAAAATTATTTAGCCTGCATAATGCTTCACATCCAAATTGTGAGTTGTGGTCTTGTGGATATACTGAATTAGTGTACAAGGTCAGAGTCCCTGAAGTCCTTATCAAGCCAGTGTGAATGAAAATGTTGACTAGAATTTCAGTCATCCATATATTCATTTATATAAGGATTTTTATCCAGAATTCAAAATGGAAACAGTCATCTATTTTAAAACATTCTCCCCAGGAATGATCCCAAAGGTCTCTGACGGTAAACAGTAATTTTGTCATTCATTTCCATTACATTGCTATGTAAAGCCCTTGAACCTAACATGAAAAAGAGCATTTCTTGTCTGTATAAAGATCCTGTGTAATTTCTAAAGTCTCTGTGTAATACCATCATAAAAACAATTTAATTTAAAAATGTCATTATAAAAAAAACAGTGTAGCCCTTAACAGAAAATAACAGGGATGGATATGTCTAATTTAATTTAGTAAAATTCACAAGAACAAATTGCTATAATAGAAAAGCTGAAGCTGTGCAGACTTGTTCCCACTTTGCAGTATAAGTAGGGCTGATTTCTTGCTGAGTAGATTGGTGAATCTGTCAGCCAAACACCGAGTAACTGTAGATACTGTGACATTGCTAGACAATACACAGAAAGTGATACTAGTGGGACTCAAATTTAGCATATGTGAGCTAAAAACTTCTGAGAGCTCCATCTTGTGTTTCTGTACACAAAGATTTTATGCATCTTTGCTTTTCTCACTAGGAACAACAGCAAAATATTTTTGAGATTGTCATATCCAATTACAGACCACCTTTTTGCCACTGGAAAGTACAGCTCATGCTAACCTAGAAAAACACGAGTGAAAAGTTCAGTGAGTATTAAACAATTGGCACCCCACAGCCTGAGCTCACATTGTCCTCCTATATTCTGAAGATGAGATTAAAATATTAGATTTGTGTCTATTTTCCTTTTAGCCACTAATAAGCTGTAGACAAATACTATAAGGCTTTACTTTAAAAAGTGATGAATACTTAGAAATGTCACAGTTGTAAAGAATAAATTTTTTATTCATTCAAGCGTTTTTAGGATGATTCTATCAAGCTCTTGTGACTAATGCTTCAGGATTTCAAGGGAAAAGCAAAAACTTGTGTCCCAGAGAAAAACTACTGCAGAGATTGAATGAGCCATGACTATCAATATTTTGAGAACAGTCAACCTACACAATTTTCAGGCCAGAAACATTAAGTTGTTCAGGAGCAATTACTTTTCCCTATAAAAGCCTATAAATGAAATTGCTAAATGAAGGTGCATGCTGCCAAAGTTGAGGGGAAAATAATCCTGGCAAAACTTTTCTCTGTGGGGTAGTTAACTGGGTAAAATATTTGAAAGTTAAATCGTTGTATAGGTTCATTACACTGATAGTAGCTTGATAATTCCTACAGGGACTCCATCCTAAAAACCTTTTTCCAACCAAGAAATCAGAAATTCTACTCAAAATCGTAAATACCTGGAAAAAGTTGGGTTACATCCAGAATCTGAATTTCAGTTGCACTAGTAACACTTTTTTCTAGAAGGCCAATCTGAAAACTTAAACTAAGCAGTCTCAGGTCTACTAAAGTTGCACTTTTAAAACATAACCCAAATCCATTGCTACACATTTTCATAAAAGGCCTCTCCTGTGTGATAGCAATAAATTCATGAGGTTGAGGCAGAGGTTTGCTTGTTTATTAACAATTCCATGCTCAACAAAGCAGAATAAAAGTATGAGTAAACTACATAAGAAGATGACTGACAAGTGAAAGGGCTATACATAGTCAGTGCATGGAGGATACAGTATATTAAAGGAAAAACCTTACATTCTTGGGATGGGAAAGAGATTATTCTCTCCTGTGGCACTGCTGCTGCCTTCGCTATCCATGCTGTATCCACTGCCAAAACTACTGGCTGATGAGCCAGTGGAGACAGAACTTTCTGCAGGTCGGTGATTAGTAGACCTTGCTGTACAGGGTGGGAACAGTGGGTTACTAAAAATCTTGTAAGACATCAGTACCATCCACATTAAGAAAAAGTTTCATTTATCAAAATCACATGCTGCAAATGCAGTTTTTTACTTTGCAGTCCAGTATTGCATTATTATCTTTTGCAGATGATGTTTCTTTCCACATAGAATAAGGTGTTCGAAACCAAATAGTATACCACTATATTTTTTCTCCAGTCATGTTAATAGTTCAAATGAACAGCCTGAAGGAAAAAAAGAATGGGTTAGATTGATTAACACTGCTTTTCTGATTAAAGCTACAGAAAACCAGTTGTTCATCTGAAACTTTTCATATGGTAATCTTGTAAAAATGAAAGTCCCAGTGGGCTTCCTCATGTTCCTCATGAAACATTCTTTGCATTTGGTGATTTTGAGAAGGAGAGGAAGCTGAAAGGAAATAAAGGTACACCATCTATAGTTACAGAGACTGTATGAAGACATCCACCCTCGTCAGACATAACACAGTTACTGCATTATATTTCTCAACTGCTTCTACCCATCTGGATCCTTCTTACTACATGCCTAGAATTTTAATGCACATATTTTGATGGAAGCTGACCAAATTTTGTTTAAGACCATTTGGTGTAGAAAATGTACACCAGTATATCTTATTTTTACTTCAAATGCTTTATTTTGTGTTTTGGATATTGTACTACATGAACAAATCTTCCAGTATCCAGCCCTTAGCAAGTTGAGAAATACAAACAAAAAAAGGACACAGTGACATTACATATAATAATCAATACAGGAACAATAGAATAGCTATTCTCATATTGAATAACATGATTGTCTGGGAATATTGATACAGATTTTTTTTTTTTTGGTTAAATGTCCTTTACTACACCTACTATTGTAGATATTGTCATATTTCATCTATTCCAGCTGACTGAGCATATATGCTGAAGATAAAAAACACTTTTTTTGAATCATTATTTTTCTTTGAAGACTTAATTAATTTTTATGTTATTTTGGTGAGCTGTGAAACTCTAATGCAAGCAGTTAAAAAGATTCTTCTTTAAACAAGAAAACAGTCAAATATCTAAATGGAAATTACTTCAAATAAGAGCCAGAGCCCCAGTGGTGCTTGCCTTAAACTGGCAACCAATATTATTTATGTTTGACTGAATGAATAATATTTTTGGTGAAGACTTCTGCTTGCTGCTTGATGTGGCACCGAGAAGCTGAATGTGACTCCTTAATCATAATGCAAAAACAGATTAATAACTGAAACTAGAAGAGGGGAATTAAACAATTCACATACCATCAATCCTTGGGCCAAACTGTTAGTTAAGACAGAACTCTTACTCTGCAAAGTGATTCTTCACTGCTAAACCAAGCTGTCATATAATTCTCCTCTCTTTCACTATTGCCTACAGCCACAGAAGGAACCTGTCAGTCTAAATTATTTTCAGGAAAAAGTATTCTTTAGTTCTATTTCATGATTTTGTACATTGATCATAGGCTATCTTCTTGGATATTAATACAAATTAATAAACCGTAAATCACAGTGTTATTAACAGATGCCCTCAGTATCTCACCTGGAGAGAAAGTCACCCTTGTTTTTACCAGCACGCAGAGCCAGAGTACAGCACTGTGACCTGCTTGGGCAGCTGTGGTTGCTTTATCACTTTCATCCTGTGGTACCATAAGGGAATTCCTATGACTACGGTGACATGTCAGGAAACTGCTGTTGCGTAATGTCGGGTGAGAGAGAGTCTTCAGAGAAGGGAATTCAAGCTCTCCTTTATAGCACATTATTGCTAGCTGCCACATATTCCGCAGCCTGTATTGGGGCTATCTCCTGACATTCCCACCTAATCCGTAACCTCAATTCTCATAGTATTTGTATGACCTGTATGGTTTCTGATGTTTATTGTTTGGGATTGTGAGGGTTTCTTTGGGTTGGGTTTTTTTTTTGCCATGGCATGACAAATGCCTTACAGGTGACGACAATCAGGAAAGCCACACATCTGCGAAACCCATGGAAGCTGAGACAGTATTGCACCACCACAAAAGAGCGTCTTTAGTCCTTCCCTTAGGCATGAATTTGCTTAGTGTAGCATACATCTCCACTGTAACATATGTGGCTGAAAGGGCGGTTCATATCTGAGCTCTTATTTTTATTGACTTTGCTGTAAAAGCTACTGCCTGAAGTAATTTCTTATATCTTTACTGCTGGATTTCTAAAACCAGTAAGAACCTAGAATATAGTTCAAGCCAGAAAAGCTTGAATTAAGCCTTCATAAATGGCTTAGAAGTTTTGCTACATCTATTTTTAAACAAAACATAGTTGTTTCTTTTAAACAGCTGTATCCTGATGATACATTCAGTATGCTGTATTTTTAGTTTCTCTACTGTTTTCACTAATTTACCTCTTTGTCTATACTGATTTTTTTCTCATAACCATTCTTGGTGAATGGTTATTATGGGTCCAAGTTTAGATTCATGACTGGATTTTGAAAATTACGATGTTCAATGTTACTCCTTTTTTGTTGTTGTTTTCCTGTCTGCTCTATAAGAGTAATGAAATACAGCATCAGTTAGCAACAAGAGATGAAATCCATGAATAGATTTACAGCTGGTCTTGTGATAAATTAAGAGTCCAGAAACAGAAAACTCCTCCATAATCCATAAGACACCCACATATTGTATATACCTATATTGTTACAGATAAATCTAGGCCTATAAGCTGCTGCTTATATAGGAAACTTCCAAGTTCTGAAGATGTGGGGATACATCCTGCCAGGCAATATTTTGTATGAGAATTAGAATAACTATGGTTAGATTTGTACTCTAAATTGAGAGCTAGAACTTGTTTCCAGCTCTCATGTACAAGGGACTAATTTGTATATTCAATTACAATCTTGCCTTTTCTCTTTGTACAAATCCAACCGTTGTCTTAAGAACTTTAACAAGAAAGGCTGAGTTCACTATGGTACTCCTTTAGTCTTACTAGCTTGGCTAATTGGGTTCCTATCCACATAATTGACAAAGAACTAAAGTGAGATTAGGGCAGGTTCAATTCTAAGTTACAGAGCTTCTGCTTACAGTTGCATACACTAAAAAATGCCTAAGTTCTCAGGTTTTGACGCTGAAGTTTTGGAGGAGGTGCCTTGGCATGTAGAGAGTTGAATACTTTTGTATGGATTCACTCTGGTCCAAAGATTGGATATTCTTTTCTGTATCACAGAGGTGCCAGCTACTAGAAGGTATAGTCTTGATTTACTTAAATGTACAACATTTATCTGAAGAGAAACTTGAGCAAAGGCAATTGCCATCATTTGAATACTAAGTATCCAGAGTATGGAAGAGCTGTTCCATTGCTTCCTTGCCCTTTGGTTCTTCAAATTATTTCCTGGTTCTTAGAAAAATAAACACTTTTAAATACTTCTCATATGTTAGATCTTGCCGTCAGTTACATATGATGCTGAAATCTTTCAAGTTTCTTTTCAAGAACGAAAAGACTCTCCAGACCTCAGCAGACGGAGGAGACTAAGGTTATCTAAAGATCATTACCCAGCATCATCACTTGGCCTCTTTCAGGGAGAGATGAGATATCCCTTCCCCCTCCAGCTCCTTCTCCATTAACTTTTTGTGCAGTTTATCAGTTACTTGGTACTTTTGAAGGATTGTAACTTCAGCGATGTCTGCACTGCCCAGCCATTAGGCTATGAAGAATAGAAATAGGAAATTAAAGTTTAAAACAGAGATGCATCCTCTGAAAGAGTGCACAGAATTTTCTATTACACAAACCTATAATTGTAGCTTGATTTCTTTTTCATCTGCTAATCCTGTTTTAGCTGGTAGTTCCCAATGAGATTAAATGTTCTCTACTTGGAAGATGTGTTGATGGGTAGACATGTCTTATTTAGTAGCTAACAATGTGGTGTTAACGCTGCCTCTGAGTGACACTGTTTTACTGTCTGTTATACAGTCTGGCATAAGCAAAAGTTTCAGTTCAACCATTCTAGTGAATAACACATAAATGAGTTGGAAGAGGTCTTGATTGCTTACAGGAATTCTTTCAGATTCTAAGAAAGTGGGTCATAATATTATCCCTGGTGCAGAATCAGGGTTTCCCAAGGAAAAAAATATTAATGGTAAATAAGACACCTTTTGCACTCTGTATTGTTTACAGTAGAAAGAAAAAAAAGAAAAAAAAAAGAAAAAATATTTTTCCTTTTACAAAGTGATATTTGACCACATATTCCCCTATGCCTTCTTGGGAAAAAATTGCTGATTCAAGAAAATTGACACTGGCACTGACCTCACCTTTCAGCTCCACTTTTTTATTTTTATTTTTTGAAATTATTATTAGCACAATATTAATTGAATGCATCTATGGGAAAAAAAATGCTTTTTATTATGCTTCAGCTTATGGACCCAGTTAGAAAATCAACTTTTATTATAAAGCAAAACACATAAGTTATATATTAGCGTAAAGAAAATATTGTATTAAAAATCCACAAGAAAGGAAAGAATGGAAGCCATAAGATTTCATTTAATCTTTCAGAAAAGTCTGCTTTTACCACTGAGAAGATGCTTTTTAAAAACCTAACATCAGGGAGATAGATAATTCACACAAGACCTATAGCCATGAACTGTCAAATCAGTCAGCAAACTGGAAACAATCCAGCCCTGTCAGCAACTCCAGCCATTCTTCTACAGTGAATGGACTTTTGTTTGGTGTTTTAAAAAAAAACACTTAAATTTGAAAAATGGGACTATGCTGTCTTGTGGTTCCTATGGATAAAAGAAGAACAAACTAAAGTAAAACTTACTCCTGGGGTTCAGCTGTAGATGTTCCCCTTTTCAGGTATCTGTCCAGAAGCAGAAATACAACTGTCAAAACACATTGGGCAAGACAGTTTTGTTTGTAAACCAAACCGGAGGAGGGAAAAATGCTTTTGAGTATGTATTCACGATTAAATTTTGAGACTCCGCCTCTAATTGCTTGAAACCTAATTGCTCAAAAACTAATTGCTTTTTATAACTGGCAGTCTTGTGAGAAACCCTGAGTGACAAAAAGGACTGATAGCATCATGCTGAGCCTTCTCAGAGAGATGCAAACGAATGGGAGCAGGTGAAATCAGTGATCTGCTTGGCATAGTTATCTGCTGACCAACAGACAGGGCATGTCACACGCAGTGTCTTCTGGCAGAAGCTTGTCTACTCTTCACTCTCAGTCACCTTGTTCTTTAAGTGGTCCAACCTCGAAATGCCCCCAAATGCCAGTTAACCTGTTTTTACGAAGGGTTTGCTAGCACTAAAACCAGTGCTGCCCAGGCTTGCTCTGTAAGCCTCTGCAGTGGAAGACCCTGGTGGTGGGACTGCTAGTTGCATCTTTTGTGAACTAGCAAAAGAATGTGAATACATAAATAACAAATGATCAAATGCATATACCTCAGGTCAGTTTTGATAGTTTCTTTTCCTCTCTCTTCCTAGTATTGAACAGTACTTTAGACCATGTTATCACTCATTTCAGCCACATTTGTATATTAGACACAGCTTTGACCACACACTGAGCAGTGGTATTTTGTGAAATCTCAGCACAACTCTTTACAGAGCAATTTACCATTTGAAGTGAGTAATGGCAGAACAGCCTCGTTTTAAACTGTGGTGATGGCATTTCTGTACCCAGCATAATTTTCCTCCATGTACTCTGTAGGGTTAGGCTACCATCTAATAGACTTTTGAAATAAGAGTTATCAAATGAAGAATCTGAGCAATTTCCTGAAATTACATGTCAGCTTAAAATGGTGGGAGAGTGAATAGCAGGAATAGCCAAAGCAAAATGTGCCAGCTATTAGACTGAAACAAGACTCAAAAGACAGCCTTAGATTATTGCTATCTGCAGAGAGTGGGGACAAACTGTTCTTGTTTTGATAATGATTCTTGAAAATGTGTTATTTGTAGCAACATGAAGGCCCATTTAACTTGGAAATTAAGAGAATAAGAGACTAGTGAAGCTAGGCATAAAACGGCTCTGGACAGTAAATTATTTAAAGTGTGAAGGAAACATCCTAAATTATTGTAGGAAATTAAAACATGACATAGCCTATTAAATCTGTGAAAATGTATATAGACCTAAAGGGACCCCAAATAAGCGGTATTTAAATCCACTATCATATCCAATTCAAAAGATTTATAGAAGCTAGGACTCAATTTCCTTTCACTCCACATTGCTGCTAACACCAGTAAATTGAACTTAGCGATAAGGGAAATTCCTGTCGATTTTAATTTCTTACAGCTAAATGGCTAGAAATCAGGCAGTGCTGGCTCAGAAACACTATATTTCTGTGTAGCTTTAACCTGTTATGCTGACACTTAAGTGAACTTTTGTCAAAGTTTTTGGACCAAGTGAGCTAAAAGCAGGTATGCTGCCTTCTGAACTAAAGCATTTAAAATGGAAGTCTTTGAGAGGAGTAAATTGAGAGGGTCTTTTGGGTACAATTGTGAATAAGCCGATGCACAGTCTCTTTGCTCTAGATGTTCTAACAGTATTAGCTCTGATAGTAGTAGTAGTAGATAGTAGTAGCTCTGACAGTAGCCCTCTGACCAGTAAAATCACTTGACTCACAACTATTTGGAAAGTCATTTCCTCCTAGGATATCACAGAAAAGCTTTTTTTTCATGACGGAAACAATTATATTCTAAAAGACAAAATGTTCTCTATGAGATGGGAGAAATAAATAGGTTCTGGGTACATGCATTTGATTTGGAGGGTTTCAGAATATGTTATTTTAAATTCCCAGACGTTTAGGTTTGAAAAAAACCTTTCTGAGTAAAAAAAAAAATAGGAAAAATATACAGAAATTTATGTAGAAATATAGTGTTTGTATTCTCTGAAACGGCAATTTAACAGGTAAGTTTGGACCTTTAACTGAAATGCATGGTATTTTCTCTAGATCTTTAACATTTGCTAACTAATTCAGGTCAAGAGTATAGCAGTGTTTTTCTCCTGGCAGGTTGATTGCTTGTTTGGTGGATTTTTTAACGTGTGCCAAATAAAAGAGGAGGTGCATATGACATCCATCATCATATGATGTTCAACAAAAGGGTGTTGACTTGTAGCTTCTCTCTCATGAGCGCCTCTCAGAAAAATGCATAAAACTGCAATGATGTTCAGGCTTAAAAGCACCTACTTATTTATTTAAATATTAGTTTACTGTTCTCCAGAGATCCTAGAAACAATCAAAATAATTGTCTAGAAATTCTCTTCTTTGGTCATAAAATTTTATAATTTTTTTTGCTGAACATGCAATATTCTGATGTAATAAAGGAATTGTTTTTTAGTTGTACAATCTTTGTATCTTTTCGGGGCAAAACTGTTACTTCTTCCTCAGCAATAAGGACAAGTCCATTGAATTTTACCCATTAAGCAGCTTTGTTAGGCACCCTTGTAGAAAGCACAGCTCCCTATAAAACTGTGTACTTTAAAAACTGACCAGTTATGTAGATAAATGCTAACTATATGGTGAACACTATCTTTTAATTTTTGTGCTCTGTACTTTTATTTCATCGGAAACTACACTTTCTATTCGAAGGCAGATCTGGTGCACCTTTCTACTTCATATGGATGCTGAAGGGAGATTTTGCTGTTCCTTGTCTTTCTTATTCACTGAACTGGAAGTTATTAAAACTAACACATGTAGTTTATTCTTTTAAAACTATAAGCTAGCTTTGAAAAGGCCAAAATCAACAAATAACTATATTGCAGATACACCTACTGTTTTATATGCATATATCCAGAGAACTGGTAGTTACCATCAGAGTATCACTAAGCGTTCAAATATCTGAATAACTTTAAAATAATGTATTATATTTAAAACATAAGTAACCTACCAAGTAAATTCCATATAATGGAAAGATCCTTCTGTGGGATAAATTACTGACTTAAAAGGAGGTGGACTGATTTGCACTATCTCTAAGACTTAACTTATCTGGTGGATAAACCCTAATAGACATACTTATATTGAAAGGAATGTGCTTGATTTTATGTGAATGTGTAACTGGTAAGGATGCAGATTTTTCACACAAATGAAATCAAATTAACACAAACCTATGCACTGCTCTCTCCCTCTGGCTTGGATCCCTTGCAACTTCTGCCTTCAAAGAGTTGGCTCTGAAATTTTATTTTTCCTCTCTGAGGGGTGTGATGGGGATGTGTATTTTGCAATTGGTTTCTTTGCAGCTCACAGTCTTATCTCTCACAGGCAACGAGGAAATTATACTTCAGGGTTTATTTTTAATTAAATGCTGTAGTTGAATATCGGATTTTACAAAGGTGCTGAACAAAGACCAATATTTTGTTGTAGCTTCACCTTAATTTTAAAACAGATTGATTAAAATAAATTATTTACTGTTTAAAATGAATACAGATATAATTTAGTCCAATAAACTTAAACTGATGCAAGTCCTTTGCATTCACAAAGTATAATTATACCACAGGTGTTGGGTTTTTTTATTATTTCCTTTTTACTTCTCATCAGACATACAATTAATAGCTGAGAAATTACAGACAATAGAAAAGATCCTAGGAGCCAGAAGTAGAGAAAGAGTTGTCTGGGGCATTCCAAGAATGACTACGGGTTCTTGTTTTGTTTTTGGTTTTTTTTCAAGTGCCAAATCAAGACAAAAAAAAGAAGCTATCGAGAGACTAGGTTAAAGGAGGAAGCTTTCTGAGGGTTCTCTTCAGTAGAGAAGAATTTATGATCACTCACAGAACAGAACTTTTCCCATCATCCTTGTGGAAACATTGCTAGATTACTATCACCTTGTGTGCTTGGGCTGAAAAAAATCCAAACAGTTATTCTAAAAGGTGCTTTTCTCTGATAAATTCACAGAGAAATAACCATGCTAAAAAATGATAATAATTCTGTAGATTATCTGTAATGGCTTCCTTAATAAAGGGATTTGAGATTTAGTGACAGAAAATTACTAACTTGCTAAGATGGCTGTTCTGGTCCATAAAGCCAGTTCATAATGCGTTGTTTTCCTGGTGCCAATAAAGTAGGCTGTAATTGGAGTGGTTACCACAACCTTGCAGCATCCCTGTAGGGATGGGATTGCAAACTGATGATGTCATAATATTCATAGTTCACAATAGTCTTAACTTTTAGAATTTTTGAACTACAGGAGAAAAATCTCCTTCCTTCATCTCCTCTTCCTCCTGCAAAGAACTCCATAAATTGAAAGCTGTTTTGAGTGTCTTTGGTGCTTTTCTATTCCAGGACATAGCCTCTTCTTGTTTTACTTACATACTCCACAAGACTGCAAGTAACTGATCTTGATTTTTGTTCCTGCTGAAATGCATGAGATCCATTAACCTCAAAAGGGCAATTATTGGCCCACCTCATATGAATAAATTAGGACAAACTAGTTTTTGTACAATAAGAAGGCAAAACTTCTCACTGATCTGAAATCAGACTTCTAAACTTTGTGTAGCTAGCCAAGCATTGTGTATATTTCTCAGAAGTAAAAAGACAAAAGTACCATGTCTCTTCATAGTAACTCTAACCTCACTTATATATTAATGATATTAATGTGGGCTCTTATTCCCATAACTCTCTATGATGCTTCTAATATTGCTGAGCCAAATGCAAATTGATACATACCCTTTTTGCAATTTTAAAAATAAAGCATCTAGTATAACAGTTCAGTGGGAAGATACTTGAAGCCAACAGCATAGCTATTTCCTTATCATAAAACTGTATGTGAACCCTGATTCAACCTCATATCACAAGAAAAAAGGTTTTAGCGCTGCTTGTCTAAGCCAAAAGGCATCACAGGACTATGAGTATTTATGATAGATCCCTACAGACATGACATCTCAAAAGATCATAAGAATAGAATAGAATAGAATAGAATAGAATAGAATAGAATAGAATAGAATAGAATTGAACTGAATTTCAGTTTGAAGGGACCTACAACAATCATTTAGTCCAACTGTCTGAGCAATTCAGGGCTGACCAAAAGTTAAAGCATATTGTCAAGGGCATTGTCCAAATGCCTCTTAAACACTGACAGTCTTGAGACATCAACTACCTCTGTAGGAAGCCTGTTCCAGTGTTTGTCCACCGTCCATTGGTAAAGAAATGCTTTCTATTGTCCAGTTCTAAACCTCCCCTGATGCAGCTTTGAACCATTCCCACACGTCCTATCACTGGATACCAGAGAGAAGAGATTGGCACCTCTCTCTCCACTTCCCCTCTTCAGGAAGCTGTGGAGAACTCTGAGATGGCCCCTCAGACTCCTTTTCTCCAAACTAGACAAGCCCAAAGCCCTTAGCCATAGGACCTTCCTTCCAGAATTGGAGTTCTATGGCATACAGCACAGGAACCAGATGGGCCTTTCAGTCATCGAGCCTGAACTAGTACCATGATATCCTCTGGCCTCTGCCTAAACTGAGTGCTTGGAGTTGAGCTGTAGAGTAAAACATATCTGTGGGTGGATATTTATTTACATATGTGTAAATAGACATATTTATGGAAGTGTTCTTAAGACTCATAAGAAACAGCTTGTTATTTCTAAATACAATGTTTCAAATTATTTGTTAAATTTGTCCTTGCTAATTAGCTTTTTTAACATCACACTAGTTTTATTAATGACTTCTTGTCTTTAGGGTATATTCTGTGAAGTATCATTCTCTCTTTCTCTCCTACAACCTTCTCAGCCAGACTGTACTGCTCACGGTGTGCAATAGTGTTGATAGAAAAACCTTCAATGAGTCACAAGAGTGTGAGAAGGGCTTACAGCACAGAAGATCACGGAGTCCAGTCTCTAAGTTAATTGGGATGATCCCTCAGATTCCATGGAAATAAACAAAATGCTCCAGAAGTCAAAAGAAGAGTGCCGATTTGAACCAATTGAGATTCTGGCTCTTTATTTGTGATGAAGGGAAAAATCAATGATACGTGGTATTTAGGTTTGTGGTACAGGTGCCTACAGGTAGGGTAATAGGAAAGTTACCAAGAGATTGAAGTATACATGGATCAAAACTCCTTTCCTTTCCACTGGTGGTTTGAAAAATTATATATGCTAATGACTTCTGACATAACAACTATGTTGGGAGAGGAAAAAGAAATTGTTAATGTCCCAATTAGAATTCCAGAAACAAAACTGTGCCATTAGTTTTTGTCACAGTACAAGAAATATTCAGTCATGCTGAAGCAGACCAGCTTGGATGCATGCTTTTTATTAGGCAACATGAGCAAAGCTATACCATTTTTCAACAGAAGTCTAAGTCCTCCAGTGGAATGGAAGTGCACACATTTGTCATTTTATAATGTTTCTTAGCAGAGTTTTTCCTTATGGATTTATACGTTGATATGGAAAAATCAAGCAGAGTTCTTGTTTCATGTTAACATTTACAGCACTTAACGGAGGGGTAAAATAAATAATTAAATATCATAAAGAATTAGTAGACATGGCAAGAAGGATTTGGGATGTGGTTGGTTTCTTAACCATGTCTTTCTGCTCACCTCCTTCAGGCTTGACTGGTCCATCAGACATCACTTTCCTGAGGGCTAGTTGGCTTTGGTCTTTGTTGTCATTGGCTGGTGGAGGCAGATTGTCAGACTGAGTTCTTTGAATAGGGAGGACTCCTGCTATGCTGTGTCTGTGCTGCTTCCTGGCATGATTAGACTGACCGCTTTTATGTGCTGCTGTGGCAGTGTGGGTGAAATGGAAACCCAGAGTATGTATCCTCAGATGGAACCAGCTTAAATGTTATTCATGCAAACAGAAGTGTTTTTTTCTGTATTTAAGTAAGTAGTGTTTTCAAACACCAAAGAGACACCACATGCACAGCATTAAAGAGTATTAAAACTGGCTGTTTCTTTATTAATGATGGTGAAGACAAGGGAAATCATTTCCCCCCAGTTTTTGCATTATACCATGGTAAGTTTATGGCATATCAACAAATCCTGAAGACAAACACAATGATTCCACAGTCAGAGAGTTTTAATTTGCCATCAACTAAACTCTCAACTAGCAATCAAATACCGGTTTGAAGCATATTCCGGAAAGCAATCCTTTTGAATGGAAAAGTTTTAATTTATTAATCTATTTAAAGTTGTCAGTTGAAAATTATCTTGACCCTAAATCAATCCATGGCACAAAAATTACAAGAAAAATTCAACTGTGACACCTGACACTGTTGAAATCTGATGTTGTTAACGGCTTTGTGTTTAATGATTTTGAATTTAACGTGTTTAATGTTTTCATCTATTGCTATTCTGATCATCACTGGCATGATTTTATCTGAGATATTAAGAAGGTTGCCTTACATTTCCTTTCCAAAAAAATTAGATATTTACAGTCATATTTCAAAAATAGAAATCTCAGTCATGTAGTTAAAAAAAATTTTTCTTTAACTTTCAATATTCTTTTGTGTATATAGTACTGCCCTTCCTGATTACTACTTATAGGTATATCTTGTTGTCAATGTGTTCTCAGTACTTAAGTGCAACTTGAAGAGCTGGCAGCCGCATCTCTGCAGGTTTTGGTAATTTCATCAGTAATTAATTAGTGACATCAAAACACCACCACACAATGGAATTCTCTGTGAGTCATGCACAGCCATGGAACATCATGGACCATGAGTGAAGGGACTGATGGAGAAACAGCCAGTTTCACTGCAGTCTATATAAATTAAAATAAATACATAAATAAAAGACTTCTAAGTACAAGAGTATATTGTAATTATACGTATTCACACACAGGCACACAAAGACATTGAACAGAGTGAGCACAGTGTGCCAATAACAGAAAAAAAAATAGCCAAAAAGGGAAGGACAGCAGGGAAAAAGGCAACAGATGAACATTAAGCTGCCATGCTGAGGAATTTATTTGCGTCTTTTACTTGGTTGAAGGCGAAGTTGTTGGACAGCTGCTTCAGCAGCGGCGATAGCTGCCCCAGCGTCTTCGAGGTGAGTTTGAGTGACGCTGGTTTTGCTTTGGCTGCGGGATGGACCATGAGAGCGTAGATGTCCTTCAGAGGAAGATTTGGAGCTTCCTGGACTGCTGTGGGATTTCTCAATGGTGGGCACCTGCATGTCTACCAAGAAAGTGAAGAAGCACAACTGTTGCATTTATTAAAAGCAAACAAACAATTTCATTTTCTTGCTCTTAGCTGGCCTTTCTAGCTGCATTCCAGAACAAGGAATAAAGATTAAGCTGTGCAACGCCATTCAAAGACTCAGGATATATCGTGATTAGGAAAGCCTTATGAAGCACCATTTTCTACTTCCCCACTGTTCCCCGGCCCAAAGAATAATTAATTTACTATTGGGTTTCTATCACCTGTAAATTATGCCTCCTGTGCTGATTCATGCTGATGGAATCACAGGGTAACCTAAAGACAAATTGGTTTTCCACTTTCTACTTCTCCAGTATGTAAAGAATAATTTGCATCACACTGGTACCAAATACTTAGCTAGTGCAAGCAGTTTTATTTGATGAATGCCCTGGCCAAAACCATAGCCTAACTTGCAATAGCTTCTATACTAACCTCTAATTTACATGTAGATCTTATATAGACATAGATCTCTTGCAAAACATTACACAGAGAAACAGAGAGGAGATGGAGCAGAGTCTTATCACTCTGAGGCTCTCATTTGGAGGCTATTTAGGATGGCTTTTGCTTTGCTACTCTGTTTTAAGCAAGCAACTGGCCACCGACTACTTACTATTAAAAAAAAAAGCAGAGAGAAATTTCTTGGAGCAGGAGACACTGAGATCAATTCTACTTTTGTAAACACTACTATAATTCTACTATATCAGCTCCACCGATTTCCAATACAACTGAGATATGCTATTATTGTCAGTTATCATTGACTGGAAATGCATATGCATTATTATAGCATAATTGTTATTCTATAAAATATTAATGTGACATTTCCAGAAGATAAAAAGCCATATAATACTTAAGGAGCATGAAAAATAGAAAGCTAAATATGTATTGAATTTGGCTAAGGCTACTAGAAAAATGAAAAGGGCACAGAACCCATACTAGATGTGCAAAGTACACAGAGCTTGTAAGACGCTGTTTTAAGGACACAATTACTCAGTAAACTGGTTGGCACCAATCGAGGCAAATTAAGCCTTGGCTCCAGTGAATTAATCACAGAGATAAATATGTTTTAAATAGCAGTGTATACAAACTTCATAGCAGTAACTTTATTTTTCTATTAGAACTTCCACATAGCAACTGGGCAAATGTTTTATATTAGGTGCACCAAGTCATTCCTACCCTTGGAGGGGTCTGGGAAAATTCCATGACTTCTGCTTTTGATGACAGATGGTTTTGGAGATTGCTGGCTACTCTGTCCAGAATGAGATTTCCCGTGATCAATGTTTTCACTCTGTTCTTTCAGAGGGTACCACCGAGGAGTGTTGTCAAGCTGAGAGACGCTGGATAACTCGATCAATACCTATAAATAAATCAAAGTGTAATACATGCTCTGTATCTGATCTATTAATGATTGTGTATGGCAGAAAAGTCTATAGTTGTGTTACCAGAAGTTGCAATCAAATGTAAGAAGTTAAGGGTATAAGGTTGTGTGCTGACAGATTCAGGACTCTCTGCCCATGCTCTGACTTCCACTGATATAATCCAGCTGTGATCCCGAACCCATGTTTGTTAGCATATTGATGTGTCTGAACTAATATATCTTCTCAACAGGACCTCAGTAAGGACTATGAGCTTAGACATACCTCCATATCAAGATGGCTAGATAATTGAAAGGGTAGCTTATGAGCACTAGCTTAAAAGCAAGACTAAAAAGACATCTAGTTATTCTGCCGTTGTATAGACATATCCTAACAGAAATATTTGGCAGTGCTATTTTCTCCTTTTTTTCCGTGTTAGTAAATGGGCAAATAATTCAATAGTTGTTTTTAATAAGGTCTTCAATAATATGAGACTGCTGATCATTGATTCTTTTAAAAAATCCACATAAGCAGAACAAAAAGAAAATATTATGGATACCTTTGCCCTTCACTAAAATAGCAGAATTCAATAGGCCATTTAGGCCTCAAGACTTCACTGGAAAAACAAAAAAAAAAAGAGATGCAATGCCAATACGGAAATTAAATGAGCAGCTTGGCCAAAACAAGGCCCTGAATAAAAGCAAGCCTCTTCAATTTTAGGAATGGGGAAGTCTCTTCACAACTGATTTTTTCCTAGAAGGTTAAAAGTCTTTTTTCTTTCTTTTTTTTTTTTCTTTCAGCTTCATAGGTTGTATTTGACCTGGTTTGGTCTTTCTGGTTGGATTTATACTTAATCTGAACTATTTAGCATGCTCCCTGGTGTGGGTGTAGATCATGGGTTTGGGAAGACAGCATAGTGTGTGTCCAAAGAAGAGCAATGAAACTGGTGAAGGCTATAGAGCACAAGTCTTATGAGGAACAGCTGAGGGAATTGGGGTTGTTCAGCCTGCAGAAAATAAGGCTGAGGGGAGACCTTATTGCTCTCTACAACTACCTGAAAGGAGGTTGTAGTGAGGTGGGGGTCGGTCACTTTTCCGAAGTAGCAAGTGATAGGATGAGAGGAAATGTCGTTCCCAAACCAGGGGAGGTTTAGATTGGATATTAGGAAAAGGGTTATCAAACGCTGGAACAGGCTGTCCAGAGAAGTGGCAGAGTCACTACCCCTGGGGATATTTAAAAAATTTGTAGATGTCATGCTTCGGGTCATCATTTAGTGGTGGACTTGGCAGTGTTAGGTTTATGGTTGGACTCGATCTCAAAGGTCCTTTCCAACCTGAACGATTCTATGGTTCTATTCTATGATTCTATGGTTGAGCATTGTTCCCAATAGGCAGTATAGGCTGGGGGCTCTGCTTTGTAGTAGAAGAGGGTTCATTTTCCATACATGTGAACCACGATATGCCACCTGTCACCTGGACTATGCAGGTGGTGCTGGCCTTATTCAAGCAAGTCCTTAGGGCAAAATTTGGATATCCCATATTTGGTGCTATGGTGCAGGATTCCTCTGGACATCCTGGTCTTGAAATACACTGGATAGTCTTTTCCGTTCCTTTTTTCTATGAAGACCTGTTTTCATATTAAAATCTGAATTATTTAATAAATAATATAGTTCTAGAGATTGAAAATATTCAAAGGCAAAAGTTCAAATCTTCCAGGAGAAGCAGCTACTGGAGCATCCTTTTTCTAAATGTCATAAATAACGATGATGTAAATATTCAGTAAAGCCTTGCATTTGGACAAACATGATGAACTCAACAAGAATACTGATGCCGTATGCAGGAAATAACTAATCGTGTAGTTGTTTCCTATAAATGTTTTTTTAGCAATTGTTCAAATAATGACATTGATTGTTCAGTTTAGTAGTTACACAAAGGGGAACTGGAGCTGAACCAAGTGCCTTTTTGCAAAATTCAAATGCAGAATGAACAGAGATACTCTAAGTTACTCTACATATGAGCAATCGATTTTCCTGGGCTTCTGTTTCTAATTATGATCCTCTTCTGTAATAACATTTTTAATTACTTTTTTGATACCATAATTATCGCTGGTAATTCTGTATTATATGTGCATACATCTGTTTATTTGCTTTTAAAAGAGAGAGCATACTTCTTCCCACGATCACTCATCTCATTTATTATTAATTACAAGATTTTGCCTTCAGTTATACTTTGGTAATGATATTACTGTTTTGTAGTGTTAAAAATAAGACCTTGATCAGCAAGAATAAATTACTCACACTTGCAGATACTTGTTCATGTGGTAAATTATGGCCTGATGGCAGAATTTAATCCTTTAATCATCTACAAAGACTGATACCTTCCCATGTCATGTTAAAATCAAGGGAGACAGCTTATCAGTCATAACAAGAATCCCCCATTCAGTCACTGTGAAGGCTGTTACTATCTCAGACTCAAAAAAGATCTTAATTTTCCGTGAAGTACCATTGTGTTGAATCCTCTATGAACTTGCCCACAGTTTACTGAGACAAAGGGAAGGCATCTTTCATGTGTGAATGAAAGAAATCATGACCATTTGTTATGAAGTCAGGAGTAAAACTGTGATGTAACGAAGGTTTTACTTAAGACATGTACCATACCTTGGAAGCGAATATTGTCCAAATACCAGCATGTGGTTAAACAGCTTTCTAACTAGTAAGGGTTAGAGACCAGGAAATAAGATACTCACTTCACCAAGGAAGTCATTCGAGGAGAATCTATCATAATCCCAGACAGTCACTTCCAGTGTTTTCTTTTTCAGCTGCAATTTAAGTCAAAGGATAATTAACCTCATTGCCATCATAAACTTCAGATCAAGTCTTAATGGTGGTTTCTATTCATTATGTCCTCCTTGTACCGTTTTTCACAGTGACAGCTAGGTAGCTTTTGTCCTCCCATCAACCTGGATCTCAGAAAAATAATTTGGGGCTATTGTTTGTTATCAAGACAAATGGGCTTGTGTACAGTCCTATTTTAGGAATTTTTCAGAAGTTGTTTATGACAGAACGTGTGCCCACTACTAGAGCCAAACTGATTTTTTAAAGCTCTATTTTTGTATTTCTGCAGCTTTTCTAATCATCAGATCTGAGTTATCTGAGTTGTCTCATTTCTCTAAAGTGTATTTGAATGTGAATTTCGTATGTACTAATTAAAACACCCTATTTATGCAATCTCATCTGTGAAGACCAGGTTTGAATACTGCTGCAATTCAGTGTAGTCAGTAAGACTCTGCAAGCAATCCAGACGGGCAGGACAAGTTGTACTGTTAGGTATTAATGACAGGCATCAAAACCCATTATCAGCACACCTTGTTAAAGATGATAGCTGTGTCAAGCACTCTTATTACAGGCTACAGTAAAAATCAAGGAAGGCTTTTTATATGACAAGATAGTGCAAGACAAAGAAGCTCTTGACCAAAGCAGTTGACCTTATTGGAAAGATTGACCTGAGTGTCATTCCAGGGGCCTGTGGGGACAACTAGGGAGAGGACTGATTACCACTGTTGTATGATGGGGCAAAAGGCTGGAGAGGCAGCAGTAAATTCACGTGACTTGAAAGAGGGAAGGACAAAATCCCGGGGCTATGGGATGTCTGCAAAGTCAAGCTGAGAACTTGCAAGTGCAAAATTTGTTGGACGCTTCCAGGTGTTAAAAAGGAAAAGAGGACTCCGTTCACATACTTGAATGAAAGGGGTCAGAGCCAGAAATCTTATGTGATAATTGAGGTCATTCTAGCAGAAGCAACATGCCACTTACTGCTCTATTAATTGTCTGCTTGAGAAAAAGAGACAACAAAGGATCAAGTAATTATTCAAAATCATAAGCTTTACAGTACATAATATATACACTTTCAAGAAAAGCACTGTTTGCTATTTACCTCCATTGCCCCTTGGTTTAATGCAACACAGATTTAGACAATTCTTAATAACTTTAAATTGCCTTCAAATGATAATTTAATCTCATTATTATGCATTTGAAATATCTTCTGCTCCCAGCTCATGTTAGAAAAATGAGCAACTATGCAAAGTCAGTGTCTTTGAAAATCAAGTTTAAATCAGCATATCCTGAAAAACCAATACAAAGGGGAATTTTACTATTTTTAGCATCAACAACGCACTCTTTAAGCAGGCAACACCATCACTTGAAAGCTAAGATTAAAACAAAAATAATATTTGACAGCAATTCTTTAATCTTTCTCTGTTTTATTCCTACATAATTAGGCAACATTCTTTTTAACGTTCTTTTTAAAAATATCCTGCAAAAATTAAGGAAAAAGTTGAACAAAAAGATTGTCTTTTGAACATTCCTTACAGAATAATTGTAAAGCTGATTTCCTTGACCAAATAAAATTGTTTCTTTCCTGTTCCAAGACAGTATCAAAACTGCAATGTGAAAAATTAGCTGAAAAAAATAAGTTGAGCAACCACTAGTCCATGCTACTTTTAGCTTCCTGGATGGTATAATTTCCTGCTAGATGCTATACTAAACATATATATTTTTACCCTTTAAAAAAGAGGAATAGGATAAATACTTTTCAGAAATGTATTGTATCAATTGTTGCTGTTTTGGGAGGACCTATTGTCCTCTTGTTTCAAGTGATGACTGTGCAAGGACAGAGAGAAGAATATATAGATCCAGGAAAGGAAAAACCACAAGGATTTGAAGGATTTTTGGTGGAAAGAGGAAAACAGAGAAGATTTTCAAGTAACTGCAACCCTGCTTTGCTAGCTTCTTTGCATTATTATGACAATAAACCTGTGCTGAAAACTTGCAGAACTCTACATTTCTTTGAGATATCTACTTTAAGCATCTTGGTTTAATAAAGCTTTTATAAAATATTATGACAATGAAAAACTATCAAAAGAGCTTTATTAGGCAGAGTGCATGAAATGAGTTTCAAAGAGGAGGAAAATTTGCTTTTCTGAAGATATATATATATATATATGTGCCACTATTGAAGGCAAAGAACACTCAATGGCTCGTGATTTTAAAAACAGCCATTATACCATCACAGCAAAGTAGGGTTCTGCCTTACATCATCTAGTTTTAGGTCATGAAGCCAGAAGTTCAGATCCCCAACAGGAATTTAAAAGCCAGTGATACCGAAATGGGTTGCAGAAGCCCACTGTCCATCTGACTGTGGGTTTCTGTACCAATAGGAAAATGAGAGCGTCCCTAAAAGAAGGAAAGCAGTTTACATGTTGTGAATCTCATCTGAGTTCCAAGCATATTATGAAAAAAAAAAGAAAAAAGAAAAACCCACCAAAAGCATATTACTGCATATGAACTCCAGTTAGCTTTAGGCTGCTGTGGACAACCTCATTTAAAGAAAATGAAGAAATATGCACAAACCAGCAATGTGAATATTTTCTCTTATGGAAGACATAATGGATACCACATGTACAAAAGTTTCTGTTTCTTGTTCTAAATGTCTGGAGATGACTGGGTGTTGTTACAGATAATGCGGGTCTGTGTAACTAAATATGCATTAATTGAAATGTTTAATACATATTCCTTGAAAATCTCATACAAGGATTTGTACAAGGAAAAAACTTAATGCAGTTTTTCTCCTAAACTGAAAGTAAATTCCTATAATTACTTCAGAAATACTATAAAAGATTGCAGTCAGTCAGGATATTTGATGAGTAGAAATGAAGGTGTTGTATTAGATCATGCATTATACTTATTTTTGTTTACATTCCTATTTAACATTTTATCGTACTCCTCTGTATTGCTGTACTTCAGTCCACGGGAGGACAAAAAGACTTTTGCTAGGTCACTTAAAAAACTACTTTCTCTTGTCCAAGCTATTAAGTAAGATTTAAGTGCCAACACCTAACTGATTCATAAGAAAGCTTTTATTGCTTTTGGAAAGAAAGGTATTTTGGAATTCAGACATAGGCTCCTACATCACTCCAGGATTTTGAAAATATTACTCTTTCTAAATATATTAGCTTCAATTTAAGGACATGAGCTAGAGCAAAAGCTATTTGCTTTAATGAATTATATCCATCATTTATGAAAATACTTTTATTTTCTTTCTGACAAGTAATGAATTGAGGCAAACAAAGCCACACCTTATATTGTGATCATACATTATACCAACGGCCTGATTAGCAACAGAACTTACATCTTTTACCATCTTCTCCTTAACTCATTCTAATGCTTTCTTTTATGCTCTGAGTAAGTATTTGACATGAGTTAGCAATTATGATATGATATTTGTAATGTGTGTACTTGGCTTTCCTCTCAAATTGTAATTATCACCACTTTATTACTTAACAAAACCCTTAAATTACTAAATATTCACAGTTTAATTTATTTTTTCTCCAACTGTCAAAGTAGAATTTGCTACGTGATAAAAATAATAATTCTGACCTTGAAAAAGTCTGTTTCATTTCAAAGAGTGATCTATTTCCCATAATTATTTTCACTTTAATTTCAGCTAAGTTATGAAAGAGAAAAGGAAAATGAAAAATTGTACAACTAGTTAAAGTCTAGACAGTGACGTTAAAAGAACTATATTAGGAAATATTTAATAATACTTATTTGCTGTCAGCAAGCAACCCATACGTTGATGGAGGGAAAGGAAATGCTTTTTGAAGAAGTAATATTTATAAAGATTCGTGATTTTATGTGATGGTATGACTGCTAACTCTGTATAACTTGCAGTATGATGCAGTTTTGCTTGTTTAGTGATCAGAACACTCATTCCCAGTCTATCACAATTATTGTCTTGTACTTCACTTTATATTCCTACTTTGAAATACTCATTTGTGAGGGTTATGAGTGCAAACGATATACTATTGCATGGTGATAGTTCTTCAAACTGTAGAGGGTACTTATCATAAGCATGGAATTATTTACTATTTTAGAAATGTGCTTTCCTGTTTATTCTCTAAGCTAGGGCGCTGAATTTTATAGAAGAACCACTCACACTGGTATCTTAACACTAGATACAAAACATGGAAAGGTGTGGAAGGAAATACCATTCCCTGCATACAATTCTATGTGACAAGAGGACAAAACATACAACATATGTGGTGCTCAGACGAAGCTTACACACTTATGATCGTAAGCACTGCATAACAGTCTCAGAGGAAGGGAAAAGCAGGAGATTTGCAAATAGAAAGCAAAAGTTCAAAGAATTCAATATGCGACCTAAAGGCAGTCTTCATCAACTAATAGTCAAAACCAGACATCTAAGATACTAGGAGATCTTTCATAAAAATCTCTATCAAAGAAATCCTAAACTAAGATCTTTATCCAATTTAAAATTGCAAAAGAGCCATTGAATGTCCAACATCCAAGCACTCTTAATTACAGCTCTGTGAAATGTCACAGAAGAACCCAGAGGCAAATTAAATAAAAGGAAGAGCCTTTCTTAAATGGAAAGTTCAATTTGGAAATATTGCTAAGACTTACCAAACCTTTCCACAAAACCCAGAAGACCTAGGGTTTATATTGCAGCTAAACAAACATCACAGAGTTTCTTTTCTGACACTTTCACTGTCAATGAGCTACGATTTACGGAAGCCTACATGAAACTGCATACAAACCCCAGGAAACCATAACCATGACATACAACGGGGGATCTCTGAAGTAAATCTGAGCTACTTCCTGTTACATTCAGTTGTGTAGATTGCATGAGCAACCATGCAAGTCTCTCTGTTGGAAGGATTTTGCTCCATGTGAAAATGAGTACCTTAATCTATGTTCCTCTCAATTAACAAGAAAAATGAATAATGAAATTTTAAGCTTGGAAGATAATATTGAGGTCTTGGTGTTGTGTTGGAGAAGTATATTGAAAGCACTGGGAAATCTATACTTTTTTAAGAAGTACTTAAAGGTTAAATGGCCTTGAAAAATCAAGCTGAAAGTATCAAGAACAAAACACTAAGAAAGGCAAAAAGATTTAGGACTACCTACAGATCCATTATTCTATAAAATATACTTCATAATTTAAACAAATGGAGACCATAATTTTGCTCATTATTCCTTTTTAAAATGGTAAAAAGTCTGTTAAAATGGGAGATGGAGAAAAAGAGGACTCAATTGCTGCCTCGGTTAACCCTTTAATCAGTTGGAGTTAGGAAGCCACCAAGAAACAGAGAAGACTTCCACAGTCGTCCTTCCCAAATGTGAGTTAAATCTTTCTACAGCAAGGAAATTAAACATCTTCTAATATTTTTTTCAGGTGATTCATATTTCAGGCCCATTGCTGTAAATTGCTGCTAAATCTAAAAATGTATCTCTACCTTTCATAAATATTTATGAGCAAGAAAATTATTTGACCTGTGTTTTGTGTGAGCTTGCATGGCTTTTGGAACAAAGAGTGACAGTGTTTTCTGCACCTACTTCAGAAACTTATGTCTTAATTTATTCCCTCACTATATTCCATTATCATTTTTAAAATTGCCACATCTGTACTTATGACACGATTGTGAGTGTAATCCCCACAAATTACCATTTTCATGAGTAGAAGGGACTAGAAAAGAGTATTGATATAGTAATCTCTATCAGTGGCAAGGAAATAGCTCCAAATTTCCCCGAAATTTGGCAAGACTTTACAGGAGTTCACAGAATTGCCAGCAGCACTGCTCCCTTCACAGTAAGCACTGCAGACCATACAAATAATAAAGCAGCAAATTGCACTGAGCAGCACTACCAGTCACGCACCTGCTCCATGGAGATATTTTTATAAATGACCGTCTGATTCCACTCAGGATTCAAGCTTTTCTGTACGTACTTAGTTCTCCGCTTGTACTCAGCACTGAATTTGAACAAAGGAAGGAAACATTGCATTAGTGATCTTTTGTTTCTTTCAGTTCTAATGCAAAAACACACCCACAAACCAAAAACCAGAAAAAGAAAAGAACCGCATCTCCCATTTCTGCAACAACTCAGGGTTACAAGAGGACAATGTCAGCCTTTGGGTTTTTTTCTTCAGTATGCTTTCCCGACAGGGTTTGTTAAAACATCTTCCTCTGACTCCAGCAGGCCGGCTCTGCCTACAGCCGTTTCAACATGAAGCGTCAGTCAGCACGTGCACCTATGCTTTGTTCTCTCATTGTAGGTGTTGGGCTCTGATTATAAATTGAAGTGATAATGCATTGATTTCTTTTCTGAGACCATCCTCCTATTAGCACATTAAAGTAGCATGAATCCATTATATTTATAGGTTACAGTCTCTAAATATAGGAGTCCCATCTCACAAGAACATGAGGTAACTAATATCCTGTTAATGATAGAAACACTAATTTCCTATTGATCCTGTTCTCTCCCTATACCTCTAACTGTACTGGAAACAAACATAAAAGCGCATCAAGCTCATGAATGTTTTTATCAATAGCCAAGAATAAAAAGTTTGGCTGCGTGATCTGTTTTTAAAAAGAATCTGTAGTGCTTTCTCCTGTGCTTTGCATTTCCTGAGTATAGAGAAAGGAATAGACTAACATTTAACAGAATATGGATTCATCTAGCTCTGTGAGCTTTAATGTCAGATTTGCTTCCATTCCAATTTTAATTTAATATAAATTTTAATGGACATCTCAAAACAGCTGGGTAGGAGAACCTGAAAAGCTTTTAATACTTTGAAAACTCAACAAGATACAACGTAAAGAACCCCTTTTTGCCAGTCCGCAAGTCAACTGCCCTTAACTAAATTAAATGTGCCCAAGACTGCTCTCCAGCACTAAGGCTAAATGACACAGAATGATCTGTACCTGCCCTATTAAACGCTCTCATGGGTGCCCTACATTAATTTTTGGTAGCGTGCTGTTCGCCTGATTCTCACTTCTGCCTTGATTGAACTGTGTTTTGGTACACACTGTGGCATGGTCTCGGAGCTAATGAACTAGATTCCTTTCATATGAGATTAACTCAGAAGATTCACTCCAGGGATTGATTTAATCAGCTAGTCACTAATGGTGCACCATGCATGGTACCAGACTGAAGCAGGTCTGAATTAAGGTTATGTGAAAGATGCATGTATTTTACTGACACATATATGTCTATGTTGGGTCTACAGCACCAGCAGTTTCACTCAACAAACTCAATTCTACTGTGCAGTGCTCCCGTCTAATTATTCTGGAGTGTGAAGTGGCCTTATTCTCCAAAAGCGGGTGGCCATAGCCAAGCTGCCTATTAGACTGATATGTTTTAATGACAGGAACTTGCAGCTATTTTCACTCTTACTTTTTGCTCTAGTCATTCTATGCAGTTTCATTTATTTTCTTGAAAAATACGCCATCCATTGTCTTCCAGTCTATCGAAAAATGTGAAGGGCATTGGGACCTCTGAAACAAAGTATCTGTCCACCTCTGCTTATGGGAAGAAAGCAGCAGCTATCCACAGTTCAATCAGTCCTGTCAACCACAGCTTAGAATGGTATGTTTATGAAAAAAGAAAAAAAAAAAAAAACTCTTTCCTGTTTTATGTCAGTAGGAAAAGGATGAATTAAAACCTAGGGGGACCAAGAGCATATGAAAAAGAAACACAAAGTTATTCCTTTGCATATCTTGGAAGGAAAGCTGAAATCTGAACCCTTTTGGAAACTAGGTTTTGATGGCAAACCCTATTTAGTAATGCATTTAACATTTTTAACCACCTCAGTAGCCTTCTTTTCCCACTCTCTGATCTGAGAAAAGCAACCTCATCACTCAAAGTATTAATGAGATTTGACTGACCCATATGGAGACGTGGGACACAGACAAGAGACAGCTGGGCTGGCAGCATCTCACTCTCTCTGGGCTCACAGAACTCCTCAAAAAAATGTCTAATCAACTATCAATGAAATATTAACTTATCCAAACTCCTCCTACACCCAGCATAACCCACTTACTTCTTACCTTAACTTAGCCAGGATAGCATTATACAGCTTAAGCCTGAGTAAATGCCATATGATCTTCTGGTTTTAAGGAACTGATATACTTTCATCTTTTTGAAGAAAGTAGGAAAGGACCCTTTACTCCCTCTGCCAAGAAAATGACACCAAGACATTCCCTTTCTTTTCATAGATTTCCTTTTGTGATATTACAATTTCATCAACTTTTCAAAGTTTCTGATTCTTTTCAGAAATATGTGAGAAGGTGATTCATGCAGCGTTGAGTTTTAGAGCTGGCAGTGACAAAACATAAATGTGTTGTTAACATGGTAACTGGAGTATGTACAGTGAAGTCCATAGAGTATCTGGGTGGCATTAGCCTGCATTCATGTAACCTATGGTCTGGATCTATTACAGAGGGAAGCAGGAGACCTTGACCACTTATAAGGATGTGCAGACCCGGGCTAAGCTGGATGACAGCTGAAGGTTTCTAGATCTCTGAAGGGAAGGATCTGGCAAATACACCAATGCACCTTCCCCCCAACAATCGTGATTAACAGATGGTGATGTTTTAATGAAATGCATTCATTAAACCAGTCTATACCTAGTATGAAATAATTTGCACTTGAAATGTAAAGAGTATGCTGTGTAAAATGGTACAAATTGCATTACTCTCTTATAATTTCTCTGTGCTTCCCAAATTGTAGTTTATTAATGCATAATACAAATGCAACTGCAATGAAAACAGTATAATTGAATAACTGCACATAAAACGTGGCATTTAAACACATTCATTAAATAATTTTATTAATGAAGGACCAGGCTGACGATAGAGAAGATCTGTTTAATAAAATTCATCTGTTGATTTTTCTGGCCAGGTTTCTACTTTTAAACAAATTCAGAATTAGAGATGAATTGCTATAATTACGTACTTAGCTTGGACTGATATTAACATATCTTGAAAATGGAGTTTTGCCTTATGTTTCCACCTCCAGGACAAACAAAGCACTAGTAGTTTCAATAACTAAAAATTCAAATTTGTTTACCACAAATAGCCACTTATGTGGCCAAGCAGCTTTAAAGCCAGCTGGGCAATTATCTAGAATTATACCTGGCTTTAATGTCTACACACCGTGCAACGTGTAGAGAGAAAAATAGTCCATTTCATTTCCAAACAGTGCCTGTTTCTCTTGGCAGTAACACCATCCAAAATCTTGGTACAAGTTCACAGCTAATTATTTTGCAACTTTCAGTGAGTGAGAAAGAATGTTTAAATATCTCTGAACTAAATTCTTCCAGACTTAAAAATAAATTTGTCGTAAGTGTTTGGCCTGAGAATATTAAGGGCCATTAATTACTTGTTTCCAGTTCCTGCTGACCTGGAAACAGGATTCATTAGAGAATGAACAGCAAAACCACGCTGCTCTCACCTATCATCAAAACTAAAGAGAAATCTAGAGTTAAATGCACAGGCTTATCAAAATATGCATGCATATAAAAAATGAAAGAATGAAATTGGAAGATAGTATACTCTACCTTGCATTTTGGACAACCATGACTTGTCTGCATACCCAGGATTTACAGAGACGAGACAGGAACACAGAGGAAGCAGTGTGAGAGAAAATGAGAACAGAGATGAAAGAAAACGTGAATAATGGGTAGTTTCTAGTATCAGAATCAAAGGAAATAGAGGCATTAGGAAGAATACGAAGTCTAGCATGGACTGAACTACAGTTAAATTCATTAGCAATTCAAGTTTCTGCTTTCAGAAACAAGTTTGGCACTTTTGAGAATCTCTTCATTTTCATTATTCCCTAAAGCCCCAAGTTACATGCAAGACTGTAACATTGCCATGTTTTAAAATAATGAACCCAAACTAAACTAAAAGCGGTGCATGCCCATATGCCAAATGCTGAACTGTGACCTGAGCATCCACTTTCCTGTTACTTTGAAGAGAACAGAAATACAGATTTTAGTTGAATGGTCCTAGCCCACGAGTCCTTTTGGATGAATGTGATTACACAAGCAGAGGAGTTTGCAGGAATTTGTCTTTTCTATCTAAGATCTGATCCATCAACTTAGCTTTAGGTATTGTCACTGAAGTCAGCAGGATTACTATAACCATGTATACTTATGCATATGTATGACATTCTGCAACTTTAGGGCACAAAAAAGAGTTATAATATTGCTGATACAGAAACATATCTTTTAAAGGAAACACTGATTAGAAATTTGTAATTACAGAGTCCAAAAAAGATATGGTCTGTGAAAAAGTGATTAGCAATTTGTATAGTCATTAGATAATTATCAAAATTTCACATCTTAGCTCTTAAAAAAAGTCATTAAAAATCACATGGAATGAATGTTTTCTGTCTAGTATTTCTCCCCTTTGATATTATACTGCAATCCTAAATTTATCTCAGGCACTTTAACTATGCATGTTTGCAAATCTGTGCCAAATTCAGAATGTCTTGAGCTGAAGCAACAATTCCATTTTAACCTTGATATGTAGTTTTCCACATTACAGAGAGTATTACATATATTGGGTACGTTTCAGTACAGTCTGTTGTTCTTTTAATAGATATTTTTGCATGTATTAGACTTTTTAAACAGAAACATGAAAAAAAATTAATTCTACAAGAATGATCATGAAGTCTCTCAGGTTATTAGCAAAATATGCACATTCTCCTGGGAATAGGATCTGGCTCTCTATTAAAAAATCCAGCATTTTTCCTGGTGTTGTACCTGGATTTTTAGATATTACTGACAAGTAACAAACACAAATTAAAAGAAAGTTCAGGTTAAAATTTCTCCTACACACTTACCCTCTCCCTGGAAGAAGATAAACTTTAACAAAGGGGTCAGAATAGCCGTTGTTGTCTCTGGGAGCAAGGTTTCTTGCCTGAAGGATGTGGATGATAAGGTTGCCAAGGTGTTTGTCATAGTTGATTTGAAGCTAGAGAATCCGTTAAAACACAGTAAGATTATTTTTTTAATTTTACTTCCTAAATGATTAAATACCTCTCCAAAATTCTCTGAATAAAATGAGTTTTAGACTTTTATTTTGACTGAAAATAAACACATTTTAGAAGTTTTTTCTCTCTCTTCTGACTAGAATGAGATTCTACTTGATTATGTTGGATTTTGAAACAAATTTTGCTTTCAAAGTCTCTCATTATTCGTTAAAAATGGTTAAAATTAAAATAAATAAATAAATAAATAAGGAAACGCCCATATTCTCATAAGGAAAAAGCACATGAAGTTTGAACCCTTGATATTATTCTGAGCAATAGACAGTTTATTGAGTAGGAATCGCAGATATTCTGACTACCTGGAGCCCAAGCCCAGGAAGTATGTTATAATACTATGGAAAGACCCTTAGTACTAGTATAAGAGAGAGGGATTACTTAAGGAAAAAAAAGACAGAAATCTATAGGAAGTTAGGCTTCATTTATTCTGATGCTCCCAGTTCCACTGTCTTAAAAATGTAGAGTGAAGTCATTGTACATAACCACAAACTCGGTATTGCCTGGAAATAGATTGTATTATGAGAAATCCATAGCAGTCTTTGCTTAAATGTAAAGCCTGGGAATTTCTGAAGTAAACCACAGTAAGTGCCCAAAGGTTAAAGATTGGAATTAATTTCACTACATTTTTAGCCCGTTCATTAACAGTAGTATTTTCTGTTCTTCTGTTTGTATTTCATAAGCCAACATTAAAGACAGAGGCAAAAATCAAGCACTGACTTACATGAGTGACATTTCAAGGGGCTGGAATTGAATAAGAAATCAGTTATTGGAGAACGTTTTCTGCAAACTTATTCATCACAAAAACGCAGCCAGTAGCAAGAAGAATTTACACAGCAAAACCTACATATTTACCTGAATTTCTCCAGTGATTGGATGGGAAGCAGACTTTGTAGTTTCCGCAGGCTGCCAGATTAAAATATATAAATAAATACATAGGCACACACTCACATACATAAACACACACATATTGGAAATAATAGATTTTAAAAGTTATCTTTTTAAACAGGTGTTGCTTATACTGCTGTATTGCCACATATTTTTAAAAAACGTTTAATAGTCTCCAATTTGTATACTCAAAATGAATAGTTATGATATTTCAACAGCACTCGAGGCCCGAGCCTGCCATTTTGATCAGCCTTTGTGCAAGCACAGAATCAGACAACTTGAACACCCAAGTCTTTACCGTCTGAGCACACTGGTCACACAGGGAGGCACGGGGAGAAAAGACACATAGTATTAACCCTGTCTAACAAAAGTGAAGGTTACAAAGAGACACCAAATACCACATCAAGTACAACACAGCCATATTTCTACTGAAAGGCAAAGTAGTTTAAACTGCATTTAGCTGAAAATAGGTAGAAAGAGTGGAATGAACGCTACCAAAACTGAGTCATGTGTACAAGTGGATTTTGCAATTACAAGCCTTCTCATATATTTTTTCTTTATTCTGTGTTTTACGATAATAAATTCAGCTACACCACATCATCTTCAAACTCCTCCACAAACTTTCCATGACATGAAATTTAAATTTTCTGTCCTCCCATTTACAACACTGCATAATCGTGCTTGTTCCTTTCTGTTCTCTATCACTGAGCTTCTCTAGGTTGCTGACAAAAGCAATAAAATCCTCAGTATCTTTTTTTTTTTCTTTTCTTCCTTTCTGTTTGTTAGTAGTCAGAAAATGCTATCACCATTTGCTTCAAATCCTGGACTCTCAAAACCAGGCTGTTTTGTTAAATGGTGGTGCCCTGAGCCATCCTGAACCTACATCTAATCTGCAAGACATCAGTCAAGCAAGAAAGCTGTCTTTCGTTTGGTAGCAGGATTTGAATATTTTTGCATTCTCTCCATGTCTGCTTCCTTGGTTGATGCAGCAGAAAACAAAGGGTGCAAACAATGACAAACTTACTGCTCTCTGAAGACTGATCTGGAAGTCACCTTTTCCTGTTTGTCCAGATGTGACCAGCAGCCTGGCATATTATTCTGTGTATTTAGGATTTCTTTCACTTTCTCAGAAGACTAAAACCCATCTGCCTCTTTTGTGCTGTCCTACCTCCAAAAAAAACCCTCAGAGATTTTCTCAGGATGTTTGATATAAATTGTTTTAAATTAGGCCAATGCAGAGCCCGTGACTCCCAGACCAGAGCATGAAGTTAAGGTGATGCACTACCCTTTTCAGGTTTGTGATGAAGAAATATCCCCTCAGTCACTCAGATCTGCAGACCAGAACTAATCCTAAAAATCCCAGGCAAACACTAGCACAACAGATAACAAGGGAGAAACCCACCCAAAACCTGCTGTCTTGTATTGCCATATTTTTGTTTGGTTTACACGCTTTACCTTGCCTTCTAGATGTGCTTCTTTACGAACATTAACTTTTTCAGAAAAAAAAGAGAAATATTGATTTTTCTCGAAATGCATGTGCCTCTCAAAAATAACACTCATGGAAAAATTTTTAAATTAGCTTTTCTTGATACCTTACAAAGCTTTTAGAGAAGTGTAGTCCCTCTAAAAGCTAAAATAGGTCATCAATAGTTTATAAAATGTTCTGAATCTTAAACAGTATTTAAGATTGATAGAAAAAAAATTTCAATGGTGCTCAGTGACAGGACAAGAAGAAATGGGCACAAACTTGAGTATAAGAAGTTCCACCTAAACGTGAGGAGGAACTTCTTTGCTGTGGGAGTGGTAGACCACTGGAACAAGCTGCCCAGAGAGGTGGTGGAGTCTCCATCTTTGGAGATATTCAAAACCTGCCTGGACAAGTTCCTGTGCAACCTGCTCTAGGTAGACCTGCTTTGGACTAGACGATCTCCAGAGGTCCCTTCCAAGCCCATATGATTCAATGATTCTATGAAAACTACTCCCAAAATTTGTTTGATCCCTGAAAAAATATTCAAAGAGAGAATTTCACTCCTTTTGGCACAGACACAGCCAACCTGAGTATCACGCAAACTTTCAAAATAGGGCTTAAATGGCTTACATTTCTCATACTTTACCTCTAAAATTGATTTTATTATACTTTAATAGTTCTGACCTCAGTCTATACTAGCACTGACAATACCGACAATACTGCAAAATAACATGGAGTTAGCTGCAGCTACAAAATCACTGCCAGATAATCTAAATGCTCTAATTTTTCTGAAGTTTGAATAGAAAAAATAATGAGTTTGTTCACTTCAAATATCATCTAATACAGAATGTATTAGTATGGATACTGTAGAATGACTTCAGAGAAAAGGGAATGGGCATGGCATACTTGTGTGGGGACTTTGTGTGATTAAAGTGGAGTTCCCTTTAGCTGTGCAGTTATTTTGCTCTCATCTACTTGTTTGTGGAAAAAAAAAAAGTGCACTTTTATGTTTTGTTAAATCTCTGAATTCATTTACAAAGCTGTGATGCAGCATATTACATATTTTGTTTTCTCTCTGGTATCAGCTGATTTTAAACTGACCATGAAGAACTACTGGAATATTTCAAAGAAACATGAATAATCCAGGTTGAAAGACCCCTCCAGGTCATCTGGTCCAAACCCCAGGCCGCAGCTGAGTTGAATCTGGACTGAAAAGCAGAGATGCAAATAAGTATCTTACACCCTGTGTAAGAGCTGGTTTTTTTTAAAATGCCATCACACCTGCTGGGGAAGGTTGTCATTACCATGATCTGAAACTCTTTGCTCATGCCAGGCTCTGATGCTATGCACTATCACTCTCTCTAGTACTGGGACAAAACATTAAATATGAAAGAATCAGCACCACAGAATATCAAAGAGACTCCTACATTTCTGGAGTGTATATCCTATACAAAAGCGTAAAAAAAAAAAAAAAAAGAAAAAAGAAAAAAAGATTTTACTTGCTAAAAATAAGAACAGTAACAAAAACAAGATCTAGGCAGTTTGGATATTTAGTCTGTCATGATACTTTGGCAAGGCTGCAGCCTGCCTAGAAATGCTGTCAGCCCAGGGCAGAGAGCTGTTCCAGAATGGATGAGCAGGAGTTTTCTCTAAGAGAGCTCAACTCCATTATAAACTTGGCCTGCAGTCAATGAGCAGAAACTGTACAAGTCAACAAGAGCTACAGTAGTTATGAAAGAAATGATTCTCAATGTGATTTTCAGAAATAAGCAAAGAATGTTTTAAATATTTACCTGATTAGTTTTGTCTTTTGCATCCCCTACATAAAGGCATTAGTTCTAATAATTTTTTTGTTTCATCTTTATAAGCCTCCAGCTGAATTTTCATAGAAGATTACTAAATCCCCTGTGAAGCAGGAAATGAAATTTATGCATCTAACTTTAAGTGACCTGCTGCAGTGCCAAAGCTGGGAACCCAGTCTTCTCATGTGGACAGAGAGAGGCATCTCTCCAGGATACGCCACACATCAAGGATTTAGGGACTGCCATACACGTGCAATGAATTTAGGAGTGTGATTCATCTAACCAATAGATAGTGACACGAAGAGCCCTGCCCTCTCCTTTCTGTGCAGTGCATGCACCTCAATGGCGGGTTTCATCCAGTCTCACAACTTGTACCTTCAGAAGTGCATTATTCTCACCAGTATACATAAACCACATGGCAAACTAGTTCCTGTGTAGTTGCGCACAATTTCCAGAGTAAGGTGTAATGAAACCAATCATTTACCTGACAATTAGGCAATCCTGCCAGATCCCTGAAGTTAGGTGCAGTAAATCTCAAGATATGGATTTAATTTGTGCATCCTAGGCCTGAATTAGCTCATAAAACATCTACGGGCATTGTGGTGAGAAAGCATTAATATCCAAAACTAACTGATTAATAAATATATTTACATGTTTTGCCAAATTGCTGGATGAAAGAGATTTTTGTACTTCCTCTCATATGAAAGTTATGGAGGCATATTGAAGAATTTTCTGAAGGCACCATTTGCTGGTTTTTGTTTATAATGTACCTAACACATTTGTAGTTCAAAGTACCATCATAGCTTCAACAGCACAAGAATACAAACATAACAATAATGCAGTAGGAACCTAACAGTCCCAAAAAGCAATAAAGATGCAGAGAAATAAACATTTAAAAAGCATCTTGTTTGCAATATAGAGTTTTGCTTCCAATAGTAAACCAGTAAGAAGCTGGGTATTCAGAATAGCAATCAGCTTTAGCTGTCTTGCAAATTGCTTAAGCAAATGCAGTCTGAGCAGGACTGATTTTCGCTTCAGCTGTTAACTTTTTTGACATGAAATGCAAAAGTGTGATAGGTGACTTTATGATCTAGTTTCCAGTTTCAGCTGTGAAATGGACAGGATGTGGCAAAGAAAATGAGAAATTATGCTTAACAAGTTCACAGAAATTAGCTAGTGACAAAACACATTTTGATGGTAAATATATTTTTCATTGTTTCCCTGGCTTTCAGAGAAATGTTTAATTTTGCTATGATTATTTATAGCTTGTAACACTTCCAACAGGAGCCTAGTATAGAGATGGACAAGCTTAGTGACAGCAGCTTCTGTGGAACTAGTACCTCACCATCATGTAGGATGCACTTAAAATTCAACAACAACAAAGAATGAAAAGGGCAATTATTTTGTTTAAAAACAATAATATTAAGTTAGAGAAATCTATTTTCAGAGAGGGCCCAATCGTTTATGACCTTGGATAAATTGCATAATCTCCTTCCCTTCTCTATCTTAACAGTAGTACTCATCACTGTCACAGAAATGAATTCATCAATATGTGCTGTGATTTCTTGCCTCACTAAAGAAGATAAATAGGCAGTTTCTTCTTGTCATCAAAATGTTATTGCCGCATAACTGAGAAGTTTCTTACCTTGCTGCTGTGCCGCTTTTTGCTCACTGAGGGAGAACCAGGCTGACCAGGGCTGGGAACAGCACTGGAGGCAGCAGAAGTGGTTCCAGAATGAATGTGAGATCCCTTTTCCACTCCTGAGGAAGTGACTAGAGGTGACTGCTGTAGAGAAACCTTTTGGAGCTCTGCAGCCAGCTGCTTGGGATCAACCCCTGGGGACTTCGCTTTATCTACTGGATTGAAGTAAGAGAGCTCTATATTGATAATTGCTAGCACATTCAAATCCATCTTGCCATATTCCAGGGACAAGATAATTATCCTTACAACTTTTCATACCATCTGCTCGTACACTTTGAAGATGCAAAAGGCAACCTATAAAAAATAGACATCTTTCGCCCAACATCAACATCCCAATTACAATCTTTCTATTCAACACTCCATCAACTGGTGTTACTCATCTCACAAGCTTTCTGAGAAGGTTATTGTGTAGCTGAAGAAAAATCGGCCTTGCTGATCATGCTGAATCACACCAGAGCAAATTACAGTTTTAAAGGCTGGCCTGTGCTAACTTTCACTGTTTGGAATTGGTCCAGTTTCACCAAGTACCCGAACTTTGTTATAACAAGCTTTAATCTCTTTTTTTTTTTTCTTTTAATCAACTGGACATTCAATAAAACTGAATCCTTCTCCTGAGATAACTCATACAAAAATAGAAAGAACTAAAAATTTTAGCACCACAAATTAATCAAAGTAGAATAAAATGAAAAGAAATGAAGAGTAAGAGCCCTGATTCATCTTTCCTTATTACCTACACCTATGTGAGGCATCTGTGGTAGGAGTCTGATTGCTCTCCCTGCTGCCTGGGAATGGGTGGGGAGAATTGACCCTCTGTAGATGCCAGCCTCTATTTAATAGAGAAATGGGGTGAAGTAAGCTTCATATGTGCCCTAAAGTAAGTAGAGTTAAAGGGATACTAGACTCAGCTTGCTTCTCCGACTCTCAGAAGTGTGAGCAGTTTAAGCCAATACATCAGCCTTATTCTGCCAGATAGGCTGTATTTGTTTTTTCTTTCTAGAGGGAATGAAGACTGTTCCTTTCCAAAGCACAATCTGCAAAACTCAGAGGTGATGGAAAGAAAGACTTGGCTTGGTGGTGAGAAGGGACTGCAGAGCTGTTCCAACTCAGAAACCACTAGAAGATTGCTAGACTTGGAGGAAGCATGCCTGCAAGAATGGGGGAATTTACTTTATTTCTGGTTTTTTCTCATTTTGAGTTTTCTCCATTAATAAAAAGTATTGTTTATTCTAGCTGATATAATTTCAAAACCCAATTTCACTGTCTAGGAATGCCTTTGTTGTTTTTGATCTAAGAAAAAAATTGTAGGTAGCTCTGCCTCAAAGCTCTGTCAGACTCCGTGTTTGCTTTCAATTAATATCGGTAACATCCACTTTCAACGAAAGGTAGCTTGGTGGTAAGTAAATTAATAGATGGGAAGAGTTATGTGGTCAGAAAATGGAGGATTTAATCCAGGTAACGTGTACTGATTGATAAATGAGCAGCCACAAAGCCACAGAACTCAGAATGATGATGCTGAGTGAAGCATTCTTTAACCTGCCCTGAGCTTGCTGAAGAGCTGCATTACTAGTAAGATTGTGGATGTTGGTTCAAAGTTAGATTAGATACAATTTATACCATGACTCCAGCCTGCAGTCACAGTATTAATTGAATAGAAGGGAATCCCCCCAAAAGCACCTGCCATTTTAGAAGTCACAAAAGAAAACTTCACACAAAGTACTTGCTATTGCAGCCCTGTATCTTAGTAAATACTGTATTTTCATCACTATGAACAGGCCACAAGCCTTGTATTAAACTAACACAGGCCTTAGGACTTGTGTTTTATTTGGAATTACTCATTTGCTAGGAGCTTTGTTTTAGCCTGCCTGTGTGCGATAGCAATTGTCTAATGACCATATGACCTTAATTTGTCCGAGTTACACTTCACCCTGTATAATTGTGCAGTATAATGTCCATTCTTAATAATTTTGATACATAAAGGCACAACAGTAATTTCACTGTGTAGACTGAAGTATCTCTGACTCCAGATTAATGATACAGCTTACAGGAGCACAGGGCTGGGGTGACAGCAGAGCGCTGCAAAGTTTGGGCACAGGATGATAGCTGAGGCCCCAAGGCTACCAGCAGCTCACCGGTCCATTACTGACACTAATACAAACTCATAAGCAGGGCATAATCAATTTTAGGGGTACCAGAAGGAACAAAGAACAAGAATCTATCACATGCAAAGTGTATGATATCCAGTCAAGTCATAGGCAATGCAGATCTGCTGACCGGTGAGAAAAAAGCAAGGCGTGAAGCATGCTAGAAAACAGATAAAAAAGGCCCCAAGCAGATCCTGAAGCAAAGAGAAAGGAATCATCAACATCATCTACCTCCCAGCAAGGAGGAGTCAAAAACTCTCCCCACAAACATCACACTCCTCCAGGGACACTGTCGACTTGCTGCAGTGCCCGTGGAGTGAAAGGTCTGTCCACAGGGCCCAGAGAAGCCGCTGCCGGAGGGGGGCCGTTATGCCACAGTTTTCTGTGGCATGTACAGATGAAGGGGTAGCTAGCAGGAGGTTTCCCCTGGATAACAAATGTTAGCTGCAGTATTGTTGCTGAGGTTTCTTTTGTATTAATTGGATAGTGTAGACTGTGTCAGTACGGATTGAACTACGTGTAGATGCGGTGCTGAGGGACATGGTTTAGTGGTAACTTGGCAGTTCTAGGTTAACAATTGGACTTGATGATCATAAAGGTCTCTTCCAATCAAAATGATTGTATGATTCTATGACCTGGGCTAATAATAATAACCAACAATAAATGCCTGGCTTTGTATCTAAGGTATGGTCCCCTTTCTGCTCATAACAAGATTTGGGATGTAACACCTGCGCTTACAATGCCATTATCCTAGCTTATATCACATCCGATTTCCAGCTGCTTTCCAGTCCTGTAATATCAAAGTAACAGCTGGTCACTCACCTGCCTTTACTGGCTCATGCAGCTCCAGGTGCTGGGGATTCTCAGAGTCTGAGAGCATGTTCAGGTCCCTAAAGAAAGCGATAGGAAGCCTGAGACAAAAGAAACTCTTTCTTCATACCCTCATTATTGTATTAAGTAGATAAATGAATAGTGGTTCATGACAGAAAGCAGCTCCCAAGCATGGCCCCTTCTTAGCTGATACATACTTGCAATGCTGTTGAGCTGAGGATAAAAGGTTCTTTTAAGGTGAAATCTTTAATGGTTTGAATGCAAGTTTATACATTTCTCATGATGCTTAAATGACTTTCAGTAAAAGATTTCAGTAAAAGTCAAGTTAGTGCTAAATTACCACCTTTTTCTAACCCCAGTAAATTCAGTGAATTGTATGTGTGCCAATAAGAGGAGACTGTGGCCTAACAATGGAGATATCAGTGTTTATAAAAGCATAATTACTAACATCTGCCTCTGCTTATCTTTCCTTATGACTTTAGAAAGTAAAAAAGAAACAAACAGACCTCCCACACTCACAGTGAACTCTTGCTAATTATTACATTGATGCCTTTTGCTAACAAAGGTTCCACCTTAACAACTGTAAATTAAAAGAAAAAAAAAAAGCCATGAAAAGCCAAAAAAATGGAAACAGAAAGATGGGGAAAAACTCACAGTCTTACACATATTTCTGCTTCCCCACTATGTTGCATAATAATGCTCTGGACTTCTTCATAAGTTTTCCCAGTCAAGGGGATGCCATTCCATTCCAGCACCTGCATTCCTAAGAAGGCAAAACAGCATGAAGTCAAGTGCTCAGATTTTGACAAAGGCATTAGATGGACTGCTTTGCTTTGACAAGAAGATTTAATGTAACATTCAGTGAATGCTGTTTAAATGACATAACACATTAGCAAAGTCCTTTCACTTCACACAGATTAGACTGTTGAGTGTTATTGTCCCATCAGCTATAACTTACCTGTTGAAACATGTGAGGAGATTAATTCCTACCTGATTCAAGCTATGCATGCGCTCTCCTCAGTCTGTGTTGCATGATATTGAAAAACTTGCAATATCAAAACCATGCACACCTATCAACACGGCAATAAACCAAAACATTTTATATATCAGACATTTCCTGGCCAGCCATGGTCTTGGAAGATAACTGTTCCCTACAGTAGCACATTGCTGTTCAGAAGCTGAGCGTCAAAATGGGACTAAATTTGTGAATGTGATTTGGTAATTCAAATACATTTTCTCTACTTTGTCACTTAGGAAAATACAACAAGATGAAGGCAATTGGCCAAACTGATTTTAAATGAAAAAAGTACCTCCATATTTCAAACATCAGCCTGGAAATATTAGGGTTTAGATTTTTCTTCCATATCTTTTATTATGAAGAAGTGACAAAACAGCTGAACATAATTCATTGTGGAAGATAGAAACAGACCTGTGATAAACAGGCTGAAAAATACTGCATACTGAACTAGTCTGTTGTGTCTTCCAAGTATCCCAGGACTGAGCTAGGAGACTCAGTATGGAGCAAGGTATCGCTACAAGGAAATTTTATGCTCAGTATTTGCAGAGTCAATCCCTCTGTAAATCATGTGAGGTGCATTCTGGTAAGATGAGAAATCTGTTGGTACAGTAAAATGCTTACAAAAAGCAACCTGTAGATTCGTATCTGGGAGTTAAAGCTTAGATTCTGAGAGCTGCATTCATATTTTGAACAAGTTAGTCATAAGGATGACTCCAAAGAGATTAACTTCTCACTAATGTACAAATGTCAAAATCCAAGCCTCAGGCTTTAGAGGAAAAAAAATGCTTAATGGGACAAGATACTGAATCCTTTGTAGTCCACTAAAACCAATGTATTACAAAACATCTGAAAACCACTTCATCCACACAGCAAGGAAAACCACAAACACTTAACTTACTACAACTTACACAGATAAAACCAAGTCTTCACCTGGGTCATATTTTTATTTCAAAATCCTGTGCTGTTGCATATAAAAAATGGGAAAAACAATGAAGTGAAATGTGCAGATAAACTCATAGGAAAACAAGCTGCTAAATAAAATATAATGAGACTTATTAATGGAATACAGCAGATGAAATTATTTGACAATGAAAGAATATAAGAAATGAAAACTGTAACTTTATATTACAAATTTTTCCATAGGTTCCATGAAATAGGATTTGAAATACCAGATTTGCTCATAACATTTCTCAGTAACAATTTATAATTTTGTTTGCAGCAGTTTACAGAAATACAGACTGTGCAGAATGACTAAAAAGTGATGCTTAGAAGGCAGTAAAGCCAGCTGCTAAGTGTCAAAATAGATTTTTCTTTTCCTAAAATTTAGCCCCTCTCATTTACCAGCAATCATTCAAAAGCATGATCTTGCTTTTGCTTGTTAGAGCAGATCTGGTTTTAAGTTCAGTTCCTCTAGAATAAAGCAGCAGTAATTATGAATAAATGTAGCTCTCCCTGATTTTCTGCCATACAAATATAACAGCACGCACTCTGTCTTTAGAAAGCTTCTAGAAAGGAAGGAACTGACATTCTTGTTTTCTTGTCAATGTGTGCCCTCATAATGCTATCATGGCATAGGACGTTGAGTAGGACAGTACGAACTTCTTGAGTAAGACAAGCCAAGCCACCGCTTCTACATTCTGGCAATGAACAAGAATATAACTGGGAAGTTTTAGATGTTTAAGAAAGTGATTAACATCCTTTTTTTTAAAAAAAAGAAAAGAGCTTTGTTGACAAAATACATCCAGCTACCATCCTAGGTTTATCACATCCTGCTTGCATGGCTTCAGAAGAAAATTTACCAGGGTAGCAGTAAGGCTATCATCAACAACTTGGTTTAATTTAAAAGACCAGCAGGAAGAGCCCAGCTGAGCACCGCTGCAGCGCTGGGATTCGGAAATCAGGTGTCAGTTCCACTGATGAGAGTTTCGCTACTGAGTGCAATGGCACCGCGGTCACTCACTCAGGCACTAAGGCCAAGCAGATGTGAACAAAGCAGCAAACCAAAAGGAAATTGAATCGCAACCACCTTGGCTCACACAGAGATCCATTTAAGCTGTCGGTATAGAGGTATATTCTTTTTATTGGCTGCCTTGTGGATTCATGAATGTTTAAAACCAAAACAATCTAAACATTACTTCATTAATCTGACTGATAGCCCTGGGGTCTAATGAAAAAGTTTTCAGGCAAGAAGCTGACTTCTCTTTTCTTAAAGAGTAACTGCTAAATACCTTTTGCTGAAAAAAATATAATGTTACAAAGAAAATCTTTAGGAGGAATGAGAGTCTAATCAACAAAAAGAGAAAAAAAGTACTGACAAGTCACATGATACTGGTGATAATAAAGCTTTTTGCCTAAAATCCAACCACATTCTGTAACTGATCTTTGGTAGTCAGGACACATTATCCATATATCCAAAACTTTGTATACTTCAAATCACTAGTTTAGTAGATAAAAACAAACAGGAAGATGAGAAAACTTACATTGCTCCATGACAACTCTGCTGACGGAGGAAGAACTAGTAATTGCCCTCATAATCGAATCCATAATTTCTTCTAGCATTTTTTTTATTTTATTTTATTGGGACAGCTACATCCTGCACTGATGGTGAGCAACAACATTTTTAGCAATATCAGCTCCCACAGTCAGCAGATCGGCTTTATACATCAAGACCTCCTCCCTGCTCCACTAAGTGTGCTGACACACACAAATTGCTCAATCTTTTTGGTATCTACTTTATGGTGATATTTAGAACCTGGAATCAGGAAAAGTTTATAATTTTCTGCTGATTAGAAAATGATTATCACAGAGAAGGAACCTCATACATTCATAACTGCCATGGAGATATCCATATTTAGCTAGATTAATGCCATCCTTTCCCTTAAAAAAAACATGCTACAGTCCTGTTGTACTGAAAGAGAGAAAGAAGTCTATTGTGTTCATATATTCTTCCATGTGCATCTGTTATTGTCCACAGTTGGATCAAAATCTAAGTGTACCTTTCCTCTGACACAGTACAGCCATTGTTGTCTTCTTTATAAGTACCAAATAAATATCTCAAAGTCTCCTACGTTTGTTATCATTGCTGCTTTCAGTACTTAAACTAAGAGCTTGCTCCTGGAGGGAGGGTCAGTGCTTATGCTGCAGAAGTGAGGAAGGGTCCATGTTTCACCCAAACCATCACAAGGAGAGGCTGGAATTTTGCTGTATTGTTTTATATTGCCATACTTAACACATGCAGCTTATTGGTGTTCAAGATCGCCAAGCTCTTTTTAGCAATGAGTAAAGTGTTAAAAATCTATTATTTTTGTTTAGGCACGAGTAGGTCAATTATCTGATAACAATAAAACCTGAAAATTCTGCTGAACTGATTTCTTTTTTCTGACATTTTGACTAGTCATTTGACAGCTTGTTAAATGGAAGCTAAGTACTGGTGAAATGTGAAATCTGCTTTTAACAGTGGGGAGTCAGGGACTATTAAAAAGTAGTTTCTTTCATCCCAGGGATGAAAGTACTTGAAACAATTACCTGGGGTCCCTGGAGAGCATTCAACATGCTTTGCTGATCCTGGAAGATTTCTGAAATTTTGGGGAAGAGTATTTTGGGGTAGAACATTTTAATAATATGGAAAAAAAGATTAATTTGAATTCAAATGTAGGGCCACACTTAAGCTTACAACACTATATACAATTTCTCAGCAACCTGAGTAAACCTGTGCCCAAATATGAGGAGCTGGTCTACTGAAACTTGCTTGGACTGACCACATGGTTTGAACCAGTAATCTGCTGATAATTTTTATTGCTCATGCTAAACAACTAAGCCTTCTAATTGCTGACTATTTAGAATTATAAACATCATATGTGGATCAACTGTGAGAAACAAAAAATGTTTACATAATAGCAAGGACTATGTGGGTATTGCTCCCTGTTCCATCTTGTGAAATGTTTTATAGCTGCTTAATCAAGAAGTGCAATATGCAGTTCACTACTAATGTTCAACTGCCTGCGTAAAATAAGGCAATTCTTAATCTCAAATGTTTCCATATGTCTACAAGTATTGCAAAATTGCAGGTTGTCCATCGAGGTTGTGGAGTGTCTGCCCTTGGAGGTGTTCAAAACCCAACAGGACACAGCCCTGCGCAATCTGCTCTCACTGACCCTGCTTTGAACCAGGTGATCTGCAGAGGTGCTTACCAGCCTCATCTATTTTGTGATTCTGTGTAAAATAGTTAAATTTTTCTTTATAGGCTATGCTAATGTTTTTTTTTTTTCCATATATACTGTAGCTCTACTTATCAAAGGAAGGAGAAATAGCTGATTCTAGGGATATTAGATCTGCACTGTGAGATCCATAAATCGTTCAGAGTGAAGTTCCATGAATTAAATGATTTGGTCTAACTAAG
>JAOXNO010000001.1:10658143-10669341 GCA_028565335.1 Limnodromus scolopaceus | reverse complement strand
ATGGGTGTTACATTTGCCACCCTCCAGTCCATTGGGACCTCCCCAGTTAGCCACGACTTCCTGTAAATGATGGAAAGTGGTTTGGCAAGCACATCTGCCAACTCTTTCAGCACTCTTGGGTGTAGCCCATCCCGTCCCATAGACTTGTGTGCATCCAAGCGGCATAGCAGGTCACTGATCTCTTCCTCTTTAATTGTGATGCCTTCATTCTGCTTCCCCTCCCTGTCTCCTAGCTCATGAGACTGGGTGTCCAGGGAACAGCTAGTTCCACTGCTAAAGACCAATGCAAAGTAGGCGTTGAGCACCTCAGTCTTTTCCTCTTCCTTCGTGACTATGTCTCCCTCTGCATCCAATAAAGGAGGGAGATTTTCCCTAATCTTCCTTTTGTTGTTAATGAATTTATGGAAACATTTTTTATTATCCTTAACGGTTGTAGGTAGGTTGAGCTCTAGCTGCACTTTAACTCTCCTAATTTTCTCCCTGCATAGCTTCGCTACCTCTTTATAGTCTTCATGAGAGGCCTAATAATGAAAAAGTCACTGCAATATCAAATAATTCGAAATTAGTTCCATGGATATTGTTGAAATTTCTGTGTGTCTAAGTCTCATAGCTTCTTTTAAAATCTTGATTTACATTCAAGTTTAAAAGTTAGATATAATTGCATCCTGTATCATGGATCACAGTATTTAGGGAGAAACTTAAATAAAACCAGTTGTTCGTTCTTCTCCTATTTTTTGGTACAGGTACTTTGATGTAGTTCCTTTCAGTAGACTCTGCCCTCATTAAGTAATGATTAATTAAACTAATCAGCTGTCATCCTATTTAAAATTAAACTATAAGAAAGATCTGAGAGCTGATAAGGTGAATCATTGTATTATTGCCTCCTTTAGGAGTTATGATAAAGAAAAGATATCCAAGACAGACTTACAGAGTATTCAAAAAATACTAGCAACTATGGTCTTGATCAAACAAATAACTAAATATCCTTAATTTTAAAAGTATTTCCTACCTCAAAATGTGCTATGCTATGGTGATACAGAACCTTTGTTAATAAATTTGTTGCTTTTAATCATTAACAGTGAAGATTAGATGGCATCATGGTCACATCAAACATATTAACTTACAAGCACTTCATGAGAGTGTCTGTGAACACTCCCTGCCACGGCCCCAGACACTGGTTCTCTTTCTGCTTGCACTAGATGGAAGGATTCCATTAGCTTTACTCCTGACGTGAATTAACGTAAAACACTGAGGCAAATGCTCTTTTAAAAAAATAAAATTATTAGGTACTAGCTGTACAATAGCTTTGGACCAAACTTTGCTCTGTATTTGTGTACACCAGGAGTGACACAGTTTAGAAATTTTATGGAAATAACAGCTTCCCTTAAATACCAGTACTAGGAGTGGTACAGAGCCACAACCTTGGACTATGTATAATCTGTTTTCATATTCAGAAGAGAAACACATACTGCAGGAGAATACCAAACAAACGACTACTTATTCTCGGAAGTGAATGTCATACCAGGGAAGCTGTTAAGACCTGAAAATTCAGATGATTTATTTACCCACAGAAACAATATAGCAAAGTTGCAAATACCCTATGCTGGTGCTTCAGAATATCTAATCTTAGACCCAGAAGAGCTACTTTTATCTTTCTTCTCTGTAACTGGTGAGTCCTTGGCTTTGCATTAAGCTCTTGAACATTGTTATTTTCATTTACTCCATGGAACCATGCATTTATCAGTTATTTAGATCCCCTTACTTCATACAGAGCTGGTAGGAGAGTGGTTTGTTCCTTTATCCTGTAGCCTTGAGGAAGATACTGAGTATATGGTATGAAAAAAGCAACTGAAAGATGAGGAAACTGAGTAAAATGACTGAAGTGTCTTTGGGGGTTGGGCATGGCCTGGATTTGGAAAGGCTATAGTATCTGTTCCCACATCTGTCCCAGACATCCTTGTATACATTTTTTGTCTGCTTCCTTAGTAGTAATCAAGGGCAGAAATATTTATTTGCAAGGATATATATATATAAAAAAATGTATTTGAAAAGCTCCCACTCCATTTGGGTGTATGCTCTCAATAAATGCATCCTTCAGTCCACCACCTGGGTGATAAAACTGTACTATTAACTGAATGTGGCTGCATATATAACATTCTTATTGATAAAAAAAGGAAAAAGAAATTATAGAAAATGCAGACAGAATAGATCTTGGTATTAGAGTTTCTGACTGTCAGCTGGAACCCACAATACATACTTCAGTTTCCACCCATATTCCATTATTTTCCACATTTTATGTTCTCTTCAGACTCATCTTTTAAGACATGAGCTGGCTGCATGATTAAAGTTGAAATTGAAAGGAATCTGAAAATCACCAAAGGATTATAGTTCTCTGAATATGAATCCCAACATAGTTGCTTCAAATACAGAAATACTAAACTAAGCCATTGAACATCTCTTGAATTTTATTTCCATCTATAATACAATGTACACTGTTACAAAATTAACCTTGGTCACTTTGCATACACTGTTATACTGCAGCCTCCTACTCAGTATACCCAAAGCAGCTAAGAAGTGGTAAAACTGTTGTTTTCTGTTTCACTAAGAGTTTGTAATTGCTTCCAAAAAATCAGACCACACATGTATAAAAACTGTATAATGTATAAAAATGTAAATGTAAATGTATAAAATTTTTCCATTTTTAGAGTCTCAGGGATGTTCTCCTACTGGACAGTAAAAAGGTCTAGACATTTCAATATCAGAATCGGACCTCTGGTTTTGGTTACACCACAGTTATACACACAGATTGCTGGGGTTTATTCTCTGATTCTTCATAGTTTGCATTGTTTATTCTTATGCAAAATAAACACGTCAGTTTGAGTTGCATTTTTTCACTGGTCCAATGCTCACAGAGGAAAAGAAAATTGGACTCTCTAGGCTAGCAGCTTCAATCAGTAGAATGTGAGAGTTAGTGTCTGTCTATTTCACAGGAGAATTAAAATCCAGAAACATTACTTTGAAATCCCAGAAAGTGCTATAAAAGTTAAATGTGCACTCAGAACAAGAAGAAACAACACCAACTCGCAGTCTGACATTCAATACCAAATTACTTTAAGGTCTGTGTTCTCCAGTTATTTTTCTTGTATTTCAAAACCTTTCTGATGGTTAAAAACAGGTTGATGAAAGTCAGTGTGTTAATGTATTTTCCTGTACTGCTGGGCATGAATCACCCCAAAACTCATTATTTTTTTTTAGACACCTTAACTTCCTCTCCCATGCATCATGCACACCCAGGCTGAATATTTTCCATTACTACAATAATTATTATATAGACAACACTCACAATTCTTAAAAATGGATATGTTGATCATCGAATAGAAATGATATAATGGAGCTGCCTATGCCTCATGGCTGCTGTGCTGCTACTATGAAACGGCATTGATAAAAGTACTGCCAGAGCAAATCAACCTTGTATTTGGGGTGTACTTGGCATTCACAGGCAGCTACACACCACACCACCGATGGCTACAGCTGCAGTTATCACAGTACTAAACCCCTCTCTAATTTAGTCTGCTTTCAGATTTTTATACATATTGGCACACGATTCTGTAGATCACCCTTCAGGGTGAACTACACTAAGGCAAGAAGTGATGATCTGGATGTATTTGTATGACCTGAATTGAAGCTCTCAGCAAATGAAAAATTAGAGTTATTGTTTATGAAAATAACTATGATATAAATGATATGTTTTTAGTGTTTTCCCCAGTATCCTCAAACATTATATTACATTAGAGTTACAGACAGATGATCAGTTATACCATGCTGAACAAAATGCTGTGGTGCATTGTAATTATTCAGCGTTTCAGAAAAATAAAGGTTTTTCAAAACATACTGTTTACGGAAGCTACAGAGTATAGCATATTTACTTTGCTTTCCATAATGTCATATGAAAGATTAGAATGATTTTGCCAGAGAGATGAGCCTCCTCTAATTTAACTGAAAGTCTTAACATTATCAGGTTGTGTTAACAAAAAAATCTACTTTTAAAAGCAGTTTACTAGAACTTCAGATTTTTTGCAAAATCTTGTAATAATATATATACAGTAGAATGAAAAATCTGTTTAATTCAAAGGCACCTAAAGATTCATCTAAAGATTAGTAAAGAATGAGGCTGCAGGAATTTGTTTTTGCTGCCTCCTTCATAGGGGGTAAATGCATAAAAACCATTTTTTCATGGGGGTTTAATGTCAGGTATGAATTTAAACTAGTGTAAACTAGTTCCCTGTCTGCATTCTGAATTTATCAATATTGGTGTGTTCAGAATTCAGTGGGATTTTTTTCAATTTCCATTTTTGAGGAAAAAATTATTCTCATTTACACAAATGCAGTTCTTAGTCCAGCTTCTATCAGTTGCAACTGAGAAGGGAGTGATACTTGGTTTTGGAATATTATTTTGGACGGGCAAGAGGGACGTGTCATGAGATGCAAACATACAGTTCTTGAGGAAGTTACAGTGTGTGTCTGAAGAATCACTGTGTATTACTTAGTTTCTAGTATCCTTAAGACTATAAATTACTGCAGCAAACATGTCAAACAAAGTCTATATTAAACACTGGTCTGTTGTCAAAACAATTAGACTCTAAGCACAAGCCTTAATTTAGATTAAAGAAAAATGACATAACTTATTAGCGTAAAAAATTCTTTTGTACTTTCAAATAAAAAAAAAAAAACTTTAATGCTCTGTCTTCTACAGAGGAGGAGTGAAATAACCCATACCTCATGCAGGGGGAGGCCCATAGGCTGCTGCTAAGATACCCACAGCCTTATCTTCCCTTTAACAAGGCAAATCTCTGCCAAGATCAAGCTCAACAGGATGGATCCAAGACAGAACCAGACTCTCCAGCCCCAGTAGTGCCATATGCCTAGAGTGCCAGAGTCTATATGTCAATGCAGGACTTAAACATGAAATTCTTTTCTGCCTCCTATCTCTAGGCTTGAGGGGGGCAATATCAGGCTTGCCCGTGACAAGCTGTGGGATGACAGGCTGGGAGAGAAATGCCCCGCACTCTGTAAGAGAAGATCAGGTTCATTAACACCTGAGGAACCTGAACATACAGAAATCTATGGGACCTGACAAGATGCATTCCAGAGTCCTGAGGGAGTTGACTGATGTAGTTGTCAAGGCACTCTCCATGACATTTAAAAGTCATGGCAGTCAGATGAAGTCCCTGGTCATTGGAAAAAGGGAAACATTGCATCCGTATTTAAAAAGGGTAGAAAGGACAACCCTGGGAACTTTGGACCTGTCAGCTTCACCTCCGTGCCTGGGAAGATGATGGAATAGATCCTCCTAGAAGCTATGCTAAGGCACATGGAGGACAAGGAGGTGATTCGAGACAGCCAGCATGGCTTCATCAAGGGCAAGTCCTGCCTGATGAACCTACTGGTGTTCTATGATGGAGTGCCTGCATCAGTGGACAAAGGAAGAGCTATCTGTTAACTATCTGGACTTCTGTAAGGCCTATGACAAGGTTCTCCACAACATCCTTCTCTCTCAATTGGAGAGATATGGATTTGATGTGTGAATTGTTCTGTGGATGAGGAATTGGTTGGATGGTCACATCCAGAAGCTAGTGGTCAATGGCTTAATGTCCAGACGGACATCAGTGACGAGTGGTGTCCCTAAGGGGTCCTTACTGAGACCAGTATTGTTCAATATCTTCATCGATGACAGAGACAGTGGGATCGAGTGCACCCTCAGCAAGTTTGCAGATGACACCAAGCTGAGGGGTGCAGTTGACACACTTGAGGGACAGGATGCCATCCAGAGGGTCCTGGACAAGCTCAAGAAGTGCAGCCATGTGAACCTCATGAGGTTCAATAAGGCTAAGTGCAGGGTCCTGCATCTGGGTTGGGGCAACCCCTGGTATCAATACAGGCTGGGGGAAGAATGGATTGAGAGCAGCCCTCCCAGAAAGGACTTGGGGCTGCTGATGGATGAAAAGCTGCACATGAGCTGGTAATGTGTGCTTGCAGCCCAGAAAGCCAACTGTTTCCCAGGTTGTATCAAAAGAAGTGTGGCCAGTAAGTCAAAGGAGGTGATTCTGCCCCTCTACTCTGCTCTGGTGAGACCCCACCTGCAGTACCATGTCCAGCTATGGAGCCCTCAGCACAGGAAAGACATGGACCTGTTGGAGTATATCCAGAGGAGGGCCACAAAAATGATCAGAGGGATGGAACACCTCTCCTATGAAGACAGGCTGAGACAGTTGAGGTTGTTCAGCCTGGAGAAGAGAAGGCTCTGAGGAGACCTTACTGAGGCCTTTCAGTACTTCAAGGGGGCATATACAAAAGATGGAGACAGACATTTTAGCAGGGCCTGTTGTGACAGAACAAGAGGTAATGGTTTTACACTAAAAGAGGGTAGATTTGGACTGGATAGAAGAAAGACATTTTTACAATGAGGATGTTGAATCACTGGAACAGGTTTCCCCAGGAGGTGGTAGGTGCTCCATCCCTGGAAACATTCAAGGTCAGGTTGGATGGGGCTCTGAGCAACCTGATCTAGTTGAAGGTGTCCCTGCTCATTGCAGGGCAGGTGGACTAGATGACCTTTAAAGGTCCCTTCCAATCCAAAATATTCTATGAAAAAAACAATGTCAAAGATATTTTCTCCAATGTTCTTGCTAAAGTCCCTGAGAGTTTGGCCTCCCTAAGTATGCAGGAGATTAAAGAGTTCACAGAATTTTGGCGGACTGGATACTATTTAGCAAGAGATAATGGTAGGAACAAAAAGAACAGGATTGAGGCCTGTTCTTTCTCTGAGATCCTGAGGTAGGGAAAAAAAGGTCAGAGAGTAACCCATCAACATTTTCCAGTGACACACAGAGGTATGAGGTAAAGAAACAAAAGATCACAATTACTATCAGCTTCTAAAAATGTTCAAAAGACACCTCCAAGACCATCACATGTTTGCCAACTTAAGGACCCAGAGGATAAGAACAGGAAGACTCAACGGAGAAAGAACACTAAACCAATAAAAAAGTTTCTCTAAACTGAGGACCCCCAACCTGCTGCCTTTCTTGGGACTCCTTGAAGACCTGCACTGCTCTGGGGATCTCCAGCAATGTCACCACTAAGAGACTAGAGTCCAATTCAGAAAACAATGGACTTACTGGGATAATTTAAACACTGTCTGCATGCTAGGAATGAGCAAAGGCCATGGTTATGCATTGGATAGCAGTGCTACTTAAGGTCATGTACAAACAAGAACAGAAAGTTTTTGTGACTCACAGTAAGCAAACACCACTGTTCAAATGAAAAGTCAAGCCTTCTTAATGAGAATGACTGAAGACTTTAAAATACCACTCTGTCATGTAGGATAGAGTGAGATCTTTACTTGATGTGTTCTAATAGCAGTCACTCTGTCAGATAATCTACCTCTGTACTCTGGGGGCAATTTTCCAGTTCTGACATCATGTGGTTATTCAAATATAAAGTAGAATTTGCTCACTATTGTCTCATTTGTGAGAGTCACATAACCTGAAAACTAAGGAAACTGAATACAAACTGCTGGCTAGTGCTATGCAGTTCTCATCTCCTGTATGCATCTATTTTTCAACTGTATATGTATAACTCTCCTTTTAAGAAAAGTTTTGGGAAATAATGCTCTCCACATTGTAAGTAGGTAAGGTAAATCCATTACATTATCTTGAAAACAACATGTTCATGTTCTAATTCAAGCTGAGCTAAATTTTTCAGTCACATATTGAATTTTCAGATAGGCAGATTCATTATTATTGAAGTTATTTAAAAACCGAATTAAAATGTTCAGCATTGTTTTAGCTGGAAAAACTGAAGTAATTTTTAATATTTTTTCAAAATAAATAGCTTTTCAATTTTAAAAGGATTTTTAATTTTATGTAACATTTAATTTGAAACTGAAACAATTTTATCTCCCATTTTTTTCTGGAAGAAAAGCTTATTTCATAAGAAATCCAGCTTCTGTTTTTATGCTAGCGTAGACATAGGCACAGGGGAAGGGGCTTTTAAAAAAGGAGGCTGTTTTGGGGTTTGGTTTTTTTGCTTGTTTCTCACATTTTCTATCGTTTCATGGACATTTTTATCACCAACAATAGTAATTTGGTATCACTAGGAAGTACTAGGGTAGAACATAGATTTTTAATTACAGTATAAATAGATCTGTTTGCAAGCTCTTAATGGTATCTTCTGAGATGGAAATAGATGTTCTAATATTTAATCAAATAAAAAAATATCACTGCAGAAATTTGACTAGATGTGCCAGTTAACTAATTCAGGAAATAAACATTTTATACAATAGCTTCTAAGATACAGCTATAGCTTCTAAGCAATAGGAATTGGTTTTTCTACAGGGAATAGTAACCTGTTCACAGAGATTAAGAAACTCTTGATTTCTTATAAGATACGAAAATATTTTCCCTTCACAGAGTTGTCAGAACTATGGAATTCTAACTATTGGAATGATTTTATTTCAATCAACATTTGCTACACTTCTCTGGAAGAAGTTAATTTGATGTTTGTGCAAATTCCTGACATGAAGCATGTCCATAGATGTAGGACCACTGCAGAAAGTATATAGAGCAGATTTGTTTGATTATTGCCTGGTTTCAACAACCGATAACCTGAACCACAGGTGAATATGCATAAAATCGCTTTTGGGGTTTTTTTTTGGTCAAATTTTGAGCAAATTTAGAGCAATAAAGAAAAAAGCATGGGTATCAGTATGGAAGTCTGCAGTCAAGAACTGTCATGCATACAGACAAAATCTTTTGGTTTCACCTTGTTTTATGCTTAGAGTCAATGTGCAAATTTTTAGCTGTTTAAAGGTAAGAGTCTTGCCTCAGTAGCTCTCTAGGAATGTAGAGTAGTTAATGAATGAAGAGAAGCAGGTTCCTCTTTGGATGGTTCATCTCATTTGACACCTATTTGAAATGAGATGAATCATGTGCCTTGGGGTACCATTCTTTCACTTGTGGTTAGAAAAGAATCCCATAATACAAGCTTAGGTAAGATATTTTCTTTCCTGACACCTAAAATATGTGCATTGATTCCCTCATTTGTCATCTAAAATTATACATCCACCCTAGAAACAGAAATGGAATTTTATTTTTTTCTCTCAGTTTAGCAAACTGGCAGCTGTACCCTATCAACAACGAGAAGAATGAACTGGAAGATCGTGTGCCTCAAATGAAGGGGATTAATAGGGCAACATCAGAGACTGAGAGGCAGTTCTGCTTCTGCTTCTGCTACAGCCAGACGGGGAACAAGCCAATTTGCCTCTTTGTGCCTCAGTTTCTTGTTCTTGTTTCATGTGTTAAAAAGACATGGTGGAAATATAATGGTATTGTACATTAACTTTGAGATTTGCAAGCGACAAGTGCTATTAATAAAGCTAAGAGTGTTTGTGCATCAGAAATCTTGCTAACATTAATAGAGTAGTAGGAGAGAGTACTTGTGAAGTATCAAGGGTATTAACTTTTAACTTTCATATCCCTATAAATCATTCATAAAGTATTTTAGTGAAAAATGTTAGGATAATTCAACTTTAAGAAGTACAGGTTACACGTCTGCTAGACAAGTGAGAGATACTAGAAGTTACCAGTTAGAAATGACTGGATTTTTAACAGTAAACTTGAAGAACTGCAGGATTTCTGTTTTCAATACATATTTGTTCTTCCAAGTTCAGTGATAAAATTAGGCACAAGCCCCATTTTTAGGAACATCTGCTGAGTACATTAACGGTAGTCCAGTTTCACTGCTGGATTCAGAGAGCAACTCAGCTCCCTCGTGTTCTGCTAAGGCTGCCCAGAGCAGTGTTTCCAGTTCCCAAAGTAGCTTTTCTTGGGACCTCAAACACTACTCACAGTCTTGGTACAACCTGAGCTAGGAAAATCTTGCAGGTTTAAATGTGATTTAAGATTAAATTTTATGTCAGAGAGTCAGAGAGATCCAATCAAATAGGGACAGAAGCTTGTGCACTGTCATATTTAAAAGTACACTTCAACTGTATATAAATTTGATCTGCAGTACTTGATCAAGGAAGTAGCATTATTTTCACAAATAGGTCCATTGTAATCAATGTAGTATTCGTGCATGAAGAAAGAATTAGCCTTGTAAATAAATGATTCATGATTAGGCACGTGGTTATGTGATTCTATGATTCTCTGTAGGGTTCTCTAAAGGAAATTTGAATGCACAATTACTGAAGCTATACTGTACATTCAGGATGTGATAGCGATTATCTGGCAGCTACATACCTAACCAACTTATATTAATGCTCACATAAGATGTTAAAAACTGCCTTTTACTGTAATTTTATATTATAATATTATACATTATGTAATATTTAATATACACTGTGTGTCATAATAATTAATATAGTATAATAATTTATATTATATTATAATAATGTAACTTTATATTATAATAATATATTATTATAATCAGCTTTTTGGAACTCAAGTCATAACTCAAGAATTCGATATGAGAAATAGCATCCAGTCAAGAATAGAAAAAACATTATGTAAGGCCAAGAACTAATCAACTCTATGCCAGACAGGGTAGGTGAGAAGCTACAGTAAAAGGAGCAAAGTAATAAAATAGTAACACAAGTATGTTCCTTTTTGACTGTTCCTTATTTTCTATTGACGTCAAATCTGATACAAAAGTTGGATTTACATTATCCCAAGAGACATAAGAGGAACTTTTTTGTCATGTGCATGAGTTCCTTTTCATGGCAGAGTTGTAATAATAATTTCAATAGCAAATCCCTTACAGCTGCAGGTTCTTGGAGTGAACTTATATGATAAAAGTGTGGTTCTTTTTTATTAGTTTTAATAGAACTAGAAAAAATTCTTAGTATTATCATAGGCAAAAATAGCTTGAATTGTGAATGCTAGCAGGAGGCAGATAATTGGGTGCATGTGTATGTGTGTATGTATGTTTGAAACTGAACTTTTGAACTCTCAGGCAGAAGTGGCTACTTGTTATCTGCAACCAGTATGATCTGGTTCAAAATACTGATAACACTTGGATTATAGGAAAGTGACCCTTCCCGAGTGCTCCAGTTAATCATAGAACCATAGAATCATAGAATGGTTTGGGTTGGAAGGGACCTTAAACATCATCTAGTTCCAACCCCCCTGCCATGGGCAGGG
>JAOXNO010000001.1:10584009-10650933 GCA_028565335.1 Limnodromus scolopaceus | reverse complement strand
CCATGGCAGGGGGGTTGGAACTCGATGATCTTTAAGGTCCCTTCCAACTCAAACAATTCTATGATTCTATGATTCTATTCTAAAAGTCCTAAAAAGAAGTGTATGCCCAAGAGCAAAGGCTGCAAAATCATAACTCTTGCTTTAATTGTATGTCACAGGGCAATACTTTGTGACAGATGCCAGTGTCACAGTAGTCACTTCTGGCCTTTCCTAAAATTTATGAATTTTTGCTTAATTATTAAAGTGTTAAGCTTCCTAAAGTCTTAATGGAAATTTCCTAATTTTAATAAAATGTAAATATATATTAAATTGTAATATAGTGTAATATATTTTCAATATTTGCCCAATATAAAATAAATATATAGATAACACACTTCCACCTAGTTACACAGTATAGAGCCTTCAGAATTAGTCCTGTGGATGCCCCAGAATACAAAGAATTGTTTTCAGACCATTTCTTTTGACTTACTTTAACATAACTGACACCCAAAACTTCTTACTGTGAACACTTAGTGTGTGTCCTATGTGTAGCAAGTCTCTCATGGTGCCATTTCTTACATTAATAATGCACAAACAAGAGAATAGCGAGCAAATAATTTTCATGTAATCAGTGTTGTGAAAGATGGCAGCCCAAATAAAAGTACATGAATGTTATAAAAAAACCTTACCAGTATCCATTGAAAAAAAAAAAAGAAAACCCACAGGAAATTTTACTATTGAACAACACAAAGCCACTCTTCACAGTGTAAATTTTTGTCACTATCAGTCAGAGAACTACCTGCTGCTTACTGGGAATGACATTATGACATTCTTTATAGCTATAAATCATGAAGGGTTCTTGTGCCTCTGAGAAAGCCATGGTCACAATTAGCATGGAAAATAACAACTCACTGTTTTATCTAGATTTTTCTTCCAGTCAACATTTTAATGTATTTGTTCTGTTCAGTCTTAAATGTTTGCTACATTATATTGCATTCTCTTTCAGGTGAATTATTAATCTTAGCCTGCAACTCTGCAGTTCTGTATACATGGAAATATAGTTCAGATCTACTGTAATTCAGCTAAGATGTCGATTGGCAATGTTTCATTTGTTTTTCTTGCAAGATGCTTATTTAGAAAAGGTAAGGATGTTATGGCATTCCTCAGAAAGAATATAAGACATGTAACTTGTTCATATTTTTAACCAGCATGTAATTTACTGTACCTGTGCTGTCATGAAAATGAAAGCAATAGAATAACTTGCAGGAAATTTAATATATACTGGGAAATATGCAAGAATTTGGACCTTAAAAACATTATTTGAATGCTTTTGAATCTGTTGGTATGAACATCCTTTTAATGAAGACTATATGAGCTTTTAGATCCAGGTGGGATTTGGCTTGACAATAGCAATTGCAAAATTATGCATAAACAAAGATGAGACTAATTATAATTGATAACTGTTGCTTTACAAATCCTTTTCAATGTAATAAAATCAAGCCAAAAGTAGAAATCACCTAGAAGGTGCCTGAACTATCACACTAAATAACAGCTTAGGATTTATCGTTTGGAAGAAAGACCAGCTGCAAAACAGAAAGCAAGATCCAATTAAAATAAAACACTCCCAACTGCCCATTTTTAATGGAATTTTATAGTAAGCTGCTTTATTTCAAATACAGCTCTTCTTAGAAGCAGAAGCATCTGAACAACTGAACATCAACTGTGTTGGGAAAGGCCCAGAACCAAGGTTTCCTATTCCCTTGGCAGGTACAAAACCACTACATTTTCACAGAAAAGCAGTCAGGATCAGCTACACCATACATGTGATAACTTGGAAATATTCTTAAAATCTACATGTTTCAAATGTGGTGTGAACTACTACACATACACTCTGTCCTTTTGGAGACTTAAGCAGAACTCAGACCCTGGAGAACTTAGCTTCGATCTGCCCACGTCTGCCAGACACCGAGATCAGCAGTCTGAAATCTCTTTGCCTTCTGGTTTTTTTTCACATTTAAATCCTAGTTTGCTTCTGCTCTTACCCCCAAGAAGAGGAAATGTCAGTACACGTTGACCTAAAAATTCTCATTCTACCATATATTGTTTGCGAAATCTGATCTCCAAATCCAAAGTAAATAGCTATTACTATAAGATTTTTACTATCTTATCGAGTTGAATGTAATTGTCTGCAAAGCCTTGTATTTTGTAATCAGTTAGTATTCTACCCCCTCAACCAACCAAACTGAGACTAATTCAATTTTTCAAAAATGATAAGATTTAAGTACCTAACAAAAACAGTTTGAAAATTACATATGAATGTACTGATCAGAAGTTTTCAAAAGGACCATAAAACTCGAAGTACTTAATAGAATTCTGGTTGCTGATGTATTTAGAGAGATATCATACTGTTTTACATTCATTTTGGATCCAAGGCACTCCCATTACAAACAAAGAAAAATTATATAGATTTCAACGACTTATGGGTCAAATATTTTAGGATCCGTATAGGAAAAAAAGCATAGCTTATCTTCCTATTTTTCAGGCACTATTACAGGCAATAAATATTTTTAAAATTAGAAACAGTTCAAAGTTGGAAAAGGTCTGTTATCAGTTACTTGCACCAAAGTTTAAAAGAAATCCAGAGATCCATTTTGATTTTTTAATAGATTTTTTCATAGTTTTTTTGTTTTGTTGTGCAGAACAAAAATAAGATTTGTTTTTGCTTGATGAAATGATTTCAAGTGTTAGTCACTAATGATATAGATAATTTGCAATTCAATATCTTCCTTTTCAGTTACAATTAAGTTGTATTATTACATTACAAATATACTTTAAGTAGGTTTTCTTCAGCCTTTTCATATGAAAATGTGAAGTAACTACCTTATTTTACATGGTAAACCTCAAATATGTACCGTAGTCAAAATGAGAAATCTGGTTAAAGAGTAATCATTTTTAATCAACATTTTGCTCTGTTTTGTGTCAAATGATATAATCACCTGCTCCTTTCATCTCAAAGAAACCTGAAGATTCCCATACAAGATTTTTCCAGCCATACCTTATGGATGATCTAATTACTTTATGATATAGAACATGCTTCTATATCATAGAATTTGAAATAAAGTCTTTATGTAGTTTTTTCAGAGTGCTCAGGAATTTTCTTTCTTTAAGGTGACTTCTAAAACATTTTCTGTACTAATTTACATAATATTCCTATTTTATAATGTACTATATTGGAAAACCAACTTTGTTTTTTTGTTCTAAAGGTTCCTTTACCCTTTCAATTGAATAAGAAAATCACTGTTATATCAGATTAGGTCAGAGCACAGTACAGGCTAGTTCAGCATCTCCTCTGAAAACAGTTGACATCAGATACTTCAGAAGTTGTTTAGAAAACCTTGGAAAATTCTGGAATGACTTGAATACAAAATTATTACTTTTCCTAAGTACCTCCAGAGATTGATTGATTTAATTTACATAATTTAGGTAATATCTTACTTTTATCTATTTCCTCTCTGTGTATTACCCAATACTTCTAGAAAACACAGGCTTTATCTATGTGACCATGTCACTTTTAAAAACACTAAAGTGTAGCTCTGTGACCAAGAACTCCAAATTTGTGTTCAAGCCTTGCATATTGCCACGATCAAAGTCTATCTAAAAGACAGATAACATTCTATTCTGAGACAACCCACTTTTGGTAGCCCTTCTTTCTTCAGAGTAAATTGTTAGTAATGAATAATGCTCCTTATAGTCTTGGAAGAATCAAATGTGCATACACCTATCTAGAAAATACTTTGAAATAACAAGTCATTAAAGAAAGTCTGCTTGCTGCAGTATCTAGTTTCATTGGCAGGAAAATGTACTGTTTGTTTTGAAAAAGGCTTTTTACTTCTGGGAAGTGTGATTTGCAAACAGCTAAGACACTGCCTCCAAGATATTTAGTGACAGCAGTTATTTATTTACCTGACTTGCAGCAGAACAAACCCTGACTGGGGACAATTCACCTCAGGCCTTTAACGTTTGCTATATTTTGCATTAATGCCGCACTCCATGGAGTGGTAAGACTGGCCTAATATTCCTGGAAAACTAGATTTCAGGAATGGGATTGAAGGTTAAAATTGCCATGTGTAGGTGCAAAATGTTTTAATGCACTTTTTGGAATCTGGGAGCACGGGAAATTGTCCATAAGGACATAGATATATTTAACCTGTACTTCAAGATGACCCTCACTTTGATTTAATTGGATTTTTTTCCCCAATAAAATCACATCAAACTGCTATTCTGCTAGTTTCAGCCCACAATAGTCTGTACAACAGGAAAAGGAATTATGGTATTTTTAGCTTCCCAGTTCACTAGGAAGTCACTATCAAACAAGACAGTTCAGTGGTTATGAAAAAAGACATTTTCATGCCATAACAAGATTTTTCTACTTCCAATGCCCATGGGTGTGACCCCAAATATATATTGTTCCTTAAAAACAACAAGCAAAAGATTCTTGTTTTTGTTTTATGAGATGTGCTCCAGCATGCCTAATGTAGGCACTTAGCATCTGTATTTTAAGATGTTAGTGAGACAGTTCACCTAAAAGAAATACCTAAGTTCCCTATACAGTCAATGGAGACAGGGGTGCTTATTATGATTTCCACTTCTAAGACGGATTGGCCTCAGTTTAGGTACCAAAGTATTTACATTTGTCTGGTTTCTTTGTAAATCTGCTACACGGAAGCCTGTCCTAGAAAACAGAAGTCAAGAAACAGCAATCCAGGCACAAATTCTTGATGTTTCAAGTTGAAATTCAACTCTCTTTTAGCACCCACAGCAAATAATTGCTATGCAAAGGGGCAGGCACAGTTTCTATTTGTCTCCTTGCTCTCGTTATTTGCCTGTGTATTGGGTATAACATGATCTAGAGAATGTATCTCCTAGTCTATCTCTTACAGCTCCAGACAGACTGCCTTTGACTAAAGCTGTAGCTCTATCCTGGAATATCTTGGGCCGAGTAACTAAAACTATCTTTATAGCTGTGATTCACCTCTTTGCCCACAGAACTGTCTCTGCACTCTATATTTTCCCCTCCAGTGTTGGCCAAATCAGAAAAGTCACAGCCTTGTCACCTCTGCCAGTGTGTACTGGGAATACAGAAATAGGAAATGCAGCTGCATCTTCTTACAAATATGCATCAAATAATGCAAATAATGCAATAATGCAAAAAGGAATTAAACTCTTTTATGAGAAAACTTAACCTTAATAGTACTCGCAGCATCAGAATATAGCAAGAACTATCCAAGAAGGGTAAGAGGGGAAGACTGGGACTACATGGACAAGTGATCTCTGTCAATGTCAGAGGCAGAAAATCAAAGCACCCGTGATCTGTATGATCCCAGAGGAGAGCAAGGAGCTGTATGGTCTTAGTGGGAGCCGAGAGGAAAGCTCTGGGGGCAACCTGATGACAACGCTGCCCACTGCTCTTTCTGCTGTGCTCAGAGAAACAGGGCTTCAGGTACATTCTCTGGAAGCAACAACGATTCTTTCCAAGAAGAACCTGGATTTTCTTCCTAACAGGAACTATCCATCAAGGTCCTGAATAATAACAGCTGTCAAAAGCAGCATGTCTGATAATTGCATAGCTCCACATAATTTACAATAGCTAGTAATGCCTTCTAATATGATCTTAGCGGAATGTTACTGAAAGGTAGTTACAGCACCAATAACATTTTTATCAGTGATCCTCCACAATTTGTGTTATAAACCGCCCGATGAACACTTTTAGCCTGACATTTGTGGTTGTTCTCTGCTTTATTACCCCTGGAACATCTAGTGACTGTGTCTGTATCTACTCTCTGTTTGAAGCATCCAGGTTATTTTGCTTGTCTCTATAAATTAGACTTACCTATTTAAGACTAACCAAAAACTCTCTAAAGAGATATTTTGATGCAATTCTTTATTTGTTATTAAGAATCCATTTTCCTGATGCAATTTGTATGACAGGGCTTTTCCAGCAAAATTTATTTTCAGGAATCATTAGTTGTTCACGGTATTTTCAGAGTTCTTGATCATAAAGAAGGTATAATCTATACTAGTTTACATGCCACATAACAGGGCTAAATGCAGGAGTGAAAAATCTGTAACTTGTGTTATACAAGAGTCCAGATATTTACTGTTCCTAATATGAATTAATTTAACCCTTCTTTCTCATAGCTTTAAAAAAATTACGAGAACCCCATAAGTTTTCTGTTATTTTCTGCTTTAGATTACATTATAAGATACTGAAATCTCAGTCCATACAGCCGCACAACTACATCATAGGTCCAAGTTACCTCTAATAGCTATATTCAGTGCTGATTTTTATTGCAGGAAAATTAAATATAGAGCAATTACAGTGCTAGGCAGAAACATTACAAACTCATATTACCTGCTTCATCTCATTAAAGCAGGTATTCTAGGTACACAAGAAGTTTTCTAATGAAGTATCCTTGCAAAATTCCATTTGTATCATTCTACCGCCATAAGATTAAACTAAATCTCCATAAACTAGATGCCATATATTGTGAAGCAAGGAAAAGTATTATTTTCTAAGTGTGTTTCGACTGCCTTAAACAGATTTAGTAAATAAAGTTGTAGACAGCTCTCATAGATTTCCATGTCAAAGTTTCATACTGCTGGTCTTTCTTCCCCTGTTTCCTTCTGTAAGCCCAACACAGGTGCTAAAACAATTCTCATTCCTTCTGCTGACTCTGATTTCCTTCTCACATCTCAGCAAATGGCCGAACTGAACTCTCAGTACAACTCACCTCCTTCCAGATTAAGAACAGGATTGAAACTACTATCAGTGGGATTGCATATGAAATGGCTAAAACAGTATGAGAAAGCTTTCTGCCTTCCTTGCTTCATTCTGACAGACGCAAGGTTAACTATAACATGTAGTTATACACTTCGTTGGGGTGTCCTTCCTACTACATTTTTAGAATAGATTTTCCTTTTCGAATAAATTGATTTCTAAATATTTTAAAGTAGTTTTCTTACATGCTGAATGGCCACAGACACATTTATCAAGAACAGCACTGCACATTTATTATTACTTATTTGAAAGAAGTACAAGGCAGAACAAAATACATGGAGGAGAGGAGCACAACTACACAAGTGAAGATTTGCAGCTGATGAGGGACGCTTAAGGGTTTGTTTAGATTAAGTCCTTTCTAAAGAGCTTTAGGGCAAAGCTTTCAACCAAGCTATGGCATTGCTTGTTATTTTGTGCACATTTCCTTTGATAAAGTCAGTTTCTGCTGGGACAGATAAACCTGAGCCTGTAGTCCAGGGGATATGTTGAGAGCAAGCTCTCCTCTTCTAACCCCACAGAACAAGCATGGACAGCACAATAAATCACTAAGACTAAAGCTCAGAGAACAGGAAAAAGTTAATTCTTTGTTTTCTCCAATGCAGTAATAAATTAAAGCAGTCAAACTGCAAAATGAAAGTGCAGGATGAGAAGACTGTTTCTGTTCATTTAGACCAAAGATTTCTGAGGATTTTTTGTTCCCTTCTTGTGTTCCTTTTAATTTCTTTTCATCATTTTCCAGCTTCATCATGGTATCTACTTTCTGCCAGGAGTGTAATTACCAGAGAGACTCAAGGAGAGATGCTGGCTCTTCACTATTCCTAGCTTCATGGGGACTGGAAAATCTCTTTTCACTGTAATGCCCCAATCAATGTCTCTAATTTTAGCTGGCTAAACAGCAAGAAGCACTCACTACAGTCTTTTAAAACTCAGGAAAAACTGGTGTCTATTGCACTTCCCACCAATAGATGACCAAGATCAGTCATCTTGAGCCCATCTATAACTCAGGCATAAGAGGGAAGTGTGGCAAGAGGAACAGGGGAAAGTATATAGTGATTTACTGCTTCTGTTCTGTTTTTCCAACTATTTGGGTGACCATGATAATTCCAGCCACGTTCTATTTTCCAAGCAACATCCAAAGCATGTCTATGACATGACAAGAGACAGTTTTGATAAGATGGACAGCCTTTGCACATGCTATCACCTTTGCAAAAGACCTTCTGAACCTGGTACTGGTCTTGTTATTCAGCACTTGGTGCTACCCAACCTGTCTGACAAGTGCTTCAAACAAGCTGCAGAAAAATCTTTCTTTCTGGTCCTTTCATGGACTGCTCAATCATCAGTTGCATGCCCCACTGTTCTGAGAGGACTTAAATCATGTGTTTCCAATGCCAGCAAATAATATGCTTTAAGATGACAAGGACTTAAAAACTTGACCAGTTGTGATGGAAAACTTATGAGCTGAAAACAGATGAGGGAACACTTGTGGGGCACAGCTGAGGTGAAACAGAATCTGGAAATTGGCTAGATGGCACTTTTACTTTGAGGAGTAAGAAGGCTGCTTGTATTTAAAGATGTTGTTGCCCAGAACCCAGGAAACACTTTGCAGATTAAACAGTGATGCTTATATTCCAACCGCCTCTATCCAACATCGCTTATGCCCAGATTCATCTTACTTATACTAGAACAAGAAACGCACAGCTAATCATCTCCCCAGATTGGCCATCTCCTCTCTAGTCTGCTCTTTAGTCTTATTTACATTCCCCTCAAAGGAAGCATTGTAGGAACTATAAATACTCCAGATATTTTTCTCCAGTTAATGCAGACTGCATGTCCTGTAAATAATGAAGAGCTGTGGTAATGACACTTGGACCTATACAGATGAGCGTCCCAGTGAGCCCTGACTTTTTCTTCCCTACCTTCAAACAAATCTCTTATTATGCATTCTTCTGTTGTGAAGCCTGAGGCTAAGGCATGCTTGAAGTGGGCTAGTTCAGAAGCCAAAGTCCACACCATGGGTGAGAGCCATAGAGTATTCCGGTTAAGGCAGACTTCTGACAGGGCTGCCTGGGTCTGCCTCCTTCTTCAGAGAACTTAAGGTGGGAGGGATTGGCTGCTCTCAGAAGTGCATGGAAATAAAATAAATAGGTGTTTGCTTCTTTCTCCTATCACATTCTGATTTGTGTGGCAAACATTTCCCACTGGTCTAGATGTGGCCCTCTTTTGCCAGTCACAGCATGATGTTTTGGTACACACTGTTCACCTCATATGTCAGTCCTGGTATGGAAAGCTGTATGGTGGCAAGCAGGGAACCACATGCTTCTCCCCATACTGGCTTAATATCTGTGAGGAAGTGTTCTCTGACACTGTGGCCATGGTCCATAGCTTCAAGAGATAATACGCTGTGCCATTTCATGACAGTCCAAGGGGAGGCTCTTAGTTTCAACCTGAGAAATGATTCTAATGTTTCTTTGGTCTCATATTAGGGCATTAGAGAGAGAGGGAGCAAGCTGTGCACCAAAGGTCTTCTTACAAAAGGAAACTGTGACACTTCAATATATGACTTTCTATAGAAGGAAGAGTGAATAAACAGTGATAAGAGGAATGTGGAAACTTCAGTTTTATTTCCTGAAGGCATCTTAAAGCTCTGAGATTGCACAGTTTTCTAAAGATGAAAGAGAGCTCTGATATTCCCAGTAAAGACCCAGTCATTCAAAATAGTGTCCTGAGGGGAACTGGCCATGTGGTCTGGAGAACTTCCAGTACAACTAAAGGCAACCAACCAATTTGGAAAACTGACCATCTGCATTTTAGCAGTTGATTCTAAGTCTAAAAGATATTGAGTACATTCAAGAACTCATCGTCAATCTTCAGACTTTGATGCTGAGGACATTGGATGTGCTTTTACCTATTCTTGGTACCTGCCATCAGGTTGCAGGTGGCTTTTCTTGGAGGATCTTCATGGTCCTAAGCTTTGAGGAGCAATGTCTCTTGCATCCTAAGGGGAGCAATTACTCATCTAGATCAAAACCAGTGCCTAAGGATAGGACTAAGGGGCAGGGCGCCATTAACTACCACAGAACTCTCAAACGGTAATGCATTTTCTCTTCTCTGACCTACTTAACAGCTTTAACAGGGTGGCATTATCTTTCACTGTCTGTACGTACACCAGGCATTATTTTTTATAATATTATTGCAATAGCTTCAGGATGGGGAAGGTTCCCCTGTATGACAAATAATTTTATTCAATTATAATATGCAAAATTCAACTGAATTGCATTGAATAGCATGTCTCTTTACTAGCAGGGACTGTTTATATACTAAAATTCTACAGTGAAGGTCTGTGACTCATAAAAGACATGGCATCCTTCTGTGTTATGCTAGAAATGTTACATTGTTATATTTGCTATAAAATAGAAACTGGGGCTATTATTTCAGTATTTTTAATAACAAGTTTTTGTCTTCACTATATATGATTTTCCTATTTCTAAGTTTGGGAAGGTATTATTTAGGTGAGACATATATATTAAAAATAAACATGCACCCATAAAGCCTTGGACAAGTTAAGAAAAACTGATCAGTGTCATAGCTGCTGTTGAGTGGAGAGTCAGCAAAGGCAGTAAGACCACCATAATCTTTTAGACCACGCAGGTTGCCCAGAATTGCCAGGAGAGGGGAAAGACAGGGAATCTCTTCATCTCAGTGAATGTCAGCTGGCTTCAGCATTGTCACAGCATGCCTGCCTGCTTGAAAACTTGGCACAAAGGCACCCGTGGTTCACCAGGTCCCAGGATGTCCAGTCAGGCTGCTGAAATGGTCCAATGAGAGAACCTGAATGCTGAGGGCATCCAGCAAATTTGTTACAGTTGGTAACACACATCAATATTTTATTTCTGCTCTTTACTCTGGGTTCTTCTGTTTCTGAAAAATGCTGGCACCATAAAACACCATTCACCCAGTAGATTTACCAGGTGGAATATAACTGAACTGTTTCTGTCAACACAAGAGGGAGCACAGACACATCTATCAAACTGACACAGTACCTGTACTTGATGAGCTCAGTGGAATGAGTCTTCCACCTCCAGTTTTTGTAATGCCAATGAGTGATGAATCAGAGATATTTCTGACATCTGAAAGCAATTCAAGGTGAGAGAACCAAGACGACTGGTATTTGCTAGTCAGAACTATAAATAAACTTTTCAGTGCTAAGACTCCTCCGAAGCTATTTAAATAGGCCAAAATTTTATGGATTACTATTCCCTAAGGAAAGGAACACTATCTGTATTTTAAAGTCTGTCATTTCTTCATAGATGCAGTCATGCAGACAGCAGGTAAAATTTTGCCTTCCTTCATAGCCACAGTGAATCTATCCTTCTTCCTCATGCTATTGATAGCAATTTCAGACTTCACCCAGTGCTTTCTGTTTTTAGAAATAGAGGAATTAATTAAATTGATGGGATTTTTTGCAGTGAATCATGTTCTTAGAAAGGGTTATGAGTCAAGATATTAGCTTGTAGTGACATTAGTATATGTTTAGTTGATGACTAGGTATATACTCTAATTAGAAGTCACAGCATTTCAGCATAAAAAGTGACTCATGATTACTATACAAATTATTAGTACGTAATTGTCATTTACAGATAATGACATATAAAGATTTCTGTATGTGATGGGAGAGACAGCAAATAACTTGAAAAAGAAATGAAGCCTAGCATCTGTTTTCAGACACAACAATATCAGCAATATTGGTAACATTAGTAGTTTGGCTGGATTTACACAGATCAATATGAGAATGATTGAGGACCTCAATGGATGTTAGCACTTCTGAAGAGTCAAGATTAAATGTGCACCAGCTATATTTCCACAAAAACAAACAAACAAAACCAACAGTGAAGTAGCCAAATATTCCTTGTTGATCTATGAGAGCCATCTAAAATGACATAAAAAGTAAACTATATATAAAGGCAAGATTTAAAAGGTAAATGACAGTAAGGAGAAGTATTTGTCTTGTTTGCTACAGCAATGGTACATTCTGAAGAATGCATTTTTTCGCTCTGACAGAACATTTGACACATCAATAGTGAAACATATTCTGGGACATTGTGTAAACAACTTCTACAGATTAAGTATAATGATTTTAATGGAGCTGATTTATGCCAACATACCCAAGTCCAGGAAGCTTTTATAAAGGTCAGCTCAGAAACATGATTGATCATACGATGGGAGAATGAAACAAAAGAATATTCTTACTGTCCTGTTCATCTTTCTATAAAACATGAATAAACCTTCAAACTACATTATATGAACAGACAGAAAGATATACTGCCATGTTGGAACTTTTCCTTTAGTTATTGTAAATCCAAGATGTTCTTGATCACTGCTAAAATATACCTCTACGGTGAGTGAAAAACTTATTTAAACCTCAATTCCCAGAAAAATTACTGATAAAAGAAATCAAAAGACTGGAGACAATTGCAAACAGTAATTGCTCATTCTTTTTCTTGAAATGTCCAGTCTTGGGGAATAACCACATTCTTCTCTTTACCTGCTTGTTACTGAATCAATGCATGCATGATCTAGCAGAGCTATGAAAGACCTACTCTTTTGTATGGAGGGAGCCAAAACAAATACAAAAAAATAAGGTCAATTCTTACATCATTTGTGTGCAATAAATAACACTATCATTTGATGAGTGAGATAGTACCCATTAAATATGAAGGGCAGAATCAACTCTGTAGGAGAAAAGGGGAAGATTTTTTTGATACATCATTTCTTCAACTTTAAACTGACATTGACATCAGTGTATGTGCAACTTTTAAATACTGGCAAAGAAACAATCAAGGATATAAAAAGCACTAGGGTGAATGCAGGTCACACTGTTTTGTAACACCCACAACATATTTAAACTATTCTTCTCTGTGTGTGAATACATTCTTTAATCAATTTACTCAGTTTTTCCATCTGCAAAGTACTTTTGATTTAACTATGACTTTTGTTGTATGTTTGCTGTTCAGAAAATTTATGTGAATTGAATTCTGCCTGGGAGAACTTCCTGCTTATCATCTTTCTTTTGTTATTTTTTTTCTGCTTTTATTACAGAAATAAAAATAATTAGTTGAACAAATTAGAAACAAATGTATTCTATTTTTCTTCTTGAATAAACTGATATTTCAGGTGCATAGAGATAGTCATATTTAAAAAGAAAATAAAAACCAGTTATACAGAGAAGGGACCATTGATTTGGTTATGGATAGAAATAAATTGTTATTAGACAGAATTATAACCTTTGTAATAATCCTAGAAAATGTAATGATTAATCTAGCTTTAGTTGCCTAAAGGAGATATGTTTTCTAGTACAGTCTTCTTAAAGTCAATTAAATGAGGAAGAAAGTCCCAGTTTTGGAAATAGAGGTCCATGGGAGAAGAAATCAATTGCCATTTCGTAGATGCCTTTTTTCCTCTGTTGCCTGTTGGGGCAGGTTGGATGACTATCTTAAACTGGAAAACTAAAGTTAGATCAGATATATTCAGTCAAGTCTCACTTCAGGGAATTAAAAAAAAAAAAAAGAGTTAGTGCCTATAACTGAGAGATCTGGATCTGTGAACCATTTCACCTGTGCAACTAAAAAATGTAAGTTGCATTAAGTAAGTAAGTGCATTAAGCACGGGTACTTAAATAATCAAACCAGGATAAAGATTTTTAAAACCACACATTCATGATATATGTTAATTATGTACATCCATGTTATAGAGTTAGATTCCAGCCGTATTGTCTTATGCCTAGACAGCATGTCAGCATACATTACTGAAGATATGCCATAATACTGCTCATCATGGCAATTCTATCTGTCTACAGAAGTCATAAAATGGCCACCTATCAGTCTTTTTCTGCTTTAAGACAAATGGAGGTTTAGAGGGACTTTCAGATGGCCCTCGCTCCTCGCACAAGATTACACCTGCTGCGCAAGAGATAATATATATTATAAATAATTCTACCAAACTCCCAACTCTCCTGTGGTTCTGTTTTTTGATAATGTATTTATCTTACCTTCTATCAGCTTCCCAGTCTGCTCTGCATTGCCCCCTGGCAAGATCTTGGCAATGTAAGCTCCAATTTCCCCACTGCTTCCTGGAATTTCTTTCCCACCTACAACTCGGATTCCCAGTCCATTGCCTGTGATCAAAAGAAGAAGAAAAACTTTAGAGACAAAGCAATGAATAATTCACTGGAAAGAAAGAAAGAGAAAAACTCATCAGAGGTTACTGAAGGATGTCACCAATAACTTCTGCCTATGGTTGGAAGATTAAGGTTAACTGCAGTCCCATCTGCCAATTTCCCAAAGACTTCGGGTAGAAGCATTTTAGCACAGGAAAAAACCTTGTGTAACTACAGAATGACTGACAACACAAATAACTGATTCACTAAAAATTACATTTTACCTTCTTCCGACCACCTTACTGTACTGAAAGAGGACTATTTGCATGGCAAACTTATTTCAAGTAAACATTAATTTGCAGTATTAATTAAATTGCATTACATTGCTAGAAATCCATGTGAGATGTGGAATCAAAGGATAGCTTTATCATATGCCTAAAATATGGATGCAATTTAGCTGAAAAATTATAGTAGCTGAGCTTTTAGAATCACATAAATATGGAGAGAGGCAGAGATCATTGAGCTCCAGCAGCAAAGTGTGTATATTTACAAGAACCTATATTTGACAGATGCTATTATTTTTCTGAAATATTCGCTTTTAATTGATATCTTTTACATCAGAGGATGTACAAATGGAAAAACACCTGTGTAAAGCATCATTGAATCTAACATATTTTCTCCCTTTTTTAAAAAATTACAAAGATGAAAACATTTTGATCACTCTGATTATTTTAGCTGGAGAGAAGCAGATCACTAATCTCCTTTATGTATAGAACAATAAGAGTGAAAACAAAAGCTTAAAAAATAGTTTCGTAAATCTGATATTATGTGTTGTCAATGCATTTTCATGCTATCTTGCTTTATAAAAAAATAATTCTTATAAAAGAAAAACAAATTTCTTCTTTGAAGAAAAAGAAAATTTCATATGAGATGATTCACACTTTGATCTGGGAATGTAAAGGCTGATTTTCACACCTTTGTTGTAATGGCTAAATAATTAATTTTCAATTTATTAATTTAATAAGCCGAACCTGCTGAGTGATTAAACTAATCAGCTATAGGAAGCTCACCACACAATCTCTTTGTAAAGCTTTATCTTTTTAGATTAAGGTTTTTCCTCATAATGCTATTAGGATTTGATAAGTCAGCTCTCAGATTGTTTTAGAAGCAAGATAGCCACATTGAGTTTCTGGCCAGAGAAGTTTGTACTAGCTTTTCTATCCCAGTTTAGCTAAATCTATATCTTTTTTGTCTCCACTTTCCTTGTCATTGCATATTAGACATTTTCCAAACAGGCATTTTCTTTTCTTTCAGAAGATGCCTGGTGTTCAGATACATTCATGGATCCTGGCCAGCACAATATAAAGGTAAGGAAGGACACTCATGACTTAAAGGATTTGGCAGGAATTACTTAATGTGGGAATAGCTCATACCAGTACTACAAGCCTAGACCAAAATGGTGTACCCCTCCATTATACTGAAAAAACAAGTGGGTGAGAACAACCAAGGAAAAATAATAGAGAGGAGTTAAAAGGAAAGACATGAGGGTTGTTCTTACAGCTACAGCACAGTAATTACTGTATATAAGTATACTTAATGCACTGAGATGAAGGGACTGCTATAGAAATCAAGCAGTATGCACTGCTGGAGCATGCAAGAAGTTCAGTCACACAACTAGTGGTGGGGAGTGCTGGCATTTCAGATGATGGGTACAGTTAATCTTGGGGAGATGGTACACTTCCATTACATCTATGTATTGTGACCTAACATTAACACCATTTGGGTGGTGATTCAGTCACAGGATGACCACTGGTAATGTTCTGTTAGTATACAGAACATTTAGTGAAAGATTTCAGTGTGGGCTGGTGGCCAAGGATGAGTTTCAGATTAAATAGCCTGGGAATAAGCCATGATATGACAGACGGCGAGTGTGTGATAAATGGTATGATAGACCTCGAGTTTTTACAAAGGATGATCAACACTCTTCGCAGTTGAGAACTTTTATTGTTTATCCATCACAGGGTGTAACAGGAGAAATTGATTTTGGTATGGTACTACTGGGAGTACAGGTAGGAGTTTGGTACGCATATCTTGAATATAATTCACCTCTAGATTATATCCAAGTTTGAGATACAGTTTAGATCTGCCATATAAACCCATTTCAGAGTCTGTATTTTTGTTTTAGCTATGTGGTGATTTTTAGTGTTGATACTTTCAGAACAGGTAAGAGATTTAGGGTATACGCAAACTGTGACAACATGAACAGTAACTCTATCAGTTACAGCTGTACAAAGAAAGATCTGATACGGCAAGAATGTCTTCTCACATTTACTTTTTTTTTTTTGATCCAGTGCAACTTTGCCAGTTAAAAAAAAACACTATGAAACACTGTGCAGGCATGTCTAAGTATTTTCAGCAGGAGCTGTGACTAACATGGTAGCATTAAATTTGCCACTGAGTTCCTTGAAATTTTTGCTAAAAATCTTAGCCAATTTGCCCCCTCTCTATACACTTGTATTCTTTTTGTAATTTGAAGAAACATCTTTAAGAAATTGAGCTTCTTGTAAGACTTTACACCTGGGAATGTAAAGTAATGCAAATCTAATGTAAAAGAATGTAAATGTTTTTAATCCTCTTTTTGAATATGACAAGTGAATAGTTGTCTCTTTTAACAGCAAATTAAGGATTGGAAAAGTACAAAATATTTCAGCTTGAGGGGGATCCTCTAAAATAAAAATGTACAGGGAGCCATATAGGCAACATAAAACACCACCACCTAAATACCTGAGCTAATTACAGGCATAGGGAATATAATTACATTGCTGCTGCAAGATATATCCATCATGGTACTTAATATTCCTATAATTATAAACTTGGTATGGATGATAATTGATTAACTAAACACATTGCTGTTTGGCTGGTTTCTAACATAAATGATTTGATGCACAGAAAGGATGCTGTGTTTTAAACAATAGCTACATCAGCATTCTGGGACCATGCTATGGGAAATTCTAAGAATTTTTTGTTGAGGACAGTAATGTTTCAGTGTAATTGGAATACACTGCATAGGTATTTTAAATAAACTACCTTATTTTGGTGCAAAATTGAAATTTAGCACTGGTAAAATTTATTTCTCCTGTCTTGATAGGGTAACCAGACTCACCATTCCAAGGATGGGTCCAAATGTCCTTTACAAAAGCTGAAAAATGTAGTCTTTTAAAAGATAAGTATCTCATTGCATAAAGCAAACATGTACTCCTAGAAAAGCATTTCAATGTTAAGTCCATTCTTAGGGCTTAGAAATTCATGGGGGCTGCTCTGCACATTTATCAGACGACTTCTGATCAAACACTATTGAAAGTCCCATTAATATACTACAGATCCGAGGCTCACAACTGGGAGCCTCAGCAAACCCAATAAACAACTATTCTTAGCATAAAATACACACAAACAAGCACACAGTAACTTACTCTCCACCCACACAGTTTCAACATATGGACTTTTCAACATATCACAGAATGGAGGAACTCTACAGGGTCAGAGTTTTCTCATGCTACACTATACTAGTATCTCTACCTCTGAGAGTTTAATTGTAACAGAACAGCAGAGATGTGGTTTGTCACATAAATGGGTGTACAAGACACTGATTTCAGAGGTAATTCTATGGGTGGGTACCTGTGCTAGATAACTTTGAAAATCATGGCTGACACTGGTTCTGATTTTGCAAATATAAGGTGTTTGTCCATATTGCTGCTAGTAAACCAAATTATTTTCCGTGCTAATATATAAAGATTTTTGTTCCTAGACACTTCAAAAAGGCCTTTTTTTTTAATATTTTCAGGTTTTAGGGTGAAAAGTATGACTGACATAATGTATTAAGAAGGAGCACCCTTGCTAAGAGACAACCACAGTGTGGGGGTATGTGTGTATGTTTGCCCATGTTCTTGTTGCTGGACAAATCAGGGGATATTAAATTTAATTTGACCTGTTTGTATTAGATTAGAAAATTGTATTTCATTATTATTCTGCTGCAAAAATGTTACTAGAAGAAATATTTTAACTTAAATTACAAAGCATTCAATTCCTGGCAGTCAGAATGAATGAGTTACTTTTTGCCCAATGAGCTTTAAGTGCCCTGGTCTGGATGACAAAGAAATATTGCTTGGAAGATGCTGTATATTCTCATGTGGAGATGAGATTTCAAACCTTTTTAAACTGTATCTATTGAAATACTGAGTTTACAACTTCTGTTTGCAATGACATTACCCAATTTATCACCTTGAATGCAGATAGCTTAAAAATATCATCAATCATTTGCTTTCTCAGATCTCTTTTTTCCCTTGCTTTTTGATTATTTTTTAAAAAATCTTTGAGTCTTAATTTCCCTCTCTCAGACTATTTTGATACATCCATCTTTCAATTTTAGATTTCCAGATTAATGAACTACTGTTTCCTTCCTAAAAGACACAGGACCAGGTAACCATCAGAAAGCAAATCACCGTGCTTTGAATGAGATAGGGCACCTTTCTGAACCCTGAATATTGATTTCTATGGAAAATATATTCAGGGAAACATCTCTTCAAAGGGAATTTTACACATTTAAGATACAATCCTTTTTAGGATGCTTCAAAGCTAGAAGACTGCTAATTAATTGCAACTGTTTTTACTGATGTCCCAAGGCTATGATCCTACTCTCCTAACAAACCTTAACTTAAGCCTTAAGATGCAGCATGCTAAGCAAAAAAAAGTCCCCCAACCACCCAAAATCCAAATCCCCAGAAGGTTAATGCTAAACTTTAACAAGGTAGATCATGCAACTAAATTGCTTTTATACTTTGATAAAAAAAACAAATACGGATACTAAACTACAGTTAGCTTGTGAGCCACTGATTTATATAGCTGAAAATACAAACTTAGAAGCCTTAATGAAGATTTCAATGTCTAATAAATGAAGAGTTACTTTTGAGAGAACTTCATGCTTGGAGAAAAATATTAATAAAATTGAATGGCCGATAACTTCTTTGCTTTTTGGCAATTAACCTGCTTTTCACTTTCAAAAGAACATTTCACTTATTGTTTCATCTCCTTCCAGATATCACAGACTGTTTCAGTGATGCATATTCATTATATATGTATATATTTTTAAAAACAGTTTATTTGATTAGTGACCAACAACTTGACACTAATAAATTCCGACACTAGTGACCTGGCAAGCATCACTACAAAAGTATTTTAAAAATTCATCATTCTCTTTGCCTTATTTCCATCATTAGGTAGTTTGTGCCCAATTAAACTTATTTATTCTGACCTTGTACAGCTCAATGTATCTGAGACCATGATGAAACCATAGCCTCTTGCATATTTTGTTGTGTCACAGTAGCAACAGAGCAGAAACACTAGAAACATGACTCAGTTGATGCACAATAGTTTATTTTGCTGGAATAGGCTGATCATAACCTGAGCTATACAACTACAATTTGGTCATTTTTCTCCATTATTGAGATAATAAAGATCAGATTGCTGCCAATCTGTTGCTGTTGCTCTGGTCACTGGGAAGTTCATGAAATCCTATAATCTTTTTACTATTTAGCTGAGCAACGCCACTACAGCCATCAGAGTATAAACAGGCTAGATTTCCTGGAACTATTTCAGCATCTAAGCAATGATTAAACTTGCCTTTCCAAGCAAAGTTCAATAGCCTCTTACATTAGTTACAGGTTTAAAAAAAAAAAAAAAAAAAAAAAAAAAAAAGAAAAAGGAAAAGCTGAAAAAAACAAGGCACACCGGGCTTTTGCTGGTGGTCCTGCCTTTACACAAAGGTGAAAATTAAGTTTCCAGGGATGTTTTCCCTTATGATAGTAAATAGAATTCCAGCACCATACCATATGCAGGGACTGATATTGTTTAATTATTAGGTAACTCCCATACAGTAGCAACAACTTCAACATGTTCATGTGCTAACTCAAACAAATATTTTCTCTGGGATAATTTTTCAAAGTATGAAACCATTTGTCTGTCTAATTAGATGAGCAAAGAAAGTGAAGAAGCAATTAGAATGTATACCAGTTTTTCAGTAATCATATATGAGTTTCTACGAATTGGCATTAGAAACTGTAAGTATGAATGTCAGCAGCAACCTGACTCTTGTCACAGTTAGAAATAGAGCTGTATGAATTTTTAATAGACTTTTAGGAGACTGAACTTTTAAGAAAGATATTAAAAAACCTGACTGATTTGGATTTCTAAGAGCATACCCTTCAACATGGTAGTTGAAAATCACTATTTCTGTAAAACCATAGTTGTTTTACCACCTTTGTATAGTGCTTTGAAGTTGAAACTACACAAAAGTAAAATGAGAAAAATTGAAATGGGCTTAAACTGCAAAATGCCGATGAAGGCTAGAACACATGTCTCTGAGTAGTTGAAATGGAAGATATGTTTAAACCTCAAAATAAGTATTAAGTGTGGTCTTTCAGATCCATGAGGCAATGTACAGACATACCACTGAGGGATGAAACAAACTCAAGTCCAAATACAGTTTTCATCACTTTCTAACAATGCTTTCAATAACAAAATTCAAACCCAGAAGGCTGAATCATAGCAAGGAAGCACAAGGGGGGATCTTTTCTGGGCAAGGTCCAATGTTAGAAATTAGAAAAACGCATGAGGATAATGAATGAAAATGAGACATTAAGCATGAAAGATTTTGCATTGTGCCAAAATACCATACTATAGCAATGAGAACATATCAATCAAATCAAACAAAATGAGGTCTTCCAACTCTGTTTGGCTGTGAACAGAGACAGAACATACCTTCCTCCTCTGTTCTTGTACTAGACATTATCTCCCCATTTCTGCTCCAACCTTATCTAGACCAGACACACGCTACAGTGCCGGTAGGCCCTTATCTACCAGAACAATTTTACACCATGTTCCATTGTCTGTATGAAAGAGAATTGTCAGCCACAGAAAAAACAGCAATGACTTCTCTTTGGAGAGTCCAGACTTAAAAGCCCAATGAAGAAATGCAAACTATTTATTTAGATATCATAGTTGTGATAAAGCAATCTGTGAAGTCTGGAGAACAGACAGAAAGGAAACATGACAAAGCAAACAAAACCAAGTTAGATCAGGCACTTGGAAAGCAGCAGGGAAACTAATGTGTATAATATAATCTAGGCTAAATTTTTATTTGCATTATTATTCCTATGCAATTCTCTGGAATACATAACATGATGACTCATATCAGAGCTTGGTTGTCTAGATAGGTACAACATCTTCAAGACTGTGCTCAGGAGAATTGTTTTGGTGCTTTCTAATGAAATTAGCTTAAATGAAGATGTTTCCTAGAAACATGATTAAGCCTACACAGTTATTGCACTTCTTGGCCATTGGCAATTAAAGAATAAAATATACATGAATCCAAATCCTGAGCTGATGAAATTCAGATATATTCCAGTTGTTTTGATAGCACAGAATTGATTCATAGCAGCTGCAAATCTGCTTCATGCTGATTTGCACACTGGTTATCATCTTGAAGGATCATAAAGTGTTTTATGAATTAGCATCTTGGAACACTTACCATATCTACTTGAAAACAAGATACATGCCTCTTTTTTTTGGATGATCTGTCACATCAGAATCTATGGCGTCATCTATGGTATGCTCTAGCTTCAAATCATTACAAAAACTGTAAGCACTGAGATTCATCTGTGGTTACTGACAGACACCAATGGCTCAATAGAGACCAGTGACTGACAGCTGAACTTCATTGTTTAAGATGTTGGTTTTGAACTCACCCATCCACATCAGCTTTGGTATTTAAGAAACAGCAACAGAATTAATGTAAACATAATAGGATATAATATTATACAATATGTAAGATATATAGGTGTATATGCTAGCCATAATAAAACACATAAACAAAAGCCTTTAGGAAAAGAGTAGTTCCCCATTAAATGCAAAGAAACAACCACTGTTTCACAAAGTGGTTGAACCACAGACTATTGGAAGATGTGCGAATTTTGCACTTTGTTTGCACCGGCCTTATATTCTTAAATACCTTCTGCCAGAACCACGATGAAGGGCTAAACAAACCTTATTTCTGACCTAGTAAGGCTGCTCCTATGTTTACTAAATTTGGGAAAAATTTGCTACCTTCAATAACCATTGATGATTATTACATCTGCTAAAAATCTTGCCCAGGGTATTGTGTAGACTTGTCGAACACACCATCATGCTAAGAAGGAAGCAAGAAATACATTCCTCTCCTTCGTTTTGCATTACTTCTCCAGTAATTATGGTGCTGATATTTGGGGAACACAAAGGCTGTATCTATCATAAATTCTTTTCATGAAGCTGGTAAACTGAAGGACAGGGTTAAGAAGAAATCCTCCCCCAAGGGCCTCTTCTGCAGACTTTCTCCCCAGCCAGGTGGTCCCCAGCTTGTATCACTGCACAGGGCTCTTTCTTTCCCGGTACAAGATTTGTATTTATCCTTGTTAAACTTCAAAAGGTTTCTCTTGGCCCATTCCTCCAGCCTGTCTCAGTCCCTCTGAATGGCAGCCCTGCTCTCAAGCCTATTCCCCAATTCAATGTCATCTGCAAATTTTATGAGAGTGTACTCCACCATCTCCTCTGTGTCACTGATAAGGATATTAAATGGTCACTACAGGATCTTCTGTGACACTCTACTTGTTACCTGCCTCCAGCAAAGCATTAACCACTGCCCTCAAAACCCAAACATCTAACCAGTTTTTTACTCATTTACTTGCCCAGACATCGAGACTTTAGCTCCCAATTTCAGGCTAAAAGTTAATGTAAGAAAATACCTGAAGTTTAGAGTCTCTCAGGTTACTGCAATACTCAAATTTCAGTCCAGTTCCACAGAACTTTAAAGATTCTTATGAGGATGAATGTACTGTAAAAGGCAAGCTGTAATCTGTTCAGCCAATATATCAGCCAATCGTTCATGGCTTCACTGTAAAAAAAATCAATCTTTGTGATATTTTTAATGCTACAGTAGTTGCTTTTAGTTCAAGCTTTTTATTAATGTTCTCCTCAGTGAGAGAGGAAAGTTGAATAGATTTTATAGATGCTTCCCACATAGCATGAGGTAGCCCTGTCATCAGAGGAAAAGGATTTACACAAAGAATGCTCTGCTGGGATATCATAAATTAGTTGGTATATTATGAATCTGGCATCCTAGTGATGACTTAGCAACTATTAGTAAATAATAATTCAGTCCTAGGTGAATGCAGTGACTTTTTTTAGCAGTTATCTTAACATCTTGCACCAAAACTTCAAACCATTTGGTTTTATTGAGCTATTTTGGAAGATGATCTCCAGTATTTGAAGCATCTATTTTTATTTAACAAAATACCAAGAAAAGGCTTGAGGATTTAGCATGTAAGTTCTCTCTACTACAACCTTTTGTGCTGATCTTGTGTTACAGACTTTGTGTAATGTCCTGGTATTACACAGATTCATACAAACATACATAGATTACCAGATTAATACAAACTGCAGACAGGTGTTCATTTATTTATGTAATTAATCAATGCGGTTTTGTGGGGTTTTTTTCAATAAACTTCTTAAGGCAGAGTAAATCTGCCTGACATTGTGCAAATATGTGTTGGCAATGGTTAAAAGAAGCTACTGCACTCCCTCATGTCCTTTGGGACAGGAGACACCATGAGGACATTGATAATTCTTGCTCAACATTTTGGGGAGTCTCTCAGAAAGATGATAGTACCTATGCTTAACAGCCACCCAGTAAAGCCTCTGCACACTGGATAATTCTGGTTAAAGGAAAACCAAAGGAATATCTCATCCAAATGTGTCTCTTGTACAAAGGAATTAACTGACGCAGTGTTGAATGGCTATCTTTCATGAATGGGGAAGAATTTATGGAACTATAAGTTGTAAAATATCATTCTTCCAAACCAAGTAAGATCTGCAATCACTTAAGCCTTTGTAAAAACCTCTGAACTTTCATTCTTTTCTCACAAGAGAGCAACAGTATCCTTTTCTGGTGTATAATTCATTAAAAAACACTATAATATGCATATAAATTACACAAAATAAGTGAAGGAATTGTAGTTCCTCTGTTGTTAAACTTAAAATTAACCTTTGACTCATTGCTTGGAAAAGATAATAAGCTGGCAACAGCAGCGACAGAAGCTGGTGGCAGAAGCTTATGATTTCTACTCAGAAGAGGTATCACAGAGCAGCTGTTCAGACTGTCCCCGGGAAGGATTGTGTGGCCATTTGACAGTTCATTTTTTAAAACCATTCAATCTGGATAAAGGGTAGTTTTGTGTTTGGAAACAGGGAAGTGTCCATTAGGACACACGTTGAGACCTTCAGCTCATTGCATGCGCTTGTTCCCTGATGACATCAGTCACTACTGAATGAAGTTTGTAACTGTATCCAAACGTTTCTCATGTTAGTTGGGTTTAAACTCATGTCTTTAAGTAATGAAGTGCCTTACTTCTCTTGTACCCAGCTTAGGCTGGTAATATTATTATTATTTTATTAAGAAAAAAAAAAAAGAAGCTAAATAGAAGAATAACTTTTCCACATTTTCAAGTGGGGGAGTTGACAAAATTATTTTTAGTTTTCTTTTTTTAAAAAATAGGCATAAATCTCATAAGACCTGGTAGTCACATCTTATTTGTGATATACTCACTTGATGTCTCACACAATACGATCATTTCTTATAATAACTCCACTACTACAGAAGAAAAACAGCATACGAATTAAGTGCATAGTAATTTACTAGTCAGCTTGCTGTTTGTTGAAATTAACTCTTCAAAATGCAGGTTTTTTGGGTGACAAGGATCAAGGTAATTTATTTACCTGCATTGCTTGTTCCTTTGAACACTGAAGTCTTCTCTTCTGTATCAGGAGACTGATAAGATAATTTTTTTCTACCCACTAGAAGAAGCTGTCAAATGAGGGAAATTTCAGTCTTTCTGAGAAAATTGTATGTTCTCAAGCCAATGACTAATGCTGTCCAAGACATCAACAAGCAGCAAAATAAAAACATTTTTTACAGAAAACAAAAAGACAATTTCTGATCTAACATTCAAATGATTACTTTGATATACCTTACTCTTTTGCCCCCTTAAATTCTATCTCTTTTACAAAAATATGTGTTGTAGTGACTAGCTGGAGGCTGGTATTTTTTTGTGTGTGTGGAGGAAATTAATGTAATTTTAGGGTGCCTATCCTCAAACAGCTTTGGCTTCATCAGCCTTGACTGTCTAATGTCAGCTTCACTCCCTTTCTTGATGAACAGATTTCTTTAGGCAAACTTTAGGTTATTTAAAGAAAATTATTCTGACAACCTCCCTCCTCCAACTTCTTTTTACTGGAGTAAAAGAGCCAAAAAACCTGCAGGCATTGAGTACATAATACCTGTAAGCAATATTAAAGCGAAAAAATTTCAGAAACACAGATAATGGGTAACAGAGGTTTCCCTTGACAAATGCTGCACCTCAGTTAGCTTGGTGCAATGATGCTATGAGACAATCAGAACCTCAGAGCTCCCTACCAATCCATGAGGAACATTTTCTTTGCGTCAGTGACCTGCAGAACCAGAATGTCTTAACCTTAACCACCCTGCACCCAGATTGCTTGGGAGTGTACACCGAGTGCACATCAAAGACCTGTACAAATCTGTGAATAGGCAAATAGGGACTGGAAGGCAATAGTTCGCAAAATGTTCTGCCACTCTCCTCTGGAAAGTTCATCTCAACTCAAATTGGTGTTTGTCTCTTGGTGATGAGGAGCAATGTGGTCCTTTAGACAACCAGTTCTCTACAAGTCTTTTGATTGCTCTACAGCTGCTTTGTCCATAGAATCATAGAATCAAAGAATGGTTAGAGTTGGAAGGGACCTCAGACATCATCGAGTTCCAACCCCCCTGCCACGGGCAGGGACACCTCCCACTACACCAGGTTGCTCAAACCTCCATCCAGCCTGGTCTTGAACACTTCCAGGGAAGTGTTCATCCAGCCTGGGCTTGAACACTTCCCAAGCTTCTCTGGGCAACCTGTTCCAGTGCTTCACCACCCTCACAGTAAATAATTTCCTTCTAGTATCTAATCTAAATCTCCCCTCTTCTTTCAATTTAAAACCATTACCCCTTGTTCTATCACTACATTCCCTGATAAAGAGTCCCTCCACTTATGTCCTCATATGACATGTCATATCTGTTCATCTCATCTAATTTAAGATCTCTACAACACAAAAACTGTAGTCTAAGTTAGTCACCTCATGCTCCCTTTATAATCAATAGAGGAAAATAGCCATATCTAAAAGGTGATTTATTTAAACTATTTCAACCTCCAATTAATTGCCCATTGTAACTGCCTGGTTCTACTGCAATTATTAAACCTATGCATACTTTTGATAGCCAGAGCAGAGAAAGGAGCACATACAGGGTCTTCATTTTCCTCTGAGAGTTGTTAAGATAATTTATGCCTCACCTGTGAAGTAAAACCTTAAACTGACATTTCTGTGTTAACTTTTTCTAATGTCCTTTACAAGTTGTATCACCAATGACATGCATCTCTGAATGTCTCATTTTCTGGTTCTTCATCAGGAAGTGCATTACTTATCTGCAAAACAGAGGGATTTCTGGTTTGGTTTCTGTGAATCTCATTCTTATGTGCTTGCTTTCCCCTTGGCTCTCCATGGGAACCTGGGGGCCTGACTTAACTCTAACAGTGAGTGTTGCAGTGATATGTTTCTGCAGCCATTTCTGCAGGAGAGCTATGAAAGCAAATTGGACCTTCATAACCACATTGCCCTCTCAATTACCTCCACTCATCTTAAGATCTTATTAGATATCCTTCAATAGATGTTCATACACTGAAAAATGCATAAACAACTGAGCTGCCAAAAAGGGCTCATGGGCACTATTTTAAACACACAGACTAGCACTTTTCAAATTAAGTTAATTCAGAGAGAAGACACATAAACATGGAATGTATGCTCTGTATATCTACAAAATGTTTCTAATAAAGGCATACATTTTTGTTGTTTTTTCTTTATTTATTTAGAAAAGCAGAATGATATTAAGTTCTTTCTAAGATTGCTATTAAGACACAGACATCTCTCCATCCCTTTATTTCCATTCCTGTCCTCAGTTACTGCCATATGACTTCACTGCAAAATCTCAGATGTTGTCAGGCTGTTACAGCTCTGTCCCTTTCCGATTAGGGGTTTTTACCTTCTATGCCACGTTTCTGATAAGGAGAAAGTGTTTGAGGGAGTGATGGCCATTAATTAGGGATTAAATCCTTCCCCAGTGACGAGTGTTAGAGGAGGGTATTGGGTTTTTGTGCAAAGCGTTATCTCAGTTCTTCACAACATTGAACCAAAGAAACAGGATAAGTAATCCTCTAAGAAAAGAATATGAGGACAAGGGATGGGTTATACTTCTCACCCTCTGCCTTTGACTAGTATATTGCATTCTACACAGACTGTGACTATATTTAATGTGTTTTTAAACTGATTAGTAATCACATATTCACAGCACTTCAGTATTTTGCCGTACAAACTGATTTTGCTGAACTTGCAGGTGAAAGAACCCTAAATATATAGGGTTATTTGTTTAGAGACTTTAGCAGTGAGGGTTTGATATAGGAAAACTTCTAATTCTCTTCCTCTCTCTTGGGATAAGTACCCCATGAGCTGGCATGCTGCAGAAGTGTTGTGTTGTGTAAAGGAATTCATAATCTTTATGGAGAGTATGAGGCATCTCTGACGTGTGTGCAGTGTTACAGCTACCCTGTCATCCTCTTAGCAGTTTCACTGACATCACCACCAAAGCGAAGATTAGGGTTACAGTCTACTGCCTACAGTGTAATTGTTGTCTTTACTATAAAGTTCACAGCTTTTTCTGAATTGCTTCTCTGCCTTTTATTTTTTCATCAGAATTGAAGAGAGTACTCCACAACACGGACAGTCTGGCTGATCAAAGGTACATTTTGCTCCCTGGAAACAGAGAATATCCTACCTTTGGAAAGGGAAGAATTACTTGTGACTCAGCCTAAGTGAGGCAAAGCAGCGAAAATTACCTTTGACTGAGTGCACTCATTGTCCCTGTACACCTACTGTCTGCCTTGCTGGGTTTTCACCCAGTGTGTCTAAACAGCTTTCTGATCAGAAATAACACAATGTAAGGTTTTGTCTTCGCAACATTTCCAAAAGCATTTCCAATGCTTCTGTTACCTTCAATACCCATGTCCTCTTCACTTTTTCAGATATAACTATGACATGTTAAAATACAAAAAAGAAAATGTGAAAATGATGGCAGCATAAAACAGTGTTTATGCCACTATGTTAAGGATCCAAAACGAGCAAGGGATTCTCAGTGAAAACAAACCATGAGATTGTAGAGTGTTAAATACTGCAACATTGTCATACACTGATCACTACCATCATTGCTTTGGCACCTCAGTATAACCATGATGCCAATTCTTCTCTTTTTTAAATGCAAATTATCAATCAATCTTTGCAGAGAAAATCCTTGGCAATTCCTTCATATCTATCAGCATTGCCTGAGGAGGGGACACCACATACCTTGAAAAGAAGAGCTGTGACTTCCAGGTGATCGCATATGCTAAAGAAACAAGAACCCTCAAGATGGAGGCCAGCTAGAAGTATACATTCATTTTTCATTCAGAACTACTAATCTCTTGCCATCACAAGCTTGGCACAGTTCCTCGTTCCTTAAACACCTCATTCAGATGCTAAAATTTGCAGTAAATGCTTTTGTGTGCAAACTTATGCTAGATTATGTAAGAGGCATCAAAGGCATCTGTACCTCAGAGCCAGTTTTCATTAATCAAGAAAGCAAATAAACAGAATGCATGTGCACATAATACGTAGTGATACAGCCTGAATTTTAAATGATGTGGGACTACTCCCATTATTCATATTCATAAGGGGACAATATCTGGATCCACAATCAGGCAGTAACCTCCACTAGGGTAATTATGTGATGAGATCTATGGAAATCAAACTTCAATGGTGAGATTGGGATGAAATTCAAGCTTGCCTCATAGTTACAGTTGTGGTATAGCTTAATACCAGGGCTGACCCAGAGCAGTGAGTCATTAATGCCCAGGTTCGCCCAGGAACTCCCCAGTGAGATGAGGCGATGGGCTGAGCCACTGGACAGCTTCCCAACAAAACAGCTATCAACAGTTACAGGAGTTCTCCAAGTGGGAACTATGGACAGTTTGGGAGATTTCCCCATCTAGCTCCTGCTGTGCACGCACCAGTTGAGGTACACTATTTGTATACTTAAGATGTGTTCATTAATTCCCCAAGAAGAGAATTTGTCTGTCTCAGGCATCTCCCCAGGCAGCTCCTGCTGTTGAACTGACCAAAATGCACATAGATCCTTTAAATTATCAATAGAAACTGTTCTTGCATGTGCAGACATGATCACAAAGAACAGGCTTTTGCGCATAGGTAAGACAGGGGATGTTTTGTATATACTGTAAGATAATCAGAAACAATGGACCAGTTGGCTTGTAAGAATCCAGCCACACAACAGTGCAGGAAATCTCATCCGACACAGCTGAAAATGCTGCTGCAAGGATGGTTGCAACAGAGACTCCCATCGCCACCTGGACAGTGACTGGCTGTTCTCCTGGAGAGATCTGGCTCCCCATATGAGCTTTATTGAGTGTTCTTGGAGTTTTTTAACACAGACTCTTCCTGTGCCTGGGCAACAAGTATAAGGCAAACGGTTAAATAAAATGACTCAACACCTCACTTTAGTACTTTTGATAAGAAAGAGAGGGGAAGGGAGAAAGGGAGAGCAGAAGAAGGAGAGGAAGGAAAGAAACAAAGAAACAAAGAGAAAGAAACTAGACAGCCAACCAGCCAACAAACTGTGCTATCTAGATCAATATCCAATAATCTTGTAGTGAGGTAGCTGTGGTGGTATAAGAGTATTTATTGTTTAGTTTGTCAATATTTTAAGTAACTGTTGCTGTATAATAGATTTCTAAGTCGGCTTCTGGTTAATAGTAATTGTCTGGTTAATAAGCAAAACAATACTTGCTATTAGTTTGCAGATAGCGGTTAATCAAAATTGAGTTTTTTAAAAAGTGAATAAAACCTGTAAGTGTGGCTCTGGGAGAGGTCATTTGGGAAGCTGAAAGTTAAGCAGAAAGCACTGCGCATTTAAAGAGAGCTGTGTACTTTAATCCTTCAGACACCAAGAGGGGGAGGAAGGGAGGTATGAAGTCAAGATGTACAAAGAGTGAAAAATACAACAGTTTCTTCCGGCTCAGGTCCTCCCTACTGGTACCCTATTTCCACCTTTGGCTTTTTTCTGTACAAGTCACATTTAAGCCTTTTCATATTTGTAGATAAATCTATATGTGCATCATATAGAAGTATGTCTGTGCAGGTCTCCATGGGTGTATCTGGACTAAAACCAAAAAGTATGACTGCAGCTTGTAAACACATATCCAAGCTTGCTTACTCCAGTTAGAATTTAGGTACAATACAGCACAAATACAGCAGCAAGCAAACCTGGTGTGGTCTATGAAACCTTCGCAGCATCCTGAGTGAATATTTGATCCTGTGTGATCTCACACTGTGCAGGGCATTAGTAAACGGGAAGTCAATATCTACATCTTGGTTCTCCAGTCAACGCTTACAAGACATTTACTGTGATGCACAGTATGTTGTTGTGGTTGCCAGTATGAGAGCTAGCACAGAATTTGGAATAGGCACTTTGGAACTCCAATAGGAATTGCACGAGGGTAAGTAACTTTACACACGAGAGCAGGCCTTCACCAACATTAAATAACGAGCTATACTGTTGTGTTGTTGTAATGCCACTTGTTCTTGAGTAAGGGAACAGCTTGGATCACAGTATTATTCATCACCTCCAGGGGAAATTCTCCACTAGGACGTCAAGGAGCCCCATGGACTGCCAGGGCCAGGAGTAGCAGAGGCTGACACAACAGTGGACCCAGGGCTTCTTTGAGATAGTGCTATGTGGGTGGAGGGGTCTTTATGCGTCCTGAAATCACCAGTGGGTGTTACGCTGACTAGCAAGAAAATACTTCATAACATATACAGAACGTTCATTTAACACCCTAAACATGAGGTGGATACTGGGGGTGGAAGTGATCAAGATTTTACTGCCAGAAAACCTGTGAAAACAATATTTAGCAATTCAAGCAAGTTCATGCCACTTTCTACTTAATGCTCGAGAGAACACCAGAGCTGGAAGTTGGTAATTACTTCTGCACAGAAACAGTTTGACACACACTATTATCATTTTTTAAGCAAGTTAAAAGAAAGTCTGCTGGTTCCAGGACAAAACCACTTAAAGCATGTACCTCTGAAAGGAGACAAACAGCATATTAAAAATCTTTGAGTTCCTTAACAGTACTAGATGTGAGAAAGAGCGCAATTCTAAAAGCTCAACAAACAGACCTCACCTGTGCTAGATCCTGTCACCTGCAGCCTTTTACAATTTGATACATGAAAACACCACACTCTGTGCCTGCGCACAGTCCAGGGGGAGAATGCATATAACCTTTGCCACTTTCATCTCCTTTGCAAGCGGACTCAGACTTACACCAACATTGGTGTTAGCGTTAGGGAAAAAGAGTAAATCTGAAGTCCTGTGATAAATGTCTCTATGTGAAGATATCACAGAAAAATGGGATCTGATTGTTCTGCTACCCCCCTCTGTAGAATAGTTCCAGTACAGAAAGAATAAAATTCTCATTTCTGTACATGTTGAACACCTACACAAGCCTATTTTATAGAAACTTCTCATACAGAGAATATAGTTATATAAAAAGCTACAGCAAAACAGACTGCTCATACGTGCAACACAACAGATTCCCCCTCGGTTTTTAACGTCTGTATAGCTTATGTATCTTGAACAGATGTTGTGACCTTTTTTCCGCACTGCTGCTTTCTGTTATAACCAACCAGCAAGATTTAAAATGACCACTGAATTTCCTGCTGCATATGACACAGGAACTATTTTTAATACTGCAAATCTTTTGCATGGTTCATGCTAATCAAATTAATTATCAAGTCTCATACAGAGTTGTTGTTTTTTACCTGAAACTGTGTGATCCTTTGGGTCTCTCAGCAGTTTGAGCCTTGCATGAGGAAAAATGTACTGCAGGGGCTTCCCATTTATCTGAGGAAGACAAATGTGCATGTCATAAAAAGATAAAACAATATCAATTGTATCAATAATTTTAGACAGTTGGAACAGAAACAAGCAAACAAACTTATTTCATCCAGAGAAATATCACAACTTCACAATTCAAACACTCCCTTGAGTTTCAAGACATTGGTGAGACTGCAAAGCCCTTCTGGAGGGGAATGAATGTTTGCTTCCATAAAGCCAGATTCATTTTGAATGATTTAGCTTTAGTTTTGATTTTCGTTTTCTAACAACAAGAAGATGGTCACTGTCTTCTGTAGCTTCTCTTAGCATTAATCGTTTGTCCAAGCAATGTTCAAGAGAATGAAATTAAATATAATTACTGTAATAATTATAAAATCCTGTTCCTACAGAGCTAAACAAAATGGTGGTTGAATGTGTAAACAGCCATGAGTTTCTGCTGCAGTTTCAGCAAAACCACATATTCCAATGTACCTCTTCATCAAATTTCAAAAGCCTTTTGAAAGACCCAATCTTAAACTTTTAGGACTACCTTTTATACGAAAATGTGCAACTTTCACTTGGGCTGATACTGAAAAGTGCCAAAGCTGAAAGAAATGCATCTCTCCAACAGGCACTAAAGAGGCAGGTTCCCAGCTGGGATGATCCCACCTGCCCCACGCCAGGGGCACAGGAAGGGCCACGCAGCAGGGACTGACCCACTCGCCAGGGACCAGCACTCTGAGCCCACAGCAAAAGGCTTTTCCAGAAAGAACGCTTGTTGCCACACTCTCACGCCTCACAGCTATCACACCCCCTCTTTGCCTGTAGTTTTGGTCTTTGGGAAGCAAAGGAGAATCCATCCCCTCTCTGCCTCTACTGCACTGGTGCTGAGTGAGCACTGAACTGGGTCCAGAGGAGCAGGGGGTGACTGGCTGTGCCTGCTCCGGGCAGAGGGTCAAAGGGATGGGACCTGGAGGGGGGGGCAGATTCAAGGAGCCAATGGGACAATATTAATCAGCATGGATATGCTGCAGTTTGAGCATATCAGCAGCCTGCTGTCAATGCTTTATTACCATTATTTATATTTAAGTAGCATTTACAGGGATTAAGCTCTTCCTAAACTAAGCACTTCAAACCCAGCTTCGGCGCTGGAGAGTTTATGATGTTAATGGACAGCACACATAAATAGTGGGAGAGGAAACAGAGAAGTCAAGGGACTTGCTTAGCTCAATCCCAGAGTGAACAGAAGAGTTTATACATCTCTTTTTGTAATTCAGTTTCTTATCCAGTGGATGACATTGCATCTAGAAGGCTGAAATCCTCCCGTATCACACAGAGAGTGGTATTGACGGTAATTATCTCAGACAAAAAGGAAATCATGGATTTGGTAGTGGACAAGCACTCCAGAATAAATCAGAACTTGAGATCAGGCAGACTTTAGGACTTACCATGGAATTTTGCCAGGACATAGGATCTAATACTACCAGAAGCGTATAAAGTGCCCTGAGACTTCCACGCTTATAAATGGATAGGAACATTATCAGAAATTCAGCAAGTGTAATGTAACAGTAAGAATAATGTCTTTGCCACATGTATATAAAATTTGCCTGCTTATATAAAATTGCAAAAAACCTGAAAAAATGTATCTAATTTTATTTTTTTATTAAATAAAAAAGAATACAAAATAATGCAATTCAAAAGAAGCAGTATGAACACATTTGAACAGTTCCTTAGCTGGGATCCATTCTGGTGGGAGCAATTTCATTTAACCGAGGAACACTGCAGCTCATAAACTTAAATTCACATTGTTTTTAATTGCGCTATTGTAACTTTCTTTAGCCAGATTGCTTTTTTGAATAAATAATAATCCAATAATATTCAATACCATATTGCACATGATTTGCTGACAAATTTATCAGAAAATATAGACTGTCTCCTACTTTAGTCTATTACTTCCCCATTACTTTCACTTCCAGAATTTTATGATAAGTATAAATCTTGGTGATTCATATAGTTATGAATAAAAGCACTAAAGTTTATTAGCATTCAGGGTAGCACATTATTTTTTATTGTTGGTGGGAATCGGTACTTAAATTGAACATGTCATTAGGCATTTACCTTCAGAACAGTATTTGTCTGAAATGGCAGCATAAATAGGAAAAAACAGTGGTTACTGTAGATAATGGAAAGAACAGTTATGTTGTTTTTGATGGTTTACTTTAACCACTAATGCCCATATATACCTATATGAAATCTACTAGTCCATTTGAAACCCTGTAGAATTATTTTGTGTTGCCAAGTGTCCACATCTAACTTTCGCTAAAGGTGATTTCACTTCATCTGAATGAATTCACCAGGGTCCCTTCTAGCTGACTTTTCCCTCAGTTCCCCCGGTGAAGACACAGAGGGACACCCCCAAGGATGCACCCTCTGCTGCAAGGAATAGAGGATGTGTAAGTCCCCAAGCCCCGGTTTAAGCCACAGGACAAAAAGTGATTCGATCCCGCTTCTTTGCTACAAACCCCACAGATTCCTGCCAGCTGTCCTTGTCGTGGAGATCCTTTCCTCACCTTTTTGGGAGCATTCCATATACTTGAGTAACAACTCTTGCCGTTCAGCGCTGGCAATGCCACCCTCTACTCATCACATACACATTTTGACTCTCCAGTGTACCACCTTCTCTGAGCCGACAGGGGACTCTGGTCACTTTTATTCTGCACATTACTCAGCGGGCCCTTGGGGGTTGCATCCCAGCGAGTTAAATGAAAACTGGACAATAAAGCATTTCCTCCAGGAATGTGAGCTCTGGTCACGTGTTTCATGTTATTAGTCAGCTCAAAGGCCCTCCAAAAAAATGGAACAAATGGCAAATAAATGTGCTGAGGTTTTCTAACACTGTTACAGAAAATCAGTTTAAATATACATTTTATTTTCCCTTTGTTGTCTTTACATGTTTTGTCTAAACAAGAAACTCTATGGAAGCCTCATATAAGGGAATTTTATAAGGTAAAGAGGGCAATTAAAAAGGATAAATTTCTTTAGTGCTGTATTTAAGTTTAAAAAATAAAATGCATCAAGTGTATTTTAGTATTCCAGGCAAAGATCGTAGCAACAGCTATAACTTATTAACTGGTCTTTGGATCAGGTCATCAAAGCCACAGTAATTTCTGGTCTTAAGTGGTTCTGCACCTCTGCTTCCACCAATATCTTACACAGGGCCCAATAATGTGAGTCCCAGCAGCTACGCCTGGCTGAAGTCCTTTAGGAAATACAGTCTTCAAGGAAAATTTTACCTGGGTTAGGTACCCAGGAACAGGATGGTGGATGCCCAAGCTGATGGGTCAGACAGTATCTATCCTAATTTCTAAGTACCACAGGTACTTGCATGATCATGCAAGTCTTGTGAAAGCCAGCATCAGGAATTTCCACAGCAAAGGTAATCCTGCCCCTTTGGACAGTTACATTTCCTCTGTGCAGAGGAAGATGGTCAAGTTCTTTAGAAATCTTAAAGGTGGAAAGTTCTCTCTACTGATAGATCCCTGATGACAGAGATACTTTGCAAAAGAAGCACTGAAGAAAACCTTGACAATGTTCCTGCTCATTAATAAATTGTGAAGTGAGTGGTCTTTGCATCTGCAATTAGGTCAGTACAGAACTCCCCCTTTTCATTTAGATGCCATTCTGGCACGCAGTAAGAACGACGTTTCTGGGTGACTGAAAAATGAGAAACTGCCTGCTAAATTCCATCTTGAATTACAGTGAGGAGGTGGCTAAAAATTCATTAATTAGATTAGCTGTTTTAACAATTACACTAAATTTGGACATGTCCTATTTCTCATAGTATTTCCAGAGAATCTGAATCACAAAATGCACCCAATGCATCCAAGCCTTAGAGAAAGCAGTTTACTACAAATTCAAATGAAATCTCCTTGAAAGTTGGAAAACAATCAAAACTAAGCAGAATGGACTTACAAAATGAGGAATAAAAATTTGCAGGCAGCCTTCTGGATCTCTGTCACAAATAGCATTTTCTCATTTTAACCCCACTGCTCACGTTATGACCCATTTTCTCGTAATTTCGAAATATGCAAGTACCCCTAAAAAGGCGTGACTTAAATTTCAAGGGAATGGTACAGACCCATGAACCAAGACAAGCATACACTTTTTGAGGGCCTTTAGAAATAGGGGATTAACATTCAGAAGGTTGCATCTCTACAGCCCTTGCCTTCTTGTTGTGATCAGAAAACTGTTGCCAAGGTGAACTGATGACAACACACTAGTATTATGATGATTTGGGGGATTTTGTTCTTCATGTAGGGCTTAAAAAGACCCACCTATGGTCACTGGAAGTTCTGTATTTAAAACCCCTCACTGAAAAGCTACTTGTCTTCTGTTAATATACTCTCAGTGTCCACCTCCTTGTCATGATCTCTTATTCCCGTGGCACGTCCTCCTACTGTTCCTTCCCAACCCATTTGAAATAGCCAGTTTAGTTCAGGATATACGAATCATTTCCACAGAAAATAGTCACAAAAATAGCCTTGATGTCTAAAGATTTAAAGAAGTTGCTGCTCAACTGGAAGTGACTAAGCAAACTGCTGAGGTCAACAGGGATCAGTGAGAAATCTGCAATAGATTATGTATTGATTAGCTTTAAACCATGCTTACCCTCCTCAGGTAAGCAATTCAGAATCACTATTTTGGGAAACAGCTATTAAAATACTAAACTGCACTGCAATTTAATGTGATTTAAGAATACTATGTAGCACCACGGGAGTTGCTATAGAAACAAATATATTTTAAAACTAATAATACAATATGTGAGCCTAATCCACCAGTTTATAAGAAATCCATGGAAACCTGGAAGTTCAGGGTCGTCACTCCACTGCATTCTCAATCAAAAGCCCAGGGTTGTGCTTTATTTGTAATCTTGAATTGTACAGGCTCTGTGGGACGTAATCAAGCAGTTCTGATTTTATCTAGTAAGGAAATTGATGTTTCACACACGTGAAACAAAACCTTCTGGAGTACAAATACCATAGTGGTCAGTAAAATTCACATTTTTTGCAAAGGAGGAAATATGAATGGCAAATTGACAGCCAATAAGTGTATCTGGAAAATTTGACTGATATGTTACAAGCAGATTAGGGCTACTGATGCAAATTTTTCCTTTTGTGGCTGGTTTGCCCTCAGTACAGCATATTAAAGGAATTGCAATGGCTTAATTAGTATACTAACTAGGCAACTGCCATCTTAACTGATTTCAGGAAAGCCTCTGCAACAAAGCAAGCTCTGGGTGAAGGTGGACCTGTTCAGATGGTCAGGAAGAATGATTTGCCATTTTTGGCTGTAGAGTACATTATGTTTGGACACTACAGCTCTCTGTGCAGAACTGAGTTGTGGATACAGGAGACAGACAGCATGGGACAATGAATTCACCAACTTTTTTGCTAAAGAAGAGACAGGACTGAAAAAGCCTTTAGGGAGTGTGAAATCATCCTGAGGAGGAGGTTTTATTTTTCTTGATAGCTTTAAAATATAAAAGGAATGCTAAACAATAGAGATGTTAACATTGATTTACTTGCCTCTATTGCTAAGTGCTTTACTTTCAGAATTCAATGTGGAGCTAATGAAACTTTTTTTCTGACCCTTTTTATCTTGTCTTAAAGTAATTTAATTTCTGGATGTGTCTGAAAATATTTTTTTAAAGTTATCTGAAACAAATGTTCACAGAAGATATTCAACATACACAAGCTCTGAGTAAACTGAGTAAACATTTTGACAAGGTATATGATGTAGAGTTGGTGAGAACTGGCATTTCTCCCTTCTGCAGACACAGTGACACTATTCTGTACCAGTGGGTGAATGACAGTACCCAACCTGGACGGAAACAAATGAAGAGGCAGCTATTTTAAAGCTTTTCTTTCCACATCACTTTTCTTCTGCAGAGCCTTTACATGATATGACACAGAATTATTTAGAACATGTTCACTCTCCAATTTCCATCCCAGATTTTACAAAACCTTTAAAAATGCCTTTGGCAAGATTTTTAAAGCGCTATCTCTATTTCCATATAAACACGTGGATATCACAGCAGCTTCCAGGAGAAAAAAATATATTTTCCTTCTGGAATAATCTAGGAAAACAGGAACTCTCAGGCCCCCTAACTCTCGTCATGAAAAATGTTGATCAAAGTCTTTCAACCAGTCCTAATGTAGTGCTATTTATATGAGAGAAAAAACAAAGATCGGACCTTTATAACTAGTAACTTGCCCTGCAACTGTTTCCAAGGGCGAAAGCTCTGGAGTGCTAAAAGTGAAATACATCTTACTGACCACCTCCACATCACAGAGCTCAGGATAACAGAAATCTTTTTGTTGGATAAACTTGGTTTTCAAAGCAATTTTTATATTTTATATCATGATGCTATAGTGGTCAAATACAATTATGTATACTAGGAATAACAAATGTTTCTCATGAAGATTAAAATGCTCAGGTAGGCATTTTCTCCATCTATTGCCAGTGATAGTAAGAGTTGTGAAGACTCTAAAATAAACTTATTTATCCTGCAATAAAATTGGTTCATAGAGTGAGTTATTTGAACAGATTCTTGTAACACTTGTATCTTGTAAAGCCCTCTTTCTCAACAAGAAATGGGCAGGCTCAGTACAATCTAGGCTCTGTAAATCTCAATATCTGTTAAACCAGAGATCGGAAAAGATGGAAAAATAAAAATAAATGGCAGCTTGTACTGCAAGATATTTGAATTCTTACTTCATAAACCCAACATTCTATTGTCACGTGCCAGTGAAAACACTCACCAGCAAAAAAGTTTTGAAGGGTGCATGACAGTAGGATATTCCTTTCTGTATATTATCTGAGGAATTAACATGAGCAGTATAAGCTACTGAGTGCCAGAAAGGGGCCATGTGATACCTTCTCTTCCACCCATTGCATCTCATGGAAAACAGAGTATAATCTCAATCAATCAGTAAAAATGATAACTGAAACAATCAAGTTAAGACCTTAAAGATCTGAAATATATAAACTTCCTTAATATAAGGAGGATATGTCACAGTCTACTAAGGTGAACTAGATTTCAAAGATAGCAAGCTTGGAAAGCAGAATAGAGTATTTTTCTTTTTTTGCTGTAATAAATGAAGCATTCTAATTATTAATTGATAAAGTCTTATTCAGTAAATGATCACAGACTTTTGGGATTATGCTGACCAACTAAAAGTGGGAACAAGTGTCAACAGCATAAAGCAATTTATTTCCTTTAACTACTAAAAGAATGGGCTTGAATTTGGATGGGATTAAACTCATAAAGTGAAATGGGACTGTTTTCTTTTTTTTAGTTTTAATAGGATTACCTAATGTATAAATAGTTCTGGTCAGCAGATTAACCGCTTTTAGCTATGTTTCAAAAACCAAAAGAAAACCTGCAAAATTAATACTGAATTGCACATCAATGTTACTCTAATTTCATCATCAAGTACTGATGACAAATACAGGTTCAACAGCACTTCAGATGACTGTAGATGGAATTTGATTAATCCTGTAGTCCCTACACTATCAGACAGTATGAATAAATTGTCAAACACTTATACAACTAAAGGCGCATCTTACTTGATAGCTTACTTGATCTTGGTGTTGACTTGGTGGTCGAGAGTGGGACAACTTCTCTGGCAGCCTTCTGTCGAGGCCATGTCCATTCTCCAAACGAGATTCCCTGGGCTTGTCAAACCAATCTGTTTCTTCCCGACGGAGATGATAGGCTTTGAAAACCAAGGACAGGTCAAATGTTCTGATCCAGTGGTGGGCAAAGGGCAATAATGTGCACTGTGCGTAGCAAACATGCATAGTGGTTACTATATAGTGGCCATGCAGCTAAAGCAAAGTTACAGGCGAGACTTGAGACATTGAACTCAGGTGTAATTTAGCTGTAAGTGATATAGCAAAGTGAGAAGATTTTGTTTATGTCAAAACTATGGATATTAAATAACAGAAGAAACCCACTGCCTGGTGCTACAGCCATTTCCTTCCTTCTGGCACAAATATACTGCAGATTTCACACATTTCTAAAATGTTTCATGAAAAAAATTAGTCAAATTAGATATTTTGCAGTAAGTAAGGAAAAAAAAACAACAATCAAAACCCGAAACCAAATCAAAACCCAAAAAATCAGCCCTCAAAACCCGACCTCCACTAATTCCCAGACTTCTGAACTAGATGTTATTCAAAATATTTTGGAAATAATCTAGAACTACTTATAAGAAAATTGAGACTCCTTTATGAAATCAGTATCATCCCAAATAAAAACAGATATGAAGCAATCTATACCCTTTGTAATTCTAAGCAGAAATATTTTAAGTGTTTTCATTTTGAATTCCATCCCCTGATTTTGCAGTATGAACCTTCTTTGTGTGTGGAAAGCTAGCAAGAATGTTCTTTCCGCAGTAATTCTATGAGACTAATGTTCTTATATTTGCAACAGTTTTAAACCTGTATAAATCTATTGTGTTAGATACCCGTCCGGGATCAAATAACAGTTGAAATCAGTTTTGCAAATACACATATTTATGCCTACAGACTATTGGGTCAACTGACATAGGTTTTACTCCATTGGGACCAGAATCAGCTCTTACGTGTTCACTATGCAACATACAGATTTTCATCTATATTGCCTATCAGTGTCAAGCAAAACAACATGCAGCTAATCAGAATGTAATGAGAGCTTGAATGTTATGCTTTAATAAGCAAGATAAATTTGGAATTCAAAGAAAGACAATATTTGTTTCAGCAAAACCACCAGAAATCGCAAACCTTAAATAAGGTCAGTTGTTGCTATAGTAACAAGAGGGAATGCAATTGTTCTGTGACACAGAAGAGAATTTAAAATGAAAAATGGTACTAGCATGCATAATCTTCTCTATTTAGTTGTTAAAGTAAACATAATCTAGTTGGTTTAACAAAGAATTGGAAAAAAGTTTAATAGGAGAAAAAATATTTTTTTATATTTATTTTATTAAATTTCTCCAAGAGGAATAATATATATGCATGATTTTTGAAAAATAATATTTTGTATGTGGAAAAACCAACATCCTATATTACATTGGGCCTTTGGATAATTCTTAATCTTGATTCAGACATTATATGGTCCCTTCCTAACTGAGCACAAATTTGATCTAATATGAAATGGTTTGAAAATATTATTTAGATCAGCATATATGAATTAAGTAGAAACTTTATTAAAGGCTGATGCTTGTCTGGTTAGTGATTAGTTATTGATTAATTGCTCTCAATAAACCATTATGATCTAATATACAAATCGTTTATGCTTTACACATTTATGCCAATTGACTAGTGCCTGGTTCATAACTCATCCTGACTGAAATTCTCACTGAAGCTTACATGAAGAACCTAATGCATTTTTCTGATCCCAGATACTAATGCTGACTACTGCAATCTCTGTCATTAGCTGAGCAGTAGAACAAATATTTTTTTTCTCCTCCTGTCTCAGCTGAAATAACTTTTGCTGGATTTCTTGTTTAGAAAAGCTACCACATTATATAGAATGCCATAATACAGTTCAGACCAGCCTACTTTTTTATCAGACTGTGATGAATGTGTGCATTTTATATGATCTTTAAAAAGGTATATATTTATGTATATATAGACACACATACTCCACATTCACGGACATACACACACAATTAATTGGTTTTGGCTTGATTAGTTGGGATTTGTTTCAGCTGGAAACCTGAGAACAGCCAAGATGATGAATCACTGACCGTCTTAGAGGATACATCCTTTTTTCTAAGACTAACAATATGCAGCCAGATAGTTCCACCTGTAAAGAACTGCTGGAGTGAATAAGGTCCCATGCTGGTAATCACACACAGGTTAACAAGGTGAAATTGAACTTCAGGTTGTGGAGTCTAAGAAACTTGATCAGATAACTAATAGTGATCATTCTAAATTCCACAGATGAAAAATTACTAGGGCTCAGCTGTGTTAATGTCTTGATGTTGTCATACCTCCATTTTAAACTTCTAAACTCTATGGTAGAATTAACAAATTAGCATATAAAAGGAAAAAAATCTAGTTGATAAAAGGTACATTTTACATCTTCTCAGCTTACCAGCAGGGACTATTTACATTTGTAAAATTGAGCATTAGCTTCAGCATCCTTGAAAATTAGTATATTCAACATACTTAATAGTTCATGGAAACTGTGGCAGCTTTGGGGTTAATAAAAAGCTATTTTCTACATAGGACCTTTCATGGCATTTGGAATCCAAGGAAATACCAGATGTTTCAAAGCCCAGACTGCTATTTATTTTCAGTGGGGACTTCTGGATGTTGTGCTCTTTTGACACTAAAGACATCTTTTTTAACCTGCTTGATGTTTGGTATCCTAGTATAGGTACTACTTATGACTGAAGCATGGTTTTAAGATTTGTTACAGTATTTAGGTTTACTTAGTGAAAAACAGAAGGTTTGGCCTCGAAGTCCAATTTGTATTCTCTTCTGGTATTTGTTAAGGAATATAACTCTTCAAAAATGAACAGTAAGTCAAGCACATCTCTCAATTTGAACTGAAGAAAAAACATTTAAATTTAATACTTTGACTTGCATTAATTTTTAAAAGTCACTAAAGATGAAAATTCAAGCTTTAGCACAAGAAGAGTTTTCCCAAGAGAATGCTTAAGACTGATTTCTTTTAATGAAATCTCACCAATGCCATGCAGTAGTTGTTTAAAAAAAAAAAGAAAAGAGAAAAGCAAAGCGAACTGTTAAATGGCTGGATGCAACACACCAGAATAACTGTCAGGGCACTACTGAGAGAAATGCAGTCTGGAGAAAACAAGGCCATAAGTTTCTGAAGAACTGTAATTGCTTCTTCGGAACATTTTTTATCTTACATCCAAATTATATGAATTATTATCAGTTCAAGTTACTTGCTACGAAGACAGCATATTTGAAAATGTCATAAACCATTTTGATTTCCCAAGACTTTACAAATGAGCTACTTGTGAAGAAACAAAAGCTTAACAGAAATTAGAAAAATAATGCTGAAAGGGGAAGCACTGGTATTCAGGAAGTGTCAGTCTAATATGGAACATGTGAATTGAGTTAGAATACTTCTGAAAGAGTGCAACTAATCAGAGATTAATTTAAAACTAAAACATGTTCAGCCTAACATGTAACATGTATGCCTTGTACAAATAGATAACAGAAATGTAAGGCACTGTAGTGCAGAAATGTAATTCCCTATGACCTGTTTATATGAGGTAGGATAGATCAAAATAGGCTTTTTTTTTTGGTACAGTTTGGTTCTCCTTAATTTTTGGGAGGAAAGTCCTATATGTGTCACAATGTGACCCTAGAATGAGCCTTAAAAGTCACAAGTTGAGCTGAGACAAGATAACACCTATTTAGTTAAGAATGATACGTGTTGCAACTTGGGGAGTTCCTTTCAACTGCCTTCAGCTTTAATTATAATACTCTGTGTGCTAAGAACTTAAGAACAGTGAAAACACTTAAACTTGTGATAAAAATAAAAAAAGCTGATGATCCTGAACCTTCTCTGAAACACAGACTTCATAAGGAGTTTGTAAATATCTAATAGATTCAATTTTCTAAAACTTATGAAAGATTTAGCTTATGTAGAAAAGCAATAATGCAATAATAAACACTGAGGTTAATATAAACTTGAAAAATAAACCGTACTACTTCATAATCATGCAAATGTGTCTTTTGAGACAATCATTGCCATTTACAGACAATATAGCGCATGCAAAGTCTCTTTTATTGTGCAGTAAATACACATAAGAAAAAGTTAAGGGAGCGCATACAATTTCGAACATATTAATTTCATTTTCTTTCAAACTGTCTTTATGCTTTTTAAACAATTTAGAATATATTAAGTCTGAACTGACTCAAACAAAACTAATACATAATTTGCAATTATTTAGTACTTAACATCAGCTTTAACATTCTGCTGTACTTATTCAGAAGAAACATTTTTAATTGCACCATTTATAATACATCAGAAAGGTTCCTTTCATGAACCTAAGTGAGATAAACTCTCATGCTTATTTGGCAGACAGACTGTACGGGGTGGATATAAAACCAGCTACACTGCATAATCCATCAATAGAAGTAAAATATTTTATGCAAGTTTATTGAAGGATGAGATTGTCTTGCACCATCCAAATGACAAATTATCTTACATCATCACAATTCTGAATGCACACAAGTCCACAAGACAGGATGTTTTCAACAAACCATATGTAGAATGTTATTTTGCTATCACGTTAAGTTCTATATGGTTCTAACATAGAATATGTACTTAATGAACATACTATTCCTCTATAAATGCAGTCCTAAAGTGGTGCATCGGGAGATGGAATTATCAGTTCTTGAATTCTATCATGGAATTTCATGCAAATAAAATTACTAGAGTTTTTTAGAGGATTTGGGAGATTATTTCCAAATCCCAACAAAAACTATTACAAGTAAGTTCAATGATTCACAGTCACTGCAGAAGGCTCCACATAAAGACTGATGGCAGGGTATGTATTGCACATGGAATATTCTACACAGTATCATTAGAAAAGTAGACATCAACAAGTGAAAAGGAAAATGCACGAGCAAACCAAAAGGAAAGCAAATCAACAACAGTACAGTGAGCATGCTAGAGCAGCTTAACACCATCCAGAAAACACTATAAGGGTAAAATAAAAAATATCAAATAAAACAAATCAAACCCAAAAAATGTAGATACACAGAAGATGCACCAAGGAACAGAAAAAAGAAAAAGTCTTTGCAGAATAACAAAAATTAGACACATGCATAGAAATGAGGATTTGCGTTGTGATAGTAAGATACCAGTCTCAGGCCTAATTTACCTTCACTGTCTGACATGGCATGCTGGAAGTCATCCATGATGAAGGCTATATCTCGATCATAGCCTCGAGTCCGTGACTCCTCCCTCATATGTTGCTGGACCTCAGGTAATGAATGGCTTGATCCAAACTGGTCCCTGGTATCTGCAGATATTGGTGGCAAGGGTCCAGCTGCCGCTCTTGCCATTCCCATTGGCTGGCCAACGGGACTTAGTGGGCTTTCTTCCTCTGAGTTCTGCGCTACTATTGGGATCCTTCCCCTGCTTTGGCTAATAGGTAGACTGGTGGGTTTAGTTCTTCCAGAAGGTGCTGCATGACTAAAGGAAACATCTAGGGGTTCAGCTTCTTGAGCTTTCAGTCTTAAAGAAGAACTGGAAGAATCCCTTTTCAATGACAAATCAAGCCCGTAAACTGAGGAGGGTCTTGATGAGGGCCTAGATCTAGTGCCACTACTATAAGACTTGTCTGCTTCATCCTGTAATGCGGATCTCATTGTTGGACCTAGTGCAGTCCCAAGGCCTGCTCCAATGGATGAAGTCAGCGGTGGCCCCATATATTTCTGTTGGTCAGTGATGTTTTTTCTAAGGCCAAAAGTGATATCGTCCTGAAGAAGCCTCGCCCTAGCAGTAATTCCCCCAAGTGTTGAAGTGCTAGAAGTCATATAGCTTGAATAATCAGGCTCAAGGTCTCTGCTTTCTTGGATCGGTGAAAACTTTGTTAGTTTGGGGTCTATCAAACCTTTCTTGTGTTTTGACTGCTTCTGGTAAAGGAGGGCTGCTGGGAGCTGCTTAGCAGCCTGTTTCTCAAGAGTGAGCCTACCTATGCTGTATTTCTCAGACTTCGGAAAATGCCTGTAGCTGCCCTCTGCATGGTAATACTGTGACAGGCCAGCCAGATGATCAAGACTTTCTGCACCTCTACGGAACTCTTGTTTTATTTGGTGTTTCAGAAGTTTGAGCTCATAAGGGTCCTCCATTGGGTCTTCATCAGCTTTAACATAGGAATGTAACCGAGAAGAAGTCTGCAGTGGTGCTAGGAAGTCTGTCACTTCTTGTGCTCTCCTGGCCTCAGTTGTGCGAAGCAGTCGATCTGTTTTGGTCAGATCTTTCTCATGGAGGCTAAAACTGGAACCAAGAGCTCCTGTTCCTTTAGTAAGTTCTCCTATATCATCAATCAGCACATAATTTCGGGGTGTATGGTGGTGGTCTATATCTGCATAGAATGAATCTGCAGATATGCTTGATATAGGACTGCTTGCTATGCTGTTTCTCTCATCTAGTCCTATCCTTAAGTCCAAGGTAGAGTATTTACTGCCCAGCTGGGAAACTGCATAATTATTGTCAGTTGAAACTGGTGCTATCATGAGAGGCTGATTGCGAATTACATCATAGTTTGTTGTTATCTTAGGCTCCAAATATAATGTAGTTTGTCTTGGCTTTGGCTGTATCACCATCATCTGTGATGGGAGTTGGTACGATGGCTGTTGAGAGGGTGGCGGTTGAGCCTGTGGAGTATAGGACATAGTAGCTCCTGTCTGGAAACCCGTCTGGGTCTGATAGGGTGAGACCTGCTGGTGATACAAAGGCTGCTGTTGTTGGTAATGTGATTGCTGTGTGAACTGAGTTGGTGCTTGAGTAGGCAGGGCAGGAGACGAATACTGATACTGAGCATATGGGCTTGTAGCAGGGGCAAACTGTGTTTCTGGCTGGGTTTGTGGTGGCATAAACTGGTTAAATTCTGTCTGAGGTGCAGTACGTGGTCTTTCCAAGCCATGCTGAGTTTCTATTCTGGTTGACCTGGTATTGTTAACTTCACTGTCTGACATATAATCACGTTCTTCTGCTACTCCTTGGAGATAGGCACGCTCTCTCTTTTCTCTTTCTTTTAGTAAGGCTTCTTTCCTCCTGTTAATGCCCATTTCCAAGTATCTCAGCTTGGCATCTATTTCTTTTTCCTCCTCATCTAGCTCTGCTTGCTTCTTCCTAAGCTTGGCTGATTCACGTTCGACCAGATCCAATTCCCTATCTATATCCTGAAGAATTTTGGCTCTGGCCATCGTGTTGGTCCTACAAATCCTTCTACGTGAAACTGATCCCACAGAAGTATATGGTGACTGAGTTCCTGATGTTGCTTCCTCTGGAGGGGGGTTGGGCAGAGTCCTCTTCACCTTCTTTTGAGTGCCTGATGGAGTTATGCTTGAAGAACCTTTTGTCTGTAACAGAAGAGACAAGACTAATTACTATGCTGGAGGCTTGATCACAAATTAATCGCAGCTTTTAAAATTATTTTTCATAATATGGCTTTATCTCTTAACCACATACTTTAACGAAGAGGAAACTTGTGATATCTGTGAAGAAGCAGCAGAAAGCAACAAGAAAAAATGTTGGCAGTCTGCTAAAAGTCAGGAAAATAAACAATATAATGCAAAATAAGGGTGACACTCATTAGGACTTTGTTTAGCCTAAGACTGAAAAATCTGCTTTATATTCTTGAAACTGAATTGGCTTTTTTATCTCCGCATACTTATACATAAACACACACCATGCATGTGTGTGTGTGGGATGGGAATATATCTAGATCTATACACCTTCCTTTTATTTAACATTTAATAGAAAAAAATGTATAATTATAAATGTATATATATACACATATTCATATATAAACATATGCATAATCTGTACAATCAAATAGAAGTCTCTGAACCAGACACTGAGCACATACTGAGCAGCTATAACTTTTACTGAAATCCAGACACCAAAGCAAGACTTTCTGGTGTCAACACACTTGGTAAAACAGGTAGTTCTTAGTCCACCTTGTAATTTTTTGCATCATCTCTGCTGCTACAGATATATATTTTCAGGGAAGAATCTTGCGCTTTGCAAAAGTGGTGTGACCTTTCTTCAGTTCGCTGAAGACTTCCTTACATGAAATTCCACTTCCAAAGCTACAGTTTAAAACTTCAAAAAAGTTAAGCAGTATAAAAATACAGGAATCCAGTTCAGTCCAGACATCCAGACTTCCCCACAGTTAATGGGGAAGATCTAGGAGAAGTATCTACCTTATGCTGATGAATCATTTTTGGAGGTCCCTATCTCTCTTCATCAACTAGGAAAGCAGGCAATGCAAGTACTTAGATGCAATCTAAATTGCACCCTATATTACTATGTTTTTTGAAAGGGTCTTTTTAGTTCTGAAGTAAATTTAGGGTCCCACATAATGTAGATACATTAAGAAGCAGGGCTTGAATGATTTTGAAATTGTATCCTACCTCCCGAATAGTTTCTTACAAATTTTGCCTTAGTAAAGGAAAAGGGATTGTTCTATACACAAACACGAAAAATTATCACCTCAGCCATTACAGAATGCAGCCATGTTAATAGAAAAATATGGAAACAATTTAGCACAGTTTAATAAGGGAAGTAAAAAGAATGTTAACCAATTTGACTCTCCTGCCTCTGTGGGCAGGCACAACACTTTAGCAAGCACCTCTAGTGGGAGGTGTCCCTGCCCATGGCAGGGGGGTTGGAACTCAATGATCTTTAAGGTCCCTTCCAACCCTAATGATTCTATGATTCTATTCTATGATTCTACGATTAGCTGTTATTAATTAAAAGTGAAATTTATTCTGAAATAAATGCTACTGCACTCAGATAAGAAGTCAACAAGATTAATTTTAATTAGGATTTTTAAAATCACTGTTTTCTCTGTTTATTCTAATATCTCATCAACAAATTGTAAAAGTTTTTAAAAAGTATTGACAACCCTCTTTGGCTGCTCCCCTGTTACCTAACCTTAGCAAATCACAATAATCAACACAGCATTTGTCATGGAGCTTTAAGGAAACATTCACTACCTTTTCAAGTGCCATTTAAGCTCTTTTCATCCTCTTCATCTAAATTCCATCAACTTTTGCATGTTTCAGATTTCAATAAATGCAATTTAATTTTGTTTTCAGCTTCCCGTGGCCATTTCCCAAACCCATGTTGTGCCAACAAATCAAAGAAACTAATTTTCTCTTGCTCAATGTGTACTTATAATCAAAGACAAATTAATCATCTACAGTAGGTCTAGTTGGCTATTAATTTATATTGTAAATTCAGTCCAATATCACTCTTATTTTCCCCCCCCAAACTGAAATAGCAATCACAGATGGTGAAGCAGTCACAGATGGTCACTGGTATTGGGGAAGAACTATTAATAACACACTCATTAAAAGGTCTATAAAACTTTATGGAATTATTATTTTCAGATGACAGTTAAGTTGCTGATGAATAAATCCCAGTGCCAGTTTTTAAGGCATTTTATCAAAAAAACCCCACCCTGTTTTTATATCTTCATCTACATATGAGAAAGCTCAGATTAATAGACACTACAGGAAGATGTACCACTTGCTTTTCAAAATGTATTGATAACCTCTAGTTCTCAGCTGCTAGTCTCACAAAAGGCAAGTCTTGATTATTTTTAGTTGATATTTACATCGTGATAAAAAAATAAAAATGATATTTTAGTACTGTCATAAAATTTTTGTCTTCTTCCTGGATATTATCATCATCATTTACGTTAGCAGGCTACCTGGGAACTGCCATTATAGGTTTAAGGGAAGTTCAACTGCAGTATTTTGGCAAATAACTTTAGAGTAGTCATTAAATTTAGTTTTTGCATTTCCTTTGAATTTGTAAATCAGCAAGGAAAAAAGACAAGCTAGGGCTGATATTCATCAAATTCTAATCTCTTTATCACAAAGAATTGGGAGTGGAAAGGAATAATTGTGCTCTTAGCCCTATCCCTGTATTTTTGGTCCCTGTAACACATTCATAATGTTATGGTCATTTTAGGTTTGAAGTATCCAAAGGAAAGATGGGATAGAAACCTTCATAAGACTACTCTGGAGCCAAATTAAAAAACCCTATCAAATACAGGCAGGCATTCTTAGGCCTTGCAATTGCTGTTTAAAGGTTAGGTTAGATGTCAGACAGGTGACCATAGCAAGCTCTCTGACTAACTAAGCCATGAAGTTTTCTACCATATTTTATCAGTTTTTCCATCTTCTTCATTCTAACCCATTTACTTCTAGCTATCGACTATCACTCTCACTGATTTTTAAAAATCATTCTGTGTTTAGCAAATGGTCCCTATAAATGCTCAATGTAAATCTAAAGAACTAGAAGTAAATTATTCTACTTCTTGTTTCGTCATGACAACCTCATAAACATTATAACTTTTTTGCTGACCCTTGTATATGGAGAGGATTTCACAGTACTCTGAGACATCCCTTCAGGAAAGACATAATGGTAACCAGATCTGTTCCTGGGGCAAACCTGACCTTGCTAAAATAAGTCCAAAGCTTATGCTAGAGATAAAGCCACATCTGCGTTCTCCCCAATACTACAGATTAAAGAATTGAGGAAGAAACAACCCTCCCCCTCGTTTCGATAATAAAGATAGGAGAAGAATGCACTCCTCAATCTTGCAGTTCAATGACAAGATAACATCTCAGTGTGGAACTCAAAACACTGAGCTGAAGGTTGCGTGCAAACAGATGTAGCAAAACCTTCCTTTTCTGCCTTGCCAATACACATTAGCCTTGATGTGCTTTATCTCCTGAGTTTTAATTTTTAGAGGTCATCTGGACAAAGCTTTGTGAACCCTGTTAAATGGTGTGGTGACTCTGGAATAATGCCTTTGAGATGACCATCCTATTCCTTGTGAATCTTTGTGAAAAGACTTTTTTCTACCTAGTTTTGTCTCCTCCAATTTGATGGCATTGCTGACAAGGCCAGCAAGATTCGGACCCACTGCAAGAATCAGTCAAGCACTAGGAAATATTATGTTCCACTGCCTTTTATCTGTTTTAAAGAGACAGTTTAATCTGGGGGACTGAATTTCTACCTCTATAAACAGTGCGTTTGTTTCTATTTACTCAATCTTTCTCGTCCTCTTCTCAACTGAATTTATCTGAATATGATACAGTGCTGTTCTCGGATCCTCCTCTCTTGCTGTTCATCTAGCCGTGCTTGGATATTAGCTTCATTTCTCAAGGAACTGAGCACTTGGGCAGACAACTCTTACACACTTCTTGCATATTTTAGATTTTAGTGGCAAATATGTAACCCCTCATTATTTAATGTTTTTTTAACATTTTCTGTGACCACAACACAGACTTAAACTTCTTCTTCTGTCCTCTTTAGAGCTGACAAAATAGACTCCTATTTATATATTTTTTTTTTGGCACAAGTAGGGACAAATCCTGCAAATAATGTATACAGTATGTATACTTATATGCATACGCATAAACAAATTACAGTTGTAATGACAGCATCCTTATTAGAGTTTGCCACTACTAGATTTTCTATGCAGTAGACACAGTGATGTTAGACTACTTACAGTCTGTGATGCTATGAAAAAGCAAAGATAAAGCGTGTCATAACTGAAGCCACTCGGTTGCCACAGTCTTCTGAAGACTCAAGAGCATGGTAGAAAGCCTGTTCTACACTCTAGAGGAAGAAAACCTTACTGAAGTGTCTCTGATGTCGACTTGCGACAGATTTGAAATGTCAGCAGAAAGTTGGCTGTACCCTGATTATCAGAAAAACAAAGGAAATCATATTTTTTGTCTTCAAACAAGGAATATGCAGACAATAAGCTTGCTCAAAAAACTCATGGCTAGCATCAGTTCAAGAGATGCATGCTGATGTGTTTAATGAATTTGGGAACAAATAATTTGCATCTAGAAAAAAGTCAAGCAGTGGAAGGACAGAAATTACTCATTCTGAGAAGAGGTCACTGTACGTGGGGACCAATGCAGGTTACTGAAAGCAGAGATGGTGTGGAAGGCAAAGCCTATGCTGTAGCTCCCTCTGTTCCAGCTTTTTCATCTGGGATTTTTCTTGTATCAAAAACCTCCCCAAATGCAACCCTTCTAAACACCCAAAACTCACAGTAAAAACTGCAATTGTTATGAAGCCTTATAAAAGGCTTCGTATGTGTTATCCAGCATTACAGTATGTTCTCTTCACCACTAGAAATGCATCAGTAAGAACAGTTATAAATTTTGGCAATTCATTATTTTAAACATGTAATTTACTTTCAAGAATCTATGAAAATCAGTTATCATTCATTAAGGACCTTTCAGTAATTTAACAGTATGTTTAAAACTGCTTGTCAATGAAACCTAATTCCCAAAGATACTAGCAGAATACACTAATATTGGATTATATCATTCTAAGTATGGAATCCTTAGCTGCATCTTCTTATAGGATGCAGACAGATATATTGGACAATGTCTTGTAGCTTGTCCTGTGTAAAGAAATAGTTTCTCATGTAAGTTTTTGTGGACCCTTCTGGACTTAATATCTATTATGTGGTAACCACTGACAAGAGGGGATGAGCTTCGTTACCCTTTGGTAATAAACATTAGGGCAAGAACACTGAGAAACTTCCCTCCGCTGACTAAGACTGACAGGGGGTCACTTTTATGGGATGAAGAACAAGAGTGTGGGAACTCACCTCTGAAGCCAATAGAAAAAGTGAAACAGATGAATTGTACATGGTAAGGAAAATATATTAAAACATGTATTTATAAAAGATAGTCTCATCAGCAGTGCTGAGAATGGAGTAATACACACTCTGGACAAATTATAACAATCAGTAAAAAGCTATCAGCCAACCTGTACTGCCTTGCCTTGTGTGTCATTGCTAGCAAGGGGAGTGGAAGATGAATTTCATGAGCTGAATTTGGCCTTGTACATGGGAGGGAAATTTCCTGCTTCATGAGAAATATACTGGAGCTTTCCTTTAATGTAACTCTTGCCTTTTCCATTTCTGCAAGTATTTTGCTCTGGGGACTGAGCAGTCAGGCAGAAAACTAGTTTCTATATCACTACACAGCAGCACTGAGATGCCAGTAAGTCAGATTTTCTCAGGGTTTTTATTTTTTTTCCCTGCTCCTTTGCAGCCTCTGTAAAGATAAATTTCTCTTCTATTAAAGCCAATATAAAATATTTAGTCTATTCTAAAACAATAAGCATTTTCCAGAGTTTTTTGGCTTTCATTCGTGCCAGTCAGCGTCACTCATTCCTCAGATGGCACTTCTCTACCTTCCATCCTCTTTCTTCTTTCATTTTCTCTGTGAAATTGTTTGAAATTGCCATTTTCACTTCAAATGCAAGGAGAGCAGCACAGTGCATTTAACAGCTGACGTGACATGAGGTATCAACTTCTTTCCTCAGTTAAACACATAAAAGGCCATATGCTTCTTTTGATCTCGGGGGGAGAAAGGAGAAATTCAATGGAAATTTGATACGCAAACGACAGACAGATGTGGCCCTTACACAGTGATTTTCAAAGGGATCTAAACCTACATTTCATCTACTTTATGTAAGCAGGCATAATAGTTGTTCTCAGTCGTTTGCATAGAAGAGGTATTTGTGATTCATTTGGAACAGGACTGACAACTTCTGCTTATAAGGGCAATGGGGCAACTCCCTCCTCAATTTATATTGATAAAAATGAGGAAATGCAGTTTAAAATAGCAGAAATACATCAGATGAAAATCAGTTTGTGAGAAGATTGAAATTCAGTGTTTTGAAACTTTGATGTTAAATGTTGTAACTGGAACAATACTCCATCTGTGTGCATTTACACTGATTTTAGGCAACATATATATTATTCACAAGCTTATGTTTTCATTTCCTCAGCTTGTATCTACAAACAACATCTATACTGTTTGCTTTTTCAGCTCACTGAAGACATAGCAGTGTCTTTACCCATTCCCTTTAGCACCATTCAATACTGTTTGTGAATTAGTTTCTTCCATAGTTTAAGCCTTATACAAAAGGAAACATTTCTGGCTACCTCGTACAGTAACATTACCTTCAAAATCCACCTGAAAACAATTATTTTCTTTTTAATTCTTTCTTTCTTTTTGCCTTTGTTATTTGCTATTTATCTTTGTAACATATTACTTATCTTTGCAAAGTGTTCTCGGATACAAGCTTATATAAGAGATTCACTGTCCAATTATATTAAATTTATATAGAATTACATGTATCTGAGTTACTTTACAATGGGGAAAATATCTCTGGCAGATTGAGTCAGACAATGGGCATCTGTCAAGTTAACAGAAAGAGTCAAATTCTCACGAGTTGAGCACTGCTTCTGCATTAAAAACTCTGTACTAAATGGGCTCAATATTTTTCCCAGTATTCAATCTCTGAAAAAGAAAACAAGGGGAAAACATGGAAAAGGAAAGGGAAATGGGAAGGGAGAGGAGAACGGAAAAAACCCATCCTCAAAACAGAGGAACACGGTCAGAATTTCTTCTCTCAAAGACAAATACAGATTTCATACTTTGCTATACCGTATGCTGGGCTGCATCAAAGGAAGGGTGGCCAGCAGGTTGAGGGAGGTGATTCTGCCCCTCTACTCTGCTCTGGTGAGAATCCACCTGGAGTACTGTGTCCAGCTCTGGAGTCCTCAGCACAAGAAGGACACGGACCAGTTGAATTGAGTCCAGTGGAGGTCCACAAAGATGATCAGAGGGCTGGAGCACCTCTGCTGTGAGGACAGGCTGAGAGAGTTGGGGCTGTTCAGCCTCGAGAAGAGAAGGCTCCAGGGAGACCTTACTGAAGCCTTTCAGTACTTAAAGGGCGCTTATAAGAAAGATTGGGACAGAATTTTCAGCAGGACCTGTAATAATAGGACAGGGTGTAATGGTTTTAAACTAAAAGAGGGTAGATTCAGGCTAGATATAAGGAAGAATTTTTTTACAATGAGGGTAGTGAAACACTGGCACAGATTGCCCCAAGAGGTGTAGTTATCCCTGGAAACATTCAAGGTCAGGTTGGACCTGGCTCTGAGCAACCTGATATAGCTGAAGATGTCCTTGCTCATTGTAAGGGAGGTTGCACTACAGAATCACAGAATCACAGAATTGCCTAGGTTGGAAAGGACCTTTAAGACCATCTAGTCCAACCATTAAAAAAAAAACCAACAAAAAACCCCCACCAAACAAAACACACACACCAACACTAAACAATATTCCCGAGCACCGTGTCAATTCGTCTTTTGAATATCTCCAGGGATGGTGCCTCAACCATTTCCCTAGGCAGCCTGTTCCAATGCCTGATAACCCTTTCAGTAAAGAAATTTTTCCCAATATCCAACCTGAACCTCCCCTGGTGCAACTTGAAGCCATTTCCTCTTGTCCTACCACCTGTAACTTGGGAGAAGAGACCGACCCCTGCCCCTCTACAGCCTCCTTTCAGGTAGTTGTAGAGAGCGATAAGGTCTCCCCTCAGCCTCCTTTTCTCTAGACTGAACAACCCCAGATCCCTCAGCCTTTCCTCATAAGACTTATTCTCCAGACCCCTCACCAGCTTCGTTGCCCTTCCCTGGACCAGCTCCAGCACCTCAATGTCTTTTTTGTGGTAGGGGGCCAAAAACTGGACACAGTACTCGAGGTGGGGTCTCACCAGTGCCGAGTACAGGGGGATGATCACCTCTCAGGTCCTACTCACCACGCTGTTCAGCGTTGATACAGGCCAGGATGCCATTGGCCTTCTTGGCCACCTGGGCACATTGCTGGCTCATGTTCAGCCGACAGTCGACCAACACTCCCAGGTCCTTTTCTGCCAGGCAGCTCTCCAGTCACTCTGCCCCCAGCCTGTAGTGCAGCTTGGAGTTGTTGTGATTTAAGTGCAGGACCTGGCACTTGGCCTTATTGAAACTCATCCTGTTGGTCTCAGCCCATCCATCCAGCCTGTCCAGATCCCTCTGCAAAGCCTCTCTACCCTCCAGCAGGTCGACGCTCCCACCCAGCTTGGTGTCGTCTGCAAATTTAATGAGGGTGCACTCGATCCCCTCATCCAAATCATTTATAAAGATGTTAAAGAGAACCAGCCCCAGTACTGAGCCATGTGGGACACCACTCGCGACTGGCTGCCAACTGGATTTAACTCCCTAACTAAATGGCCTTTAAAGGTCCCTTCCAACACAAACTATTCTCTCATTCTACAAATTACTTGAAAACATTGCAGGAACTACATAGCAGCTATGTAGGCAATACCTACTCATACTTAATAAATCTTTGTCTTCACATGCTTTGAACTAAAATATGTAAATATTATTAAGTATTTCATTTCTATATCAGTATATTAAAAATTACCACAGGACTTCACAGAAAGAAAATACTATTCAACCACTGCTACAATACTGTGGTTTTAGTATCAACTGAAGTTAGTACTGTGAGTGCTATAATACTATAGCCCTAGTCCAGGAATGAACCCTGAATCTGATAACAAATTAATAATAAATTCTCCTGTCTGTGAATTTTAATCCCATTTGTAAATTACTCGTGGATTTTAAGAAGATACTTCAATTTTTGTTTAAAAAAAAAAAAGGATCCAAATGAATGGATTTATCTAAGTGTTATCTTCCTTGTGACTCATGAAAGTTTCTGAAGAGGAGGTTACTGTAGCATATTCTGCTTTTGGCAACCCAAAAGATTATGAAATAAATGACAAAACAGAGGAGAAGGTATACGGAACTCCATGGACTGCACAACAGTAAGTCGGACGAGAGAAAGATTCAATATCTGGAGAAACACTAATGGCAAAGCTAAAACTGCTATGAAGTAGGTGTTTAATAAGATTAAGTCAAAATCTGTAGATTCATGGTGACTATGTACTATACTATAAGATAGTATAGCACACTGTAACATAATTAATGCTTCTTAATTAGTCATCATTTCTTTCCCCCCCCTATTGTTTCACTGACAGTCTAAGAGGTATTTTACATAAATACAGCACTCCAGATATTCAGAACTTCTCAGCTTAACCTGTGGAAAGTTATCAAATGTTCTATGAAGTGGATGGGCCATTTGATGCCTATGCTAGGTGAAGATACAAATATTGTTTGCACATGATATGCTCTGTCTCCAGCACAGCCTGGTTTTGGACTTAACTAATGACACCGAACCGTACCTCAGTAATATGTTCTGACATGGAGGCGATGTGACTCTGCCATTGGCAATTCAAAACAGCTACATTAAAGGCTCTTGTACAAAAGTAATAATTCTTAGCTTCAGGATTCATTGATTACAAAGCTATATGTGGCAGTAGAAAAAGACATCAGTCAGCTTCATATTGGAGTGATGAAGTCCTTGGAATAAATATTTTTGCACATAATGCAACATCCTTAGCATGGGTTCATTCACCCACAGCAATTAATAATACAGTGTTTCTCATCATGTAACACACATATTATTTATGTCATTCCCCTCAGTCAGAATAACATATTTTATTTGAAATTCAGATCTCATTTATGGAAAATTTTACTGGACTATAAAAGCCTTTTCCCAGTCAACAAGAACATACTCTAAATTCTCTTCCTTTGGAACCTAACTGAGAATCCTGGCCAGCAAATACTGGTGAGAAAAATTCAGAACAGTTTATACTTATCGGTAGGATATGCATATGCTGAATTAACACCATCTGTTTTCAACTGATATCAGACTACTTTGCAAATTTTCAGCTACGATTAAAAAAAAAAAAAACCCAACGCCAAAACCCCCTCTATCTCTGAAAGAAAGAAAATATTAATCTTGTTTTACAGGAACAGAAAACAAACAAATAAAAAAGGTGTGAGAAAATCTTGGCTTTTTCTGCTTCTCCTTCACTACTGACTTCCTCCAAAGAATGGTAGCTGATGAGACTCCACATGCTGTGCCGCAGCCCTTGTTTATTCGCAAGAGTAAGGATTCATCTGCCCAAGCGCAGACATAATGTACAGAGCTAATCTGAGCTAGTCCTCCAGACTACTGAACTGAAAGAAAGTGCAATTTTTCTTCAGCTCACTCCAGAATCACACCTGTTCCTCTCACTGCCTATAGAACCAGCCGCGTGTAACACCGATGTCACCTGTAAATGTCTCAAGGCAGGGGAGGTCAGTCTCACTCCCAGCAACTGCAGCAGACTGAATTCTTACTTTTGGCTTCTCATGTGGGATCTGTTTTGTAGCAGAGTTTTAATCCTTTTCCCCGTGCAGGAGTCTTGCCACCTCTGCAATTCTTCAAAAATGACACCTCTCCTTGGCAATCAGAGGCTCTGAGCTTGGCTCTGTGTGATCGTTCAGGCAGTATTTATTTTATTCTGCTCTCATGACGCTTTACTTCCTGGTCTAAGATTAAAGGTGGCAGAGCGCACAGAACCCTGATTAATCACTTTCTCTAAAATATGGTCCATGCTGGGGAAAACTGGCCATGTAACTCCTGCTGTAATGCATAGATTAGACAAACTCACCAAGTGCCCAACCACCTAATTCAGGCCTTTCTATAAGCAGCACAACTAAGCCTTCTCTTTGGCTTTTCTGTTCAGCCCCGAATTCACCCATACTGCTGTGCACCTGCAGAACAGCCTGCATCAAATTTACTTCCCCCTCTTTCCATAACTGCCTTAAAATTTACCAATGCAACACATTCTATTGTAGACAAACATACTTCTTTCTCTGCTTTGGTACCATGTATAGCTCTGTAAGGCTTTTCAAGTCCTGTAAGGACAATAGCCCTTCATGGTGGTTACACAGTTGTCAAAATGCCAGTATTATGCTCTATTAGAATAGAACAGAAATAAAAGGCAGAACAGAAACTAAAGGAGGTTTGTGAAACTCTCCTGGGTTGCTGATGCCCAGTTTCCATGCTTCACTCCATTTCAACAACTCACCAGCTTTCTGGTGTGCTGCAAATTCTGCATAATCCTCTCTGTCTCAGGTTGCTTTCTCCATCAGCTCAGGTTGCAAGTCCATTCCTCTCTCTCTTCCGCAGTTTCCCTGTGTCTCCCTGAAACTTCCTTCTGCCTGAAACTTTTTTTTTCCCCTCTCCCTCCACCCCTCTTTTTCTGAAGCACAAGAAATCCCCCTAAAACAGGCTCAGTTGCTCCCAGGGCAGGAGCAATCTCTCTCTCTCCCCAACAAGCTTTCAGGCCAACCCAATCCTCTCCCTTTTTAAAGGAATGTGACTGAACCTGACAACAAACACAGAATAGATCGTCTGCCACAGATGGCTAAACTTATGAAGTGTGAAAACCACTCACAGTATGTCCAGATTTTCTATTACACTTTTTCTACAGTGAGAATGTGTACTAGCCAGACCACACAAAACCCCATATTCCCATTCTTATTCTCATAGAAGAATGGCATTTCCAGTTAGATATAAACCCATTTCTAAGTGACACAAGTTAAACAAAACTAAATAACCCCTCCTCCCACCCCAGACCTTGAAAGAGTCAACTTTTCAGAGAAGGCATTAATACTTGAATAAACATGTACAGAAATTTTCTATACTGATACAAACAGAACATGTTCTCATGGAAGAAGAACAGCTTTCAATATGTTATCTGTTTAAATTTATACCTCTTTTTTTTTTTCAACAAAATAGTCTTTTAAAAGGCATGAAATAATTTTTTTTTCAAAATTTACTTCTTCTTTTTTTCACGTTTTTCTTGTATATTTATTCTAAAGTCTGATGATGCTATACCAGATTTAATCCATGGAGCTTGGAAAGAGAAGTGGCAAATGTCTCATCATTTCAGAGTATTTAAAACCAGACTGGAGATCAGCACTAGCTCTTCACCAAAGAAATCCAGCCAACGCACTCAACTTAGTCTTGATTAGAACAACTGTGAATAAAACAGGGAGGAAGTCTTGATTTTTAGAACAACCTCCATCTTTTCTTTTTAAGTATAAATGGATATAATTTTTATACTTGATTGTTTTAGCCATTATTAAATATGGTTTACATGACTACTCTGAAATCTAGATTAATTTTTAGAAAAGGAAGTGTTTCACTCCTGGATAAATTCAATCAGATGACAGCCTTGCAGGCAATGTGATATTTAATCAAAGTGTGTAGGGCTGGGGAAGAAGCAAGCAGTAACCTTTAATGAATTTTCTACCTACTATTTTAATAGCAATTATACTATTTTTGAATCACGACCTTCCTCTTCCCATTTCTGCCATTTCTGCTTACTTTGACAAGCAGGACAGGAAGATAGAAATTTGGCAAGCTTACTTTTAAACACTAATGAAGTTAAAAATAAGAAAAGGTGGCAGAAAAACAGAAGTTAGTATGAAAGATGTGCCATTTGCAGTTTCAAAACCTACATTTGTGTCAAAAAAAAAAAAAAGGAGAAACAGAACCTAAACCAACTGCGACAACTGTTTCAAGACACCACATAAAAATGAAAATTCTTATGTTTGACCCTGGAATCTAGGATATACTTTCACTACAAGTACAAAAGGAAAAAGGTTCTTTTTTCTCCCTTATTTTCAGAGCCTGTATTATTTGTGTTCCAAACCATTCTTTGTCCATCACTGCCCACAGGTCAAAATAAATCTAAATAAAAAGTAGCTCTACTTGATTACATGTATATGGATTATATCAATTACCCTAAACATGCAGGGCACTGAGAATTTTACTACAGACGTACAGAAAATTAACAGTAAAATATGGTAAGATGAATACACATTTGGGTTGGTTCTCTGTTGTTTTTGTGTGCTGTTCTCACTGTTTTAAAATTTCTAGTGACACTAATGAGTCTGAAGTTAATCTTAGAGTAAACCCAGAGTTTACAAATGAAAAAAAAATATCAAAACCCTGATATGTACATAATCATGCAAATGCACATTCTAGACCAGTGGCAGAGTAAGGGCTGAAAAATTAGTCCAGACCATTCAAACTGAATAGCTATTGAATATACTAGTGACATATCTACTTCACAAAATATCAAGCTTTATAGTCATGTCATTCAATGTTGTTTGCGCCAGGTGTATTCATGGAAAGTCAAATGATTGTTCAGTTTTGAGACTCTCACTACAGTAGGTACTGGAGGTAACACTGAGGTACTGGAGTGTGTCCAAAGAGCAACAAAGCTGATTAAGGGTCTAGAGCACAAGCCCTGTGAGAAGCAGCTGAAGAAACTGGGGTTGTTTAGTCTGGAGGAAAGGAGGCTGAGGGGAGACCTTATCACTCTCTACAACTACCTGAAAGGAGGTTGTAGCCAGCTGGGGGTTGGGCTCTTCTCCCAAGTAACAAGTGATAGGATGAGAGAAAACAGCCTCAAGTTCCACCAGGGGAGGTTTAGATTGGATATTAGGAGAAATTTCTTCACCAAAAGGGTTGTCAAGCATTGGAACAGGCTGCCCAGGGAAGTGGTTGAATCACCATCCCTGGAGGTATTTAAAAGATGTATAGATGTGGTGCTGAGGGATATGATTCAGTAGTAACTTGGCAATGCTAGGTTAATGGTTGGACCTGATGATCTTAAAGGTCTTTTCCAACCAAAACGATTCTATGATTCTGTTTATGGGTTCAAAGGAGAATTGTGTGCAAGTGTGATTTGTCAAAGATGTACTCCCTAAAGACTTAAAAACACAAAAGCGACTAATGTTTTTAGCTGGAGAAGATGTCAGAAGAAAATGTTGCAATACACATCTCCAACCCACCAAAGGTTTAAGAAAACAGTATTGCACAAAACAAAAACAGTGAAGGTTTTACAGTATCAGGATAAACAAGACATGAACACTTGTTAGTTAATATTTACTCAGAAAACAAGGAAAAATGGCTGAGCGTGAAAAGGGTTCTTCTAAACCTTCACTGCACAATTCTACTAAAGCATGTCATGATCAAGAAACAACTTCAGCTAGGTTTATGACATTCAGATGGGGATGCATCCTGATATCCCCAAGGTAAGAACCACCCTGGAAAGAGGCCTTAGCTTTTTGAAAACACCAAGTCAAAGGATGGAAATACAAGCAGCATAGACTTTAAGCAGCTGATTTCTGAAAGTCACCATGCAGTTACAGGCCATAATGGTATGTTTAATAGTACTGTAGAGGCAAGGACTGCATACCTGAAACACTAAATACCTGGATATCTGCCAGCGTTTGATATACAAGAAAAGTTTTGGTCATTAGTTCACCTATATAAAATCTATAGGGGCAGATTTCTTGATTCAATTTTTCTCATTTCTAGGTAAATCTGGGTTTGTGCAAGTCCCAAGATTATTAGCTTTCAAAAGCACTGAGATCTAAATGACAAAAAATAAAATTATTTTTATTTCATCTTTTGTAAATTATGGACAGTTTTGGTATTTATTTAAGGCAACCAAAGCAATATCATTTAGCTGAAATATTTTGACCCTGCATCAAAGTTAATGCTTAAAAGGTCTCAGGCTTATTAGCCATTAATTTATTTGCCTCTAAGCTAAGACTGACAAAAGTTTATTGTTTAGCATCAATCATGCACTGATTTTAAAGCCTTGGACAGACCACCATAGAGATCATCAAGCCATCTCCCACGATGAAAATTGCTATCATTTAATTTCTAAGTCACCAAGTCAGGAACCTAAATGTTTTTTACTTCATTTTCAGATGATGGTATTTATGTTCATAGACCTCTGATAAGTCCATAAATAAAAGGAAAGAACCTGTCTAGAGGTATTACAGAACTTGTACTACTTACAGAGGCAGCTGTTTGTATTTCAGCTGGAAATATGAAACACTTTAATTTTTAGATCTCTCTTCTGGTATCTGAAGGTCCAGTAATCATTCTAGTACATCACTGTATGTATAGCAGACATGAGCCAGAATGGCTGAATAGTGCTGAAGATTATCTTGACTGACGAATCATTGATGGCATTTACCTCAGCATCCATTATCTATGAGCTCTCTGTATTACTGTGCAATTCCTTATCATGTTGTTTGAACATCAATTTACAAATAAACACTAAGTACTGAGGTAATGGTGAGACATTTTCCTTTATCTTCTCTGTTCGCTTTCTGGAAAACATTAAATGAATTTGTATCTGACCATAGCCAACATTTTTAATTTACACTGCTTTTCTGCCACAGTATTGATTCCTTCTTATAGCATTTTACAAATTATATATTCATGAAATACAACTACAATGCTGTAATATAATAGTAATTTCAGAGCTGTAAGATGACAAAGAATTAGAAAATGGAATGCATATCCAATATATTTTAGCACAAAGTAACACAAGAACTTTTTTTTTCAAATTCTAGAACAACTCAGAAGGAACTCTGCCACTAGGGTCTCCTCCAAAAAGCAAACCTTGAACTCTTTGTAAGACTTAAAAAGAAGATTCTGATGAGGAGAGGGAAGGTGATGCCCCTACTTTCTTACATGCCCACAGATCTGGGTCAGAGTATAAGATCAACACGTTTCATTCAAGAGAAATTTTCTTAACACCTACATCATGAAGCCCCAACACCAAACATTCTTCCTATGTAGCAGTTCTCAAAGAACACTGGAAAAGCACTGCACCACTTTATATATAAAGTATATGGGTCATATACATGAGGAATACACTCCATATCTTGTGAAAAATCATGTCTTTATATGTAAAAAGTATGTGATTTTTTGTGCATAATTCTCTAGTTGACCCCAGGAAGAGTAAGCACCCTTCCTGTGGTTAACACTTTGGAAACATACAATATGTGAAAATGTCTGCTGCAGACTTCCTATATGAAGTGGAAGAACAAGTTCAGAAAAAACCCCAGTACTCTGTCCCAACACTTTCCTTAAAGCACTGAATATTTTCTAAGATATAATAAATATGTATATTTTCAGTTCTGTCTTCAGATCAAAAAAATTACATTTTTTAAAGAAAATGTGTTGCCTTTAATAGGTAGCATCAAGTAAACATTTAAAAGAAATATTGTGTTAGCTTTCTGGGGGTAAGCCAAGTTCTATTACAGAGGACAATGTATAACCTTAGAAGTTGACTATTTCATCCTTTCTGAATATACATGAATTGGTCACTGTCACGGAGAAACATCTGAATTAGGTGGACCTTGATCTGAAATTGTGTTGCAAATCCTATTCTCACAAAACTCCGATTGTTGAACTGCATGTGAAAAAAACCCCATGTATCTGAAATTCTTCAACTTTTTCTTCAGCCTGTTCTTTCTGTATGACCCACTCAGGAGAAACTATAATACACGGATTTCAATTTGTTCTTTCTCAGTTCTCCACTATATTTCCAAACTATGTTCAAACTCCAGATATTCTGAACTGCAGGAAAAATTACTTCCAACATATTTATTTAAAAAAGTTTTGAAGTTTAACTGTAAATTATTAGTAATACTATAACTTTCAGCAGAAAACTCACAAGTGATGACAAGGATTTTCAGACAGATGATCAAGAATACGCTGGTATTTTAAAGCATTTACATGTTTCTCCCCAGTACCTAATTACCAGGTGTTTAGTATAATGAAATTTAAACATACTATATTTCAAATTTCTATGCTTTGTGAGCAGGAAACCTTTCTTGTTCCACCTTGTTTCTTAATTTATTGCTCATTCCGGTCTCTGTCTAACATAACATATCAATATGGGTAAGAGACACATCGAAGTAAGTTACTAGAGAAAGATAAAACCAGCATTGCAAATCTGATGCAAACCGAGACTTCTACAGCCTCAGCTATTCTATTAATATCTCTAGTTCAATACACACATTCAAAGCTATTCTATGTATCGAACTCCTTCTGGGCTTTGAAGCAAATGGAGCTGATTATCATCGTCTGTCACTTCCCACCATTTACTTAATTGACTATTCCCAATACTTCCAGAAAAAGTCAGACAATTGGAATTAATAAAAAGCTTTTTATTTTCCTGAAAACATTTCCAGTAGGATCAGAAGGAAAACAACCCATGCCTGTTTGTTTCGGGCTTTTTTGTTAAAAATATGGATGGGAAAAAATGTGTTTCAGGAGAATTGCTATTTTTTCAGCTTGCCAGCTGCCAGGGCCACATTTTCACTTCCTCCCCAAAGGCAGCTGGCAAACTATCACTTTTTCCCCCCTCCCTTATAGTATAAGTCTTCATTCTTTTTTCCTTTGCAAGCTTGAACTTCTCCAATGTAAAATTCAGATTTAAAGGATATTTTCTAATAGAACATTTCCAGTGGAACTAGCTAGTTTAATCATTTAAAGGAACAGCCTTCCTCCCTGTTCCCCACATACCATCTTTTATAACATTTTTTCTAACAATCAGGCCCAGGAAATTTTGGTTTAAAGAGAGTGTAAAAAAAGCCTCTACGTATTGGAAACAGTGGAATAATCAGTTCAGAGTAAAAAAAAATCATTCTAATATCTTCAAAGCATGATCCACATCTCACTGAATTAACACACTGTACCATTAACTTCAGAGAATTTTATATGAGTTATCTAGTTAATGTCTTCTACAATAATCCCTGAGATATAAACCCAAGCATCTATGGGTTTAAAAGTCAGTGGAAATACTCAGCTCCAAACTTAAGCCATCATAATAGCTCACAAAGGGTTCAGTGGCAATGCTGATTTAAAGTATTTCCCTCTCTCCTACTAGTCCACCTTTCTCTTTCTGCATCCTCAGTACACTAGAATAAGCTGGTAAACTGGAGCAGACACAATTTTGCTGCTGAAACCAGTATGTAGATAATGGGGGAGCAAGTCCAGTACTGCTAAGAAACAGTTAATGTGCATTATCTTGCATAAAGTGCAACATTAATGTAAGAATGCTAGTTGTTTAACTTCTTTAAAGCCAGTTTACATTTTTTTACTACTAGAATTTTATCAAGAGCTGGACACCTCTCTGTTTTCATGGGCCCATGTCTCTTCTCCTTTACCCACATTTACTATCGTCTTTGGACGTTTCTTTTTGAGCTTGACCCATTTGATGGCAGTTCTCTGTGCTTCTTTTCTGCTAACTTTCCCATCCTTGATAGTTAAGGTGGCAATTTGGCTGGAGTGAATATTAATGAACTAAAAGATTCACGAAGCCAGCAATCATGCTTGAAAGTAATGACTCCATAGTGAAAATACAGAATAGAAGTGACATGAAGAAACACAAAAAGGAGAAATGAATACAATTACTAAATGACAGGAAAAAAGAACGGAGAGAAGAAGGACCAACAAAAATTGGAAGAATGGATGGAGAGGTTACACAGGCTGAACAAAAGAGTAACGTGCATATCCAGTGTGAACTGGATGTGAATGACTGGGGAAGTAATAAGAAATAAACCCAGAAATGATCATTCTTCATTTATTTACTTAGCCTTCTACAATAAGCACACAAACAGGTAATCACAGAAGACAGAAAAAAACCCAACCCTGTTATCAATTTTTATTATTTCCCTTTTCTTTCCTTCAGTTATACCTTAATTATTTATCTTAAATTCTATCTGCCTTAAAACACTGATATATTATTACAAAGTTAAATTAACAAAATGTATGGTATCTTCTAACAAGCATTGCTTCCCTGTTCCTTGGTATTTATGGATTATAAACAACATTTTCTATTTCAACAGGATTTGAAAGACAGATCTTCATAGGAACATTAAATTATTTACTTAAACAGACTATAAGCAGTCAATACTAAGTAGTAATGGAAAACATTAGTATTTCCTCAAGATCAAAGGTCATACACCATCAAGAATCTTGAAGAATTTCTAAAATAAAGTAGAAATAAGATTAAAAACTATTACCAGATTCACTCTTCTGCAAGAAAATGGAGAAGAAGAAAATGGACAGTGGGATAGAGTGCACCCTCAGCAAGTTTGCTGACGACACCAAGCTCGGTGGCGCAGTTGACATGCTGGAGGGAAGGGATGCCATCCAGAGGGACCTGGACAGGCTGGGGAGGTGGGCTCGTGCAAATTGCATGAAGTTCAACCAAGCCAAGAGCAGGGTCCCGCACCTGGGACGTGGCAATCCCAGGCACAAGTATAGGTTGGGCGGAGAATGGCTGGAAAGCAGCCCTGAGGAGAAGGACTTGGGAGTGCTTGTGGATGAGAAGCTCAACAT
>JAOXNO010000001.1:10557197-10583909 GCA_028565335.1 Limnodromus scolopaceus | reverse complement strand
CCCATGGCAGGGGGGTTGGAACTCGATGATCTTTAAGGTCCCTTCCAACTCTAACAATTCTATGATTCTATGATTCTAAAATCTATAGCTATTTTAATACAGTCATTTTTGTAAATATTATTTTTAAAAAATCTTCTAAAATATAGGAAAAGATTCCAACACTGAGATTCTAAAAATCATATTCAAAGAAATTCCAAAATTAAAACACATTAATGAGAGCCAAATTGAATTTGGGATGGTGCTGCGACTTTGAAGTGTTTTGGCAGTGCTCCATCATCATCCTTGATTTGTAGCTTCTTTTATTTTGTACAAAACCTGAAAATACCTTTTATGTCATATTTGTGAAGGAAATCCCTCATAGAAATGCTTTACAGAAAACTCTTACTGGATTTTGGGGATCTTTTATTTCCAAGCCCCATTATCCATAACATGGGAATTAAAGCAGCATTTTCTATTCTCTCAGTTAAAAATTTCGAATACATTTTTAATAGATTTTCTCTGTAATGATGACAGACACTGAGGAGTTAGTATCTCAGAATTTATATATCCCTTATGCATTATGCCTATAAACAGACACTAGTTTTTATTATGAAAGGATGGTTTCTCAAAACTTCAATGCAATAAGAAAAAAAAATCTAGAAAAAAAGAAAGCGTGTTTAGAACAAAAAAAATATAAATCCAGAAATTTCCCAAATTACTCTAACTTAATTACTGGGTTTGGGAGCTTAATAGGGGGCATAGGCTAGTGTTTCCTGAACTGTTCTGTGTATTTCTTTATAAAGCTGCATAGGAAGTGCTTGAGGAAACATAATTTGCTTCTGAAGTGAAGCAGTACAGCAGTGCGAGTGTCACTGCACTCGAGTTAATAAGAACAACGCTAACTAGAAGAGCAGGACTCAGATGGGAGAGGTTACCATACTCTTCCCATCCTGTTTTATATCCACCCAAACCATTAAAAGCCTTGGCTAGAGAGCTCTTTGTAGGACCAGTAAGATGGACATGACTTGAAAAGAGTGGATGTTCTGTGAAGAGAGGCTAAGGGAACTGAGCTTCTTGAACTTGAAAAAACAGCTAATTGCCATCTTCAGCTCTCAAATGCAGCACTACTGAAAACCAGACTGAGACTCTTCTAAGAGATGCATAGCGAAGGACAAAAGGCACAAGTTGCAGAAGAATTAAGCATTCTTCACCACAAGAACAGTGAAGTCCAGAACAGGATGCCCAGAGAGACGGTGGAGATGGATTGGAGATTTTCAAAATTCAACTGGACAAGCCCTCTAGTCATCTGGTCTAACTTAAAATTTAGCCCAGCTCTGAGGTGGAGTTGGGAATACATGACCTCCACATAACATTCCCTGTACAATCTGTTAGTGATCCTTTTCTCAGTCGCTGTGATGCCTAAGGAGTTTAGCTAGTTCATATTTGCAAAAACATAATACAAGCATGAACATCCTGATGGATTTACTGCCAAGATGCTATGGAAGGTGTGAAAGAGTAGGGACTGCAGTATTTATTTTTATTAAATAAAAGCTTCAATGTAGGCAAGAATGTTCCATAACTGCACTGTCACTGAGATGAAAAATAGTGTTAGTCATGTTTGCAAAATACCCTCCAGAAAAGCCATTTGCCTTTTTATATATATTTTTTTTATATATATATATATATAAAGTAAGAATGTTACTTTTATAACATTGTCAAAACTTTTTTGTTTTCTTTGGTGAGCTCTTGGGCCAAATGGTTAAAAAAAAAAAAAAAAAAAAAAGAAAGAGAGAAAAAAATTGGTTCCTTTGCCTGGGTTATGGTTCTTTCAGACAAGCAATGTTCAAACAGGCTTTAAGAACATAAGGACTTGGAGCAGCCTACACTACTGCTGTCAAAAGAATGACTCGTACTGCCTAAAGAAATATCTGGAGGCATTACTATAAAACTCTCTATACTACTACATCACTGATCAAATGACAAACTCACAGATTCCTTTCCATTCCTCATAGAAGACCATGATATTTTGGCTGTGGATTATAACTTTGGTAACATAAAGGAAGTATCAATATCATGTAAGTGATTAACCCGGACAGTAACATTTCTGAAGAAGACAGTCACTGGTTCCAACTTTAACTCAGACAAGAAGCATAATTTTTTTTCATTGTTACCCTCCTAGGCCATATATATACACAGCAATAACACAACTATGAAGGACGTTACAGAAAACGTGCTCCATAAGCTTATGAAGTATATAGTACTTCTAAACTACCTTATAATTTCCTGAGGTTTATGTCAGTGTGTTTTATTAATGCTATACAACAACTGAAAATAAACACTGAGTTTCAAATTAACCTTCTCTATAGTAGGCTTAAATTTTAGAGGGGTAACTGTCATTCTGATTCTGCCTGTCCATCACCCTTCCTGACTATCTTTTCACCTCTGGCAACTGCTGGATGTCTAAATCAAGCAGTTACCCAGATTTAGAGAAACCAGAACAGTTAAACTTCTCATCTCACACACAGTGTGGAAATCCCCAGCATTCAATCCTCCTCCAGGCCTTCCTCCATACTAGTTATTTAATTTCAAACCCGGCCTTTACTTTTAGTTAACGGTTAGCCCATTTAGCCTGTTTGGCATTTATGATCCTACACCAGGGAAAAGACTTGACAGGCAGTGTAAGAGCACCAGCATGTTCAATGCTTGAGCTGCATTCGGCATTAGCAAACAGCTTGCAAAATGAGTAAGGTGAGATAATAAAAGCTGTATTTTGATAGGAATCGCTTTGATTGGATGAGAAAAGGTGTCAGAGAGAGACCGTCTGGGAAACTGAAGTAGGGTTTAGCAAGGAGATTAGAGAGAATATCTGGACAGATGGAGAATGTGAACAGAAATTGAACCGAGATCCGAATTCAGTCTGTACAAAATGCAAGAAATTCTGGAGGAGGAGAGCCAAAAGGCAGGCTTCCTCTGTAGTCTCATATGGAGAGTTTCACAGACGTGTCTAAGCCATATCCTGTGACAATGTTTCCGACTTACCCCTGTATTTGGAGTTTCTAAATGGCTGACTTAATCATCACAGCACTGAGCAAACTGGCTACTCTTAATTTCTGTCTCATATCTTCACTCTAAGTGCAGAGACTGGAAGCACTTACCACACCAGTACGAGTCCCACATCCTGAGCTGAACATTGCAGCATGCAAATAACTTTTTTGAGTTTCCCAAAAAAGTTTACCAGTGTTCAACTCCTTCTTGGTAACAGAACTGGAAATTATATGAAGAAACCAAACTGAGAAGATAAGCACAAAAGAAAAACTATCTTGGTGTCTCCAGGTCAGATTTAAAAACTGTTGACAAGATATTTTCTGAAAGTCTGAATTGATGTCAACAAAGACAACCTTGTTCTGTAAACAAAAGGTTTGTCTGCACAATGATGCCCACCTGTCAGCAGCCATTCACTTTAAAAGCATGCTGGGAGAAACTGGAAACTATTGGTAAGAGGTTGGTTTCTTTTAAATCCTAACTGCTACTGCATCACAACTTGTGCTGTACAGAACCGAGAAAAGGAAACTAGTACATAAGTAAATAATCCACTTTTTTTTAATGAGATAAAAAGCAGGAAATAAGAGCTCAGAAGACTCAGAAGACAGGCCTTTTGATAGACCATGGGATTCATGTGACCAAAAGCAGTCTCCGTCATCTAGAATCAATTTGTAGTCAAGAGAGAAACCGGTAGGATTAATCATATTTTAAAGTACAAATATAAAACAAGTAGATGAACTCTTGTTCCCTTGGAATATTTCTGCCTCCACACTAGAACAGGAAGCTACAGTGACCAGGTCAGGTGTGATTTTACACCACCAATATCTAACATTAAACATGGTCTTTCCAGTCCTTCATACCTTAACTAGGTAGCCTGTTTCCTTGTGTCAGTCAAGGAAGATGCTAGATCTTTAGGCGTCTGAAGAGAAATGTAATGGGAGGTAACTAAAATGAGGGATAAATACCACGTCAGCTAAGGGATAGAAGGAGGAAGACAGATGACATTTAGGTTATTTGATTATGGACCTATTTTCTTTGTCTCAGCTTCCCATCTTTTCAATGAAGGCTGTATCACTGAGGTCATTCAGGTTATAGAAAGAGCCCTATATGGTCTGAGTGGTTAGTTTACTTGAGCAGTCTGTGACAAATGCTTTATCAACAGACATTGACAGTAATGATGTGGATGACAATGTGTAAGAAAAGCCATGAATACTAAAGAAAGTTGCATTTAATTTTAGAATTCAAGTTTTAAAGGTAATGCTATTACTCACACTGCTCAAGATATTCTTGACTGGGAATGGAAATCAAGCATATCATCATGTAGGCACTTGTTATTCCCAATAATCAGACATAACACAGTTTCACTAACATATATTGATTCTAAGGCATTTGTGCTATTGCAGTTATAAAATTTTTGTTCATATCTACTAAATATCCCAGGCCACAAACTGAGATAATCCATTTCCTGCCTCCACTGGATGTGAAGAGTGGTTAGTAGCTCTCATATTTACAGTAATTTTTAACACAGAGAAAGACTGTTATCTTGTCCAGCTTTGGTCTTCCTTCTAGATTAACATAGCCAGATCCTTCAGCCTTTCAACCAATGTACTGTCTACATATTTTATATGTTCTTTTGCTCAACTTTGAAGTTTTTCAGCCTAACTCTTAAGTGGCGTTGACTTAAACCTCATGTAGTATTACAGCTGAAATCTCACCAACCAGAGTAGGGTAGAACAATTACAACACATATATTACACATCACAAGTTGTCAGCATTTCCGAAGAACACCACTGCCTTTCATGCAAACACTTCATATTTGTAAGTTGCATTAACTTAGAACTTTTGCTACTATACTTGAACATTTTCAGTACCGCTATTGCCTAAACAGCTTTATTTTGTACCTTCAGTATGCGTATCATTACTGAATTTCATTTTGGAACATTGCTCTGAATTGCAATTCTGCTTTCCAAAGTAATTGTGTTTCCTATATTGATCTGCAAATGCTGTATGAGTGCTTTCTCCATACACTAAATTGCAATTTAATTATTAAAGAGTCAAGCCTATGGCAAACCTTTGTTTGACCCTCTTAAAACTGCCTTCCAGTTTGACAGCGACCAATTTGACCGAAGATATCTACTTCTAGTTGGCAAAAGGAAAGTTAATGTCCATTAAAAAATAGTAATTGCAAAAATGTTAGTTTATCAATAAATAATGTTGTGCTGGAGAAAGAATGTAAAAAAGTACAGTAGAAAGGACTATTTTTCTCAGCATTTTATACTAAAATTTGATTTTGCAGCATCAATATGTAAACCCATACGCCTACACCTAGTTTAATTCGTAACTGTAAATAGTTACTCATCCTAACAAATTATTTTTAATATGAAATCACTGACTCAGAAAACCAATGCCTGAATAGAAGGATTTTGAGGATCAGAACCATGGTAAAGTTAGCTCTAATATAAGGAAGTCTTATTAATTTAAAAAAACCCCAAACTGTTAGGTTTTATTAGCCCACATCAGAATTTGAAACACTGATAGCATGAGAGAACCTGGCCTAGCCAGTATTTCTAGAGATAAGAAGTAAAAATTCAGACCTCTGGTAGATAAATTCTGAAGTTAATACAGTGATGAGTATTAACCACACACATATAGCCAAAGATTACTGCCTACCTTCATTTCATCCTTTTTTTAACTTTTACTTTTTGAGGTGATCATAATGGGGTACCTCCAGCTCTGGATAGATATTTTTTATATTTTTATTTAGGGGAAAATGTTGAGTTTTGAAATTTTTAGTAGTTCATATGCTAAAAATAAATTAGTCTCCAGGGTCAAGTCCCTGGAGAAAGTACGCCCACGTATCAGAATTTAATGGAGATGTACCCCTTAAAACTCTAAGGAATTGATTGCACATAATAATTATCTCAATACTGGCATACCCTGAACTGTTTCTTAAAAAAAAAACAAAAAAGAGGAAGAATTTTGAATGCACTGATTTGTGTTAAAGGAACATCCTAGAGGCCTCATATGCAGAGGAAATGTAACCACTCACACAGTGGAGAATGAAGAGGCGTACAGAACATCTTTTTACTGTTCTGAATATTTTGTTGTATTTAATTATATCTGATCATAAGTTTTGGATGTACTGCGCTTCTGGGGTTTTTTTTTAGTAATCTTCATATAGGACATATGAGCTATCATGGGTTTTTGCTAGTCTTGAATCACTTCCAAGCAACATTTAATCACATTTGGCTGATCAAGACAGTATTTCACAAACTTAAAAATATTTTAATAAAATTATGGGAAAAAGTGTTGGAATCAAAGCTTGCATTTTGTTATGAGATGAAGCTTGGACTACTTTGACAAGAACAAATATTTTTTCTCTAGTTAGTGCAAGTGCACATTGCTACAGTTTGCAGAGCATTTTTCATGCACGCAAAGTAGATTCCTTCTGGAGAAAACTAAATAGGAAGCTCTGTCCCAAGTGTATCTCAAATGTGCTCAAATCCCAGTAGGGAAAATCAATCCAAATGAATGACTGGCTCCCTTTGGACACCACCGCAGTATACTCACAGATACTTTAGAATCAGCTACCTGTATTCATCTTTCTGCTTTTATTGTACCAAACAACTTGCTAACAAAGCACATTCAGTATTTCCTTTCTAGGGAAGATTTGACAGACACTGGTCTTCTGCTTCTTTTGGAGAATGTACGATTATTTGCTCAGTACAACATGGTTTCCCTGTGTTTCACTCATAGCTGCTCATGAAAGAGTAGACAGAGTACAATTCCAGAAGCCAAACTTATCAGCAGAATATGTGAAAGAAACTCTCTTTTGGGTTCAGTCAGGCTATTACACTAGTAGAAATATCACTCTCCTACTGTTTATTCAGACTAACTACAATAATCCATGGCTTGGTAGGAGACTGCCGTGGTTTGGGTGGGGTTGGACAATGACAAGACAACAGATGCTCTCACCTACCTCTCGCTCTAAGATAAGAGATAAAGAAACTTATGAGTTTAGAACTACTAAACTACTTTAATGAAATATTCATAATAAAATAAAAAGAAAATAATGAAATAAATAGATATATATATATACAAAACCAGCTCAAGATCCCTGGGAGGTGTCACCTGCAGACACTGGGAAAGTTCCAGACTGGACTCAGTTGAGGAATGGGAACTGGATTCCAGAACACTCTGATGGAGATCAAAGGTGGCCAAACTCACAGATCCTTCCTCATCAAAGAAGAGCCATCAAAGAGGATCCAACCTGACCCATTTCATCCCTCAGCTTTTATAGTGAGCGCAGCAGATGGGATGGAACGGAACATTTTGGATTGGTCACTTTGGGTCACCTGACCTGTCCGCTCCTCCCCAGAAGGGCAAACCATTCATGGGGTAAACAACCAAGTCAGCTGACCCTGGTTGCCATGGCAACAGGTATAAGCAAGAGCCTCTCTCACTGACCAGAAAATTGGCTCTGCTTCACCCCAAACCAGGATAGAGATGAAAGTCTGAGGCAAAACACAGCTGAAGTAGGCCAAAACTTGCTGGTTGGTATCTGCCCTTCTGTTATTCTTCCATGCCTGCTTGGTTCTGCTGTATACATTTATATGCTGTATTTATTACTTTAAAGCAGGGAAGGTGATAGTGGCCTCTCTCCACACCTGAAACTCAAAGTATTCCTAAAATGGATAACCAAGTCAGCTGGAAATGGGTGGAAAGATATTATTGTACCTTCATTCTTCCCTGTCTTTTATGGAAGATAAAAGAGTGAGGAATGGGATTCATGGCCAGGGGCCTTTTTAAAACGTGTATATGAAAGCTGGTTTAAAAGCAGATAGATAAGCTGACAGCAGGCAAGAAAAGGCCCAAGTGACAGAAAACCTAGGCTCTTTATCAAGTCTGCCATAAATCTCTTACTCTATAAAAGATTGTTATGGATCCCCTTTGCAAAGCAAAAGAGTGAATGCCATAATAAGTTTCTATTATGCATGAATGTCCCTTGGTTGAATAGAGAAGGTGTGAAAACAACTAATTGAAAAGTATCAGGCAAGACAGACTGACCCAGTTAACTGTGCTTTAGAAAATAATGTTTATATGATACGTTGACCAAATGTGGGGTAGTCTTTCTGTTTTGAAGATTTGACAGATGGAAAAAAGATACCTCATTTGAGTCACATAAATGTTATTCCAAAGGATTTCAAATACAGCACAGGATGCAGTAGCTTGAAATGTTGACAGGACTCTAAAATTGTAAATACCAGACCATTAGTGGAAAAAGTACTCTTAAATTTAGCTAAAACCACATAGTTAAATAAGAAGACAGGTAAGTTCTATTTTACTATTTACACAAGGATAAGATTGTCTAGAATTGTTTCTAGATGTGAGTGAGATCCTCTTTTCAACTCAGTTTCAAGTAAATTTGTTTGAAACACACAAAAAAGTGTGTGATTTGATATTCAAGTACAAAAGGAACTCAGTCAGTACATCCATACCTTCTCTGGATTGCTGGCCTGAATTAAATCTCAAAATAAGATCTCCTGTCCATAAGCAATGAACCAGCCTCATTTGCAGTGGCAGGGGACTCTTTAGGGATGCAGGAACCTGTGTGCCTAATCAGACCTGGTGACTTAACCTATTGCTAATTATGTAGACATACTGTCGGGCAGATCCAGATAAGCAGTTCACAAACTGCATGCAAACTGTATAAACTGTGCAAATCAGGCTACTCCCAGACCGTTCTTTAAGACTGGTATATGCATGGCCAAAATGCAGGACCAGCTGTCACCAGTGCCTGAAGAAGAGTTTAATTAAACCACAGCCCACAAATGTCACTTAGAAGCAAAGGAAAAAACACCTTTGCGCTTTATATCTAGGTTGCTCTAAAATACTACAAAGATGGTTCCTCACTCAACACCTATCTCTACCTAAACCCAAATAGCAGCTGTTTCTGCAAGAGATAATAGCTTCCTTTTATTTAAATGTAACATTTACAGAAAACAGAATGTTATTCCTTTTTTCCGGACTGAATCATGAGACTAAAATGGAAAACTAAAGTCACTGATTTAAGCCCTTTGCCATGTGACCACTTACCTCTCAGTCCACGAAACACTTCTGAATATTTTACAGTAACTATAAGAGCTAAAACAAAGTACCACCTCAACTCCTATTAGCTGGAATTACACCCAGATAGCAAGAAACCAAGGGAAAGATCAATGTCCTGTGCTCCAACAATAGCAGAAATCTATTACCTGAGATTCTGGCATGACGCTAAGAAATGAACCTACTCCCTGCTTCTGAGGAAGGTAAACAAACAGAAACACCCAACCTTGAACCATGTAATTATCCCAGCTCTTTGTCTCTATTCATTACCCAAGCAGAACATTCCTTGCTGAAACACAAGTCTGGTGATCAGCTTGGTCCTGAATAAGCAAACAAAACATCATGGATATTGTATATGGAAGGTTGTAATTCTACGGGGAGAAACTACCCTGTTTGCCCTCTTCAGTGCTCAGACTTACAGGACATCTGACACACCAAAGGACAGCCCAAATGACTCAAGTCCTTCAGTTTTAAAGTTGAAAACTTTAGAATATCATAGAAGATAAAATACAGAATAATGCGCTTTGTTTTCATTACTTTAAAATTTATGCTATTTAAAGAAATTGACACTTTTAAAATCAGTATAAAATAAATTCTGCTTTTACTACAGCAATAGGTCAGGTCCTGCAATTCTTACCTAAATAAAGACACAATCTTTGGGATTTTGCTTGAAATCATTATCTTTTTTACTACAGTATAGAGCTTTGAATTATATTTACCTTACAAGTACGGCAACTCACATCAGATAAAAATCTCAAGAAAAGTCTTTGTTAACTCTCTTAATAAACAGATTGATAGAATTTGTTCTAAGTGTTGAAGCTTAAATGTACAATTTCTACCCTGAAGCTGACAGGCTGTTGACAGATGTGTCTTTGCATTAGTTTCACGAATACAAACACTTCTGCTGAGTCTTTATGCACTGCTTAGCTGTGGATGTTGTATGTGTGTGACAGTTCATACACAAGATCTTCTGCAATTTGCTTCAGTTTAGTTGAGCAGGCATTTTGCATCCAAAGGCTAAAGGAAGACAACTTCCATCTTTTGTTACACATAAGCAATGTGTACAAGTGCCGAAGTTGACTGATGGGCATGTGACTTGATTCTGCAGTGCTATTTCTATATTAAACTAGACATGTACTCACACTTTTTTGTCGCTGCTGAATGGACGAATGTCAATCTCCACTTCCAAACTCTACTAACACTTCCTGGTGCCCACATTGAAACCACTGCTATGGCCTTGCACTCCATGGAATCCTACCACGCTGGGCTGCAGGGCACTCTATCAAAGTCAGTGCTGGGGACCTCGTGGCCACTGGGAGCTCAAGTGGCACAAAACTCACAAAACAGGAAAATTAGGTATCTTTGCAAAGTGTCAATTCCAGATGGGTGGCTTCCACAACTTTTTTCAGTTTGCCAACCTGTAGCTCACAATTTTACCTTGATATAGCTACACTTGATTACTAATATATATCACAGAAATGTATAGCACATAAGAACTACCAAAGGTAACATAACGGAAAGTCCAATTTGGTTGGACTCGATGATCTCTGAGGTCCCTTCCAACCACTACGATTCTGTGATTCTGTAATTACTTTAGATTAATAGGAAGCTGCCACCTATGTTCATTCAAGTGTTCATATAGAGGTAATGACTACGATAGAGAGTAAATGAAATGTAAATATAATATATATTGTGTATATAATGTAAATATATAATTTGCTATCTGAAAATTAAATGTGCTATCATTGGAAGCAATATTATCTGCATACTTATTATGTGATTAGCTACCAGGTTACTTTTCAGCCTTTCACTTATGCTAGATTAGATAAAGCATTGTAATAATTTCCTATAAAAGCTACATTAAAGAATAAAATTATATTTAAAGCAGCAGTTCTAAAACATAGAGATAATTTAATCATCTTAGTCATAGTGTCTATAATCTTTTTCTTGAAATGTTGTAATAAATAATAAATATATTTTTCAATGGAAGAATTACATGAATGATAAAATTGCATTGCCTGAAGGACAAGGTGTCTTTTCATTGTAATCCTTAGAGAGAAACCAATTTTATTCTTACCCTTTTAGTCCCAATGATTGCATAAGAATCAACTTTTTTGATAAACTGTCATAAAAATAAGTCTGTGAAACATATACATGAACACATGAACACCCTTTTCATTGGCAATGTTTATGAATGCAGTCAAAGACATAACCCTGAAACAAGAACTATTAAAAAAGTGATGGGATATTCATCCATGCAAAAAATATTCATATACACACTCCATTTGCCTAAGGTAGTGAAAGATCAATCTTTCATTTCCACTTTATTCTTTTATGTTCAGCTCCAGTAAATTTTCTTTTCCAGAGTGAGCTGTTTCACAAGTTTTTCTGCACTGAACTTCATTGTTTTGAATGACATAACTGATCCTTTCTACTTTTCCCTTTTTATAACTAGGCAATTAGGAACTCTCCAGTCAGGAGGCACAAAAGTGTACACAGAGAATTAACAGACATGGGCTTCAGCTGTTGTGGTTACTGTACAAACAAAGAATGAAAAAATAGTCCCAGTGCCAAAGATATTTTAAAGTTGAGGAAACATCTTACTTTCACATTTAGTAGGATAATGCAAAAGTGATCCTGTATTTAAACTCAAGTCTAACAACATGTTGCTGTAACAACACAGTTCTACAGTTGAAAAAGTGTCAGCAAGGTGTATACTTTGTCAGCAGTGACACTGTGTGTCAGGAAGAACAAAAGGTACAAAAGAAGAAATCACTGTTTATTCTTTCCTGTGCTTCTAAGAAGTTACTATACTAAAACCAGGTTCTCAGCTGGTATAAACAAACATGGACATACTGGAGAGAATACTGTAAGTCTCATGGAAACTAGGAGATCATTTAGGTCTTACACCACAGATCCCTCCTTCCCAACATAACTGGACTGAGTAATTGAGATCTGAAACTGCAAAAGCAATTTATGCCCATATTTCCAGATGCTGATGAGGTCATTAGATTTCTTTCCATGTCAATCTAAATATTTTCTTTTTTGTCATATATCTCTTTTCCTCCTATAAATTTAATGTAGCTGATCCCAGCCTAAGATAACTGAACCTCAGATTAACAAACTTAATTAACAGAACTCTATCAGAAAGAGAGGGTGTAACAGGCTTAATACGTAACATAACATCAGAGCTGAAAGCAGCCATGATAATTATGGGAGCTTTACAGAGCAGCTTCCTCGCCATATGCCTCATGACACAGTTAGTGCAGTCCATTTCATATCCATGGAAGTATTTTACTTTCCTTGCCCTTGTCTATCTGCACCCCATGTTCCATAGAAAATGTCGACCTCATTTATTTAGACTGTAAGTACTTTGAGACATGGGCTATCTGCTCCTCGATGGTTACATGCTAATAAGAACAATATAGCTGCTTACTGATATAGCTGATTTGGGCTCAAGGCAAAATAGTAATAAACACATGGGTAAAAAATAAACAATGATGTACAAGCCCTTTGTTTCCATGTCTCATTAATGAATACTGTATGTGTTCAAACTCCACTGTAAAATTCTTTAAAAAATCAGCTGTTTATGGAATTTATGATCCATTTTACAAAGTATACAATTCATATCAAAATATATGTATCTATGAAATAAGTGAACTGAATAATTTGTCCTCTGTAATAGTTTCACTACACTAACAGTTATTTTACAATATTATACCTACTCTGCAATATCTAGTAGAACCCTTTTCAACTCATGAGCAATGTTCCTCAAGATGCTGTTTCAAACCCTCTAAGTGAAACCATAGTGCTTATGCTACAGCTTCCCCCACTGTGCTAATCCTGCATTAAAGAACAATGTTGATATGGAGGGCCAATGCTATGACTATAGTTTTCCCTTCAAACTTCCAAGTACTATTTTCCAAGCAGTAACAGTGTAGGAAGCATTTAATATCCGTACAAATATGTAAAGCTGTAGAAACTGCTTACAGTGGGAGCCTTGGAGGGTATAACCAGATAATCCTGCATTTGAAATCCATCACAAATTACCAAACATAAGAGAACAAAGCTTCTGTTTTCTATGCAGGCTGTACTAATCGCTTGTGTATTCACAGATAACAACACAAAAGATAAAAGCTGTTGGAAAACTCATGGCAAAAAATGGCAACTCTTCTAGACCTCTCGCAAAGAAGACACTGACCCTGCAACTGACAGAAGGGAATGGACTTGGACAAAAGGACAGTCAAGAACATGTTAAATTATGAAGGTATTTTTTTTCTTGCCAAGACTTCTTCCTCTTACTCCTAATTAATGGACTGATTCCCAAATCAGAAATATTACTTCTCAAGGAAAAAGAATACTGCAGAAATGAAAAACCTTAATCTTGATGATGTCAGCCTTATTCAAAATTGCGTCCTCTGACCCCATAAGAAACAGCCCTCAAGACTCGCATAACTTCTTGATAATCCTCCTTATCCAAAATAAATAAACTAACAATGAATTTGTAATATGAGACCTTTTGGTCTGGGAGACATAAAAGATATACACATTGGGACAGAAGAGTACCCACAGAATTACAAATGGCCAAGAAACTTCACGAGGGTCAAAAAGGATAGCTAGCTAAGGTAATTATAAATCTGGCATGAGCTGCCTTTCAGAAGGCACATGCAGTAATTTCAAGGTAAAGGCACTACAGACCATGCCACAAGAGCTGGGTGTTGTATGATTGGACAGAAAATACTTTTCATTTTCTGAAGAACTGGCAGTAACCATGTTATTGGAAATTAATTGCCATGTAAAACATAAAGTGTCTTCAAAATTCTGAATAAGAATTTGTTGTATTTTTTTCTGAATCTCAGTAGGACTGTAATATGAATTTCTCTATTTCCCGGCAAAAGCAATGAAGCAAATCATCATTGCTTTAGACAGCAGACATTCCTTGGGACTTTTCAGCAAGTTGCGCAAGAAGACTACATACACAGGTACTGCAAATGAGTGCGTCAGCCCTCATGTTCTACTGGTAGTGGCAGAATTACATATTAAAAAAAAAAAAAAAAAGCAAGCAAATACTTCTTACCATGAAACCCTCAGTGTACTGAAACTGAGCTCTGGAACTGTCTTCTGCTGTGGGACTCAGGGGCTTAGGATCAGACATAGAGCGTTGCATCATCTTTGCTGCCTTTGGGCTTGATGGAGGAACCTTGCCAATGTCAGCATGCAGCATCTTCTGAGGGCTGATGTCATCAGTGATGGGTTTTTCATAGGGTACAAATGCTGACTCTATAACTTTGCTTGGTGAAACAGGTGAAATGGGTGAATAGAGAACTTTGGGAGATTTGGGAGGGGAAGGGACTACCTGCAATGTGGAGTCTGGACGAAGGTGGGATGAGTATCCTATCTCTAATGGTGTTGGGCGTTTTTTATCTTTCTGGGGAGATGAAGCTGACAGATATTGGGGACTTTGACTATCTGACTCTGTCTCTGTTTGACATCCCAAACTTTCTCCTTTATATGTCTTTTCTGGAGCTGAAATGTGCTTTATGATTTCAACCTTAGCATCCAATCGGGCCCTGATTGAAGGTGTTCTTATTGTTCCTACAGGTTCTGTTTGTACTGAAATCTCTGCCACTGTCTGAACTGCAATACTAGATACTTTGGAGAATTGTTTAGCTTTGTCTGCCTCAGTGGTACTCTCACTGTATTTCCCTACACGAGGCTTCCTTCTGGATCTGCTAGAAAGATCCCATTCATCTTGATCTTCATCATCTGTCTGAACACTCGTATCAACACTCTTCTTAGTTCTCCGTCTCCTGTTTGTGTAACCTCTGTCTGCTCCATCTTCATCATCAGTTTGCACTCCACTGTCCACAATCTTTTTGAAGCACCGGGGCTCTTCTTCCAGGGTCTCCTCAAGCTCCTCATATGGACCACGTAGTTTTGGCATAGAACTTCTCTTTTTCAGTTGTTTCTCTTCTCTAACATCAATATCCTTAAGAGACATTTCTGAAACAGAGCTTAGGATACCAGACCTTGGTATGTATTGGGTAATGCCATCAGACTGAACTGTATACCATGTTTGGCTTTGTGGAATTTCAATACCCAGCACTCCTGAAGCTGTAGTGGTTGCATCATCAGTAGGCCAAAACTGGCCATTTTCTGAGGTTGCATACTGTCCTTCCAAAAGTGTTTGATCTGTGGTAGTTTGTGGCGAGCCAGTTCCTGAAGGGTCATAACCGTACTGATATATTTGACGAATTTTTTGCTCCTCTAACTGTTGGTGGAGCTGCTGTTGAAGTTGTTGGAATTGTTCAAGCTGCAACTGCTGCTGGGCTAATGTCTCTTGCCTCATCATAAACTGAGCTTGTCGTTCCTCCTCTTGCTGAAATAAGAGATGATGTTTCATGGATTGCAACTCCTCAAGCTTTTTTTGCACCATAAACTTTTCTTGTTCCCTAAACCTTTGAATTTCCTGACGTTCCCATTCCAGCTCTTCTGCAAAGCGTTGTTGCTTAATTTTCTCAAGCTCAAGAAGTTCGCGCTCCAAATCAAGCTGCTGCTGTTTGCCTTCTTCAGGGGCAATGAGAAGGGCAACCTCATCTTCAATTACATCTGTATAAACTTCAGATGCTGTAGTTAAAGCAGGTATCAAGTTGGTTGGCTCAGTGGTAATAGTTTCTAAAGAAAGAGGTGGTAACCCCGTCTCCATATCAATGGCAGTAATTGCACTATCCTTTTCAGCTGCCATTGTTGTCAAGAAACTGTATGATCTTGGGAGTGGTTGATTCTGTTGCAAAGTTGATAAAGAGGGCACCGAGTCAATTGTTTGGAGAGTAGGTAAATCTCTGACAGTTGTACTGAAAATAGAACCAGGTTGTGTAGTGATGGCAAATGTGGATGGGATTGGAGTCGCTACTGAAGAATAAACAACACCATTGGATGATCTTAAAACACTTCCAACACCAAACTGGGAACCCAGAGATGATACCATTCTTGCTTGGGAATACTGTGGTGTACTGAGCCCGATGCCAGAAATCACCTGCCGAGTCTCTGGATAAGGACCAGTGGTCTTGCTTGAGTAATCCATAACCTCACCTGAAATTACAGGGCAAAGTTACAGTCCAGTCCCACAACAGAATGCTGCTTTGCGGATTCTGAAAGTCATCCCATCTTGATGAATTAAATGGGAAGGGGAAACTGCATGCAAATCTTCAGGTTAATGATCTACTTTAGATGCGAAGGAAACAGCATTTCTGAACATGCAGGCACATGCAGGCACCTCTGTGCAAAACACATATGTAAAATGAAGAAATGAAAAACACGTGTAATCCAGAATAATTTGTCACACTGTCCAAAAGAAAACAAAACAACAGAAGGAGGGGAAAAATAATAAAAAAATCATCCTGAAATGAGGTGAGGAACATCAAAATTATATTTCAAAGAAAGATCTGCGGCTGTGTCATACTGACCTGTAGTAACTCTTCCAGAAGTAAGATCTACTGCTGCATCAGTTGCCCCAACTCGATAATCAAAACTATTCTTGCTTTTGTATGCAAACAGTCCAGCTTCTGATAAATTTGTGTCAGACATAGATGGTTTCATACCTCCCATTCCACGGTAGCCATATGACCCTGGCCGGTCATACTGATAATGATCATCTCTGTAACCAAAGCGATCTTCAGGAAGCGTAGTTGGCGGCTGCTGTGCTGTACAGCTCCTACCAAATGGCAATTTATAAACCATATCACAGCAGACAGCTCTTCTTCCTGCAGTCAGATCCACAGGCTTTTCATCATCTTCTATTACTGTTGTTATGATACCTGAAGTAGTTTCATCCATTGTCACTACTGTTCTGTGAGATTTTGTAGTGCTAAGGTCAACTGCTCCATTCTCCGTTGGCTCCTGAGAAGCGGAGAGATCAGTCCAACCATTTGTAGCAGCAACAGGTGGTACAGTAACAGGCTTTGTAGTAGCCCATGTCACTGCATGTGTTGAAGTACCTAGGGACAAATTTATTGGCACTTCATCTCTACTTGCAGAGAATGCCTGGCTGCCTGGTAGTCTGTATGCAGGCTCAAAATGTTTTGATGTTGTCAGCTGAAGTGGCGTTGTCATCGCATGTCCCAGATCCACAAGGCTGTCCGTACTGGCAGAGTAGCTTACAGTGGCGGTGCAGGTCATTACAGTTACTGTCTCAGTGACTACAGACAGAGAAGGATCTGTGACACATGCAGTGCTAAGATTAATTATAGCCGGCTGGACAGTACTTACTGGCCGCCCATATTTATCACTCGCTGGCACTTGCCTTCTCATGTCCATGGAGACAGCAGACAGATCCATACAGCTGTCTCTCATTTCAATGTCCATCTTAGTTAAAGTGCGAAGATCTATGACATCACCCAAAGGATGGAATCTTCCATTCTGTCTATACCTGGGTTGTTCTACTACATGTACTGGCTCTGGAGGTATAGTAATAGCAACACTACCTAAACCAAACCCAGGCACTGGGCCCTTAACCACAGAACCTGTGGTCTTGGTTACCTCTGTTGTTACTACTTCTGATTTTGAACTAGGTATTTTTTCAAAAGTTGATTGTGTTGTGGCAGGAATAGCTTGCAAAGCACCTGAAATATACATACTCTGATCTGCCATACTTTGAATTTCCATAGTTTTCATGGGTGGAGTAAAAATTGGTTGCACAGGCTGGGGAATCTGCTCTTTAGAGGGTGCTTCTAAAGGCCAGCTGGTAACAGCCTGACTAGTTATAGCTTCTGTGGGAGTTCCCGGCTCAGATGGCAATGTGATGACAACATAGGTTTCCTGTGAAGGTTTGGTCAACCTTGGTGAAGATTTGTTAGAGTGTGGAGACAAAGGGGAAGTAGGAGATGCTATTTTGTATTCAGCTGCAGGGACCAAATTCAGAGTCATACTTGAAGTCAATGACAAACCTATTGGTTTGGGCTGTGTTTCTGCTGGCTTATGAACAGTTATTGGGAGCGGAGGAACTGCTGGTTTAGGAGCAATTGGAGGTTTAGTTACTTCAGCAGGCCTGTGACTGAAAACAAGCCCTGCCGGAATGGAGGATGGTTTGGGTGGTACAGGAGGTGGTGTTGGGGTGTATGTTTTTGTGATAGGTACCACATGATTCTTTAATACAGCTGTGGAATCAAGTGTTGGAACAGTTGTTACCGAAGGTACCACTGTGGGAGCTGTTGCTGCTGGAGTCTTAATCTGTGACTTCTTTTTGGGATAAATAGCTGGCTTGGGTAAAATAGGTGGAGGTAATGGTGGTGGAGGAGGTGGTGGAGGAGGAGGAGGCGGGGGTGGAGAAGGTTGTGCAGGAGAATCCAAAGAAGAGCTTCTAAAAAACGAAAATACTTTGGATGTTACAGCAGGAGCTGAGGAAGGCACGGAGACTATGCTGGTCTTACTTACAACACTGGGAGTAGGTACAGAAGGTGTTTCTGATGCAGGCTCTGTAACTGGTACTGAAGCTATACATACAGGTGTTTCCTCAGATGTAGCACTAGTTAAATTAATCCTTTTCATATCAAAACCCAATTCTTTTTGAGAATCTTCATGATGAATTTTGACAATGTCAGCCTCTACTGTACTTTTCATTTTTCTAGCTGCCTCCTTCTCTGCTTTGGAGGTATCAAAGGTAATGGTATCAATGGCATATTGCTTGGTTTCTATAACTGTAGTTGCCAATACTGAAGGTGCAGCTTCAGGTAAACAAACTGCAGCTTGATCCATGCTTTCCATATCTGATTCTATAGGTGGCTTTTTAGTGGCTTCAGCAATAGATTCATAAGGCATACTCACTTCAGAGTACTCTTTTGTAGATGTTAAGGGAACTTGGGGTATTATTCTGACACCTTCAGAATCTGCTAGTTTACTTACAGCGTCTGCTGTATCTACATAACCTGTGGTTGCACTATCTATAGGAGATGAACTATCTGTAGTACAAACAGAAGATGTAGATGATGTTAAAGAAGCTGTATCAGAAGGTAAAACTGATGCAGCACCTTCCAATGTCTCAGAGTATGTTAACATTGATGTTTCATGAGAAATTATTTCTTGAATTTCTCTGGCATAATCTGTTAAGTATTCATCTTCAATTTCCTCTGCTGTAAAATGCTGTGTTATTTTAACATCTGGAATAGAAAGTGCTGCGCTACTGACAGGTGATACATCTGAGATTGCCGAAGTAGTGCTTGATGTTAAAGACGTACTATCTCCTATTTCTCCAACACTAGATACTTTCGTATCAGATGTGGGAATGAAATCTGAAGTTGGTTGTGTTGGACTGGACCCAGGGGTTAGCTGCATTCTTTGTCTTTTCATAAGCTCTTCATAAGCAGCTTCTGCATCTAACAACTGCTTTTCCTCAGTGGTGGAAGTTACTGTGCTGTCTAATACAACTATTTCATGACTTTCTGGGATAATGTAAGAACTAGAAACAATATCTTCTTGAGGCACAATAGAATGTAAAGTCTCAACACTATAGTAGTCTTTCTGTAGATCAGTAATTTTCTGTGGTTCATCATAGATCTGTTCTGAAGCTCTTATTTTTTTATCTTTTCCTCTCTGTTGTATATATTCACTGCTCTCATCTTGTCTCATTACAAGACTAGCATCAACAGTTCCATTGTAAGTATCCTCCACTAAAGATTCATAAATATAATCCTCTATTAGCATCCCACCATATAGAGATTCTTTTTCAAATACTTCATCTTTTTCATTTGGAATTGGAAATGGCTTGGACTTATGGGTCTTATGCATCATCTCCTCATATACCTCTTCGGCACTTTTCAATGTCTTTTGACCACTTTCTTCTTTTGGGAGTCCAATCGGTTGTTCATCTGTTGGTGAGTATAGAGAGACAGCAGTAGGCAATTTGTAAACTTTTTGTACTTCTATTATTTTTTCTGGGCTGATTTCAAATCCTTCAGGATCTGACTCAATACTAGGTGAATATTCAGAACAGGAAGATCTGTGCAGCTCTTCCATTTCTGCTGCTTGTCGTAATTCTTCTGTTGGAGATGCATCTTCAATGGGAGAAAGATTACTTGGTGGAGTCTTTGGACGTTCTCTTCTTCTCTGAGCTCTAAGTTCATCCTTGTCCTTTTTAGATTTTTTGCTAGAACTTTTTCTTTGTTGCTGTTCTATTTCACGCTGTTTTTCCTGTTCCTTTAGCAGTTCTTCCTCTTCCCGTAGTTCTTCTTCTTCTGAAGAATCTTCAATAGTTGGAAGAAGAGGACCATGTGACCGATGTCTGGCTTTGCGTTGTTGTTTGCTCTCCCCTCCCAGTTTTTTATGACTAGGACTGCTGTCACTATCTTCATCAAGTGATGACACAGAAGTAGGAGATGTGCCTGGTGTGAAACTAGAAGCATGTAAACTAGAAGACCCTTCTCCTCTAGATCTATCTTCTGGTGAATCTGTAAGACTCTCCATCTCTAGCTCAGGCTCTTCATCAAAATATAAAATACCTTTCTGTTGTTCAGATGCTTCAGAATATTTGTTTGTTACTGTACTATTTAATTCTATTGTTTTGAAACGTCGAAGGCCTCCTCCTCCAGTTACTCCAAGTTCTTCACTGTCTTGACTTTTCGTTTCCCTGTATTTTGGCTCTGGGCTTTCATCAAAAGTCTCATCATCGTCATCATGCCATGAATGTCGTCTTCCTGCATCCTCATCGTAGCCTGCACTACTTTTCCGTGCCATTCTTCTGTGTTTTCCAGCTGTTCCTTTGGCTTTGCTTTTCACTTCATCTTTCTTTTGGCTTTCAGTTACACTGATCTCTTTGAGTTGATTTCTTATGAATTCATCATCTTCAGAACCTGAGGCATCTTCATCAGCACTCATCTCTATAATCTGTTTTCTAATGAAGTCTTCCTCATCACCTGATCCCTGACTGTCATCACGTTTGTACTCATCACTGCTTGAAGACCCAACACTAGCTCTTCTTTTTCTCCTTGGGACAGGTGAGTTTTCACTCTCGCTGCTGTCTTCCACTGAATCGTAGCGTTGTCTTCTTGCTGATACATCACCTCCTTCCTCTTCTTCCTTGTAGTCTGCCCGGGAGGAAACACTTCCTTTGCCATCTTCTACAGTGGTTCCTTTACCTTCCTGAATAGCTTCTAAGTCTTCCTCATCTGAACTGTAAGATTCTGGAGTGACTGGCAAAGGCTTTGTTTTATGTTGATCCTTTGTCTGTTCACCGTATGTTTCATAAAGTTCTTTGCTTTTCACAGATTTTTCATCAGCAAGTGTACTTGCTTGAGCTTCCAAAATAGACAGTACAGTACTTTCCAATTTAGCTAGATCTGAGGGACTTGGTGGACTTTCTTGTGAAATAGTGTCTTTTTTACTAGGTTCTCTGGGTAAATCCTTTTCATCACTGGGGATATGACTTGGAATTTCACCAAGTGAACTTGATATCCCATCAGAAGAATACCCGGTGTCACTCAGACCTTGTGGACTTTTCTGTTGCTGAGAGCTTGATGTGTCTGACTTGTCATCCTCCTTTTCCTAAAAAAATAAATACATACGCGTGTGTATATATTTATATATAAATTCTTAATGTCTCCAGGCAATTAAATACATGTGATTTTTTTTTCTAAAACGTGAGTTAATGTCTCAGGTGAAAAATTATGATGCCAAGAAGAATGACATTAAAGTATAGATAAAACCATAGAAGACTGAACACTAATTTTATTATTAAAAGCTATTAAAATAATACATAATGTTCCTCAAATTTTGCGGCTTTGCACTGAATCTAACTGTGCTTTCCATGGCTGTCCATTAGTTGTAAGATGATCTATTTTTCAACATAAACAAATACTGCAATTAATTACTTTCAGAGCGCTTACTAATGATAATCTATCATTTAGTCACATATGCATGGGCCAAGTTGTTTGGAGTTTAATTTAAATAAACCTTTTAAATACCTATGTTTGAAAACTGCCTGCATAGTTCTAGACACAAATATATCTTGCCAAACGTCAGCCAGCAGTATTTCTGGGGTCTGCTCCTTTCTTTAGCCACTTAATCTTTTATAATTGTCTATCACTATGTCAAGTTTCTTAAATTTTGGACCTATGGCTCCATTTTGTTGATTTAAGTGATACACATTGTAATAAGCAACAGAACACATAGAGTATCAAAGCATGATGGTGAGACACTGGCACAGGCTGGCCAGAGAAGCTGTGGATGCTCCATCCCTGGAAGTGTTTAAGGGCAGGCTGGATGTGACTTTGAGCAACCTGGTCTAGTGGGAGGTGTCCCTGCCCATGGCAGGGGGGTTGGAACTCAATGATCTTTAAGGTCCCTCCCAACCCATTCTATGGTTTTATGATTCTATGATTCAATGCAATTTGGAATATTCCCATATCTGCAGTTCAGTACTGTACAAACATTTTCTAAGTACCTCATAAAAAAGAAGTTTCTCAGTAAATTTGTAACACAGGGGTAAGCTGCTGGTAGGGAAGTGTAATTGCAGAGAGGAAAGCATGATGGTCAGCTATCAATCAAAGGAAATGAGGAAGCAAACAAGGCAGGCATACCTGACTGAGCATCATAACCAATGTTTTCCTTTCCATCCATAATTAAACACCCTTAGTCATTCTCCTAACTTCCAGATCCTTCTATACCATTCTGAATGACAAGCACCTCTATCTCTTTCTTTAGCTAACAAAAATACCAAGAACATCCTACAACAAGTATTTGCACACCAAATTTTCCCTCCTGCTTCTCTCAACTGTGAAATGCTCTGTACTGACAAAGTATCTCACCCTTTGGCTAACAAAACGACTCACTCTCCAAATGGCAGGTCATCTTAGCTGGCAATCCTACAAAGTGTCCCCACTTCCACTAGCAACTTGAGAACAGGCATGCCAAAGTCTCCTGATTGTAATAATATGATGTGATCTTCATATTTGTTGTGGCCCTAAATAATACAAGTAGGTACAACTTTGCTAATCTAAGTAAATGATTTCTGAAGTACAGCAAACCAATTATTTAAAGCTTTAATTTATCAACTTCCTTGGCAATATGAGTTAAAAAGATTCTGTGGAATAAATATATTAAGAAAATGATGGCAATGTAATTATAATTTAAAGATATATTTACACCCATGTTAAGTTGCTATCAATTACAAGTACTTTCAAATATTTATTCACACTAAAGTTATATTTAATGCCAAAATATCATAAACCAAATACTTGTAATTGTCAGTTATTCTATTTTAAAATGTTTTTTCATTATTTAATTTACATGTAAAGTATTTGTTCTTTCCTATAGACATATCACTGTGCACATAATCCTACATTAAAATACTAGTATTGATATCAATATTATATTAAACTACTAATTAATATTTATTAAATAATGTCCATTTCACAGGAGTGATTTATTATATGCTTTACAAAATCAGATACTACCTTGAATATAAATTACATCTGTTCTTACCAATATTGTTCCCAAGTTGGATCATAATAACTCCAAATATCTGATATCAGAGCAAAATCCATTCCAATTAAAAATCAAATATCAAAACAAATATTTCTAAGGACAACTCTAATGATAAGGCTGTGATCAATGTATGAATATAGAGAAACCTATAGCACTCCAAACAACATTGGGAAGTCATCACAACTTAAACACTTCAGCACTTAGTATTCTGAAAAACGTACTCTTGGATATTCTCCAACCCTTAATGACAGAATTATATATATTCTTCATAAAAAGTCAGCAACGAAGCTGGTTTTGTATGTTATGTTTACATTTTTGTTCCCTTCATTACAGAAGAAAGTATTTAAAGGGAATATATTCTGTTATGTTTTAAAAAAATTGCACCTAGAAATATCATGCCCCTCACTAAAACTTCAACTTTGACATTTGATTGTTATTTTTGATTTTATTTCCATTATGATCATGCTTATAAAGACATACACAACCTAACACACTGTGGTAAATTTAGATGAGATACTAGAAAATCCAAGCATTACATTCAAGCTCAGAAGGTCTCCTAGGAGTTGGTGGACAGGCTATATCCAACTAGTGAAAGCGAATGTGTCAGATCCAGACTCTCCACAGGGTGATGAAAAGATACAGTGACTTGTAAAGCAGAGACATGAAGGCATCAACTAAACAGTTAAGCTCCGAAATAGGTAGACAACAACTAGTCATGGAACAACTTTAGCCATTCTCTTTGTAATTTGTGATGGTGCTATTATCTGTGAGTCCAAGGGGTAGCACCTACTCAGTGACCAAACCAGAGGAGATGGCAATGAGTATTGCTAATGCCTGCCCTGCTGTTGAACCTCAGAGTATGACATAACATCACTACTATGAATAATAGGAAACTGAATATGGGAAAGACTTCTATTTGTACAGTAAGGAGAAGAAAAAGTTCTACAATAAGGAGGGACTTCTTTTATCACTAGAAATAAATGTGATGAGACAATCTAACTACCTTTTTTAAGGCTACCACAATACGAATATATTTTCTATCATTTTTGTATGTATAGTTGTCTGCCCCATGATACATCATGCAAAAAGTATCCTGTACATCATGTTTCGAGTTCTTATGCATGTAACTTAGAATAAATAATAGTTGGTCTTTCTGTTATTTTCCCCTGTTCCCTGCAGCCTGAGAACTAGGATATTACTAGCTACATCTATTCTTAAATGACTGGGAATTTATTTCCTACAGTTGCCCATCACATACACAAAGGTAGCCTCACTGTCGAATTTATAAACACAAGATTTTTAGATGAATAACAAAATATTGCAGAAACAATGCTGCTAAGGATCATGTATATATTCAACAACACTAGGAGAACAAAAAATGTATTTTAATCAATAAGAAAAAAGTGCTTATTTTTTCTTGCAAAGTAGGAAGCATTCTGGTACATGTTGAATTACTGGGCCTTTTCAAGTAGTTGAATGGTATTTTGTCTGAAAGTTTGCCTACTGTGAGTTTTTAACACTGGACAAATTTAGCTCTAACACAGACACTAATGGGAGCATCTTCTTGAGACACGAGGAACGAGAAGACTTAAAAAACCTGGGTAAGACTGCTTAAAAACAGCAACCTCTTTAACTAATGGTAAAAATGATATAATGTAGGATATATTTGTACTATTCTAGTGGTATTTCTAGTGTCAGTATCAATGCACCATACATCTATTTTGCATTTGAAGTTTTTGCTTTAGAAACATTATTTATTCTTATACTTCCTCACTTTTAATATTCTTATTTGCCAATACAAAAGTCAGTCCCATTGGCTTTGATAAGTCAATCAGAACTCTATTAAAAGAAAACTGATTAAAAACAAGCAAACAAAAAAAGTCTTGTCAGTCTTTTAGAGTATTTATAGCTAGCAAGATTACATGCTGTTGGACAGAACAGAAATTCTACTTTGTCAAAGAATTCATGGTTTTTAAAATGTCATTCTCTTTATAGAAGAAATAAATATATATAGATTATTAAAAAAAATTCAGAGAGTGAAAAAAAGACTTTGATTGACTAAGCTGTTTAATCTGTATTTGAATTTTGTATTATCAAAATGAAACTTTTTATTTGTGTCAAAAAAAACCTGCTTACAGAAAAAGCCTTTTCCTCCTTATTCTGGCTCCCTGGTCTGTGTTTTGTCGTTAATGGCATATGTTAAAATAATGACATCAATTTACAATATATGCTACAAGAGTTAGTAATTACCATTTGAACAGATCTGGATATAAAATAGCATCAGCAGTTTGTCAAGTGCTGAAAGTATTAGGTTTTCCCTTGCATCACTATTTAAAAATACACCTATCTGAAATCCTTCATATGACTCTGTCCTGAAATACATATATAATATATTCTTCAATATCTAGATGTTGTCCTTTACCCACTGAAATGGAATCAATGTGTGATACCTAAATTGTTATCTCCTCTTCCACATCTGTCACATGATCTCTTGGGAAGAATTGTATCCAGCAATTTTTGATGTACAGCACAGAGAACATTAAAATACTTTAATAAATAAAAAAATTAAAAAATCAGAATTATTATATGAATACAAGCTAGGTGAGGCACCAGTTTTATCTTTAATTCTGAACATTTGTTCTTTTTTTTTTTTTTTGAAGAGTTTTTTTTCCAAGGAGCAAATAACATGAGCCAGCTGTGTGCCCAGGTGGCCAAGAAGGCCAATGGCATCCTGGCTTGTATCAGGAATAGCGTGGCCAGCAGGAGTAGGAAAGTCATCGTGCCTCTGTAATTGGCACTGGTGAGGCCTCACCTCGAGTACTGTGTTCAGTTTTGGGCCCCTCACTACAGGAAAGACACTGAAGTGCTGGAGCGTGTCCAGAGGAGAGCCACCAAGCTGGTGAGGGGTCTGGAGAACAAATCCTATGAGGAGAGGCTGGGGGAACCGGGCATGTTTAGTTTGGAGAAGAGGAGGCTGAGGGGAGACCTCATTGCCCTCTACAACTACCCGAAAGGAGACTGTAGAGAGGTGGGTGTTGGCCTCTTCTCCCAAGGGAATAATGACAGGACCAGAGGAAATGGTATGAAGCTGCAGCAAGGGAGATTTAGATT